>LR738715.1:135481108-135520740 GCA_902687465.1 Secale cereale
CCCCCGGCTGTCCTTCGGGCGCACGATAGTTTCTGGAACGCTGATTTTTTATATAATTTTTCTGGATTTTTCCTGGCAGTTCTCGTAACTTGAAAACCTGAAATACAAAAACAGCCGAAAACAGAAACTGGCACTGGGGTGCACTGAGTTAATAGGTTAGTCCAAATATGATCAAAAGTGTATGGAAGTGTATAAATATCATAGCAATATCATCCAAAAGAGGCATGGAGCAAGCAGAAATTATAGATACGTTTTGGACGTATCAGCCGACGCCATGAAGACGTCCTTCATCACGCCCTTTGGGCCGTATTGCTACATCACCATGTCGTTCGGCCTGAAGAACGTCGGAGCCACCTTCTAGTGGTGCATGCAGAAATGCTTCCTACCGCAGCTCGGCCGCAACATCCACGTCAACGTGGACGACATCATGGTGAAGACTAAGCAGCACCTCACGCTCCTCGACGACCTAAAGGAAACCTTCGCTAACCTGCGCGAGTACAAGGTCAAGCTCAACCCAGAGAAATGTGTTTTCGGTGTCCCAGCCGGAAAGCTACTCGGCTTCCTCGTCTCGGAGCGCGGCATTGAGGCAAACCCAGAGAAAATCAAGGCCATCGAGCACATGCGCAAGCCGGCTCGGCTGCGTGATGTCCAAAAGTTCACCGGCTGCTTGGCCTCGGTCAGCCGGTTCCTCAACCGGCTGGGCGTGAGGGCCTTGCCCCTATACCATCCGATGAAGAAGACGACGCCGTTCGAATGGAACGACCAAGCGGACGAGGATTTTCGGGACCTCAAGCGCATGCTCTCCACTGCACCCGTCCTGGCTGCCCCAGCCGAGAAGGAGCCGCTGTTGCTCTACATAGCCGCAACCTCGCGCTCGGTCAGCACGGTGCTCGTGGTCGAGAGACGAGAGAAGGGCAAGATCCAAGCCATCCAGCGCCCCGTCTACTACCTGAGCGAGGTGCTCTCTACCTCAAAATAGAACTACCCGCACTACCAAAAGCTATGCTACGGCGTGTACTTCAGCGCCAAGAAGCTAAAGCAGTATTTCCAAGAGCATGAGATCACCGTCGTCAGCATGCCCCCCCCCCCCCTCGACGAGATCATCGGGTGCCGAGACGTCTCTGGCCGGGTCGCCAAGTGGGTGCTCGAGCTAGCCGGCCACACCATCCTCTACGAGCTTGGCCCGGCAACGGTGGAGCTCGGCCCGGGGTCTGCTCAGTCCGGACCGGCAACGGCGGAGCTTGGCCCGGGGACTGCTCAGTCCGGCCCGGCAACGGTGGAGCTCGGCCCGGGGTCTTCTCAGTCCGCCCCGGCAACGGCGGAGCTTGGCCCAGGGACTGCTCAGCCCGATCCGGGGACTGCTCAGTCCGGCCCGGGGACTGGTCAGCCCGCCCCGGGGATTGCTCAGTCCGGCCCAGGGACTGCTCAGTCCGGCCCGGGGACTACCGACCCCGGCCCGTCAACGGCAACCCTCAGTCCGGCCAGCCCCGCACCCAACCCGGGGACCGCCGGACCCGACTCGGCCGCCGTCGCACCTGAAGTAACCATAATGGCCGTTCTCACCGCGGTGACGGTGCCATTTTGGGACCTGTCCATCACGGAGTTCCTGGAGAGCGGGACCCTGCCCGACGAGCTCGTCAAGCGCAGTCCCACCGGCGTATTCCAGCGCTGCGTCGAGCAGGACAAGGGCATGTACATCCTCCTCAACATACACCAAGGCGAGTGCGAACACCACGCCACGTCACGATCCCTGGTGGCCAAGGCTTTCCGCCATGGCTTTTATTGGCTCACGGCCCTCGAAGACGCTGAATCGCTCGTCCTCAAGTGCGAGGGATACCAGCGCTTCAGCAAACGCACCCACCAATCGACATTGGCGCCCCGGACCATACCGATCGCCTGGCCTTTCGCGGTCTAGGGGCTCGACATGGTGGGACCCTTCAAAATAGCTCGAGGTGCATGACACACTTACTGGTAGCAATTGACAAATTCACCAAATGGATCGAGGCAAGGCCGATCAAGAAGCTGGATGGGCCAACAACCGTCTAATTCGTCAAGGACATAGCGGTGCGCTACGGCATGCCGAACAACATCATCACGGACAATGGCACCAACTTCGCCAAGGGCACTCTCGTGCAATACTTCTCCGTCTCCGGCAGATGCCTCGACCTGGCGTCTGTTGCCCACCCGCAGTCCAACGGCCAGGTTGAGCGGGCAAACGGCCTCATCCTATCCGGCATCAAGCCGCGGCTCGTCGAACCACTCGTCCGCTCACCCGGAAGCTGGCTCGACGAGCTGCTGGTCGTCCTCTGGAACCTCCGAACAACACCGAACAGGTCGACCGGGTTTACTCCGTTCTTCCTCTCTACGGATCCGAAGCCGTCATCCCGATCGACGTCAAGTTCGACTCACCGTGCGTCACGATGTACACTGAGGCCGAAGCCAAGGAAGCCCGCGAGGACGGCATCGACCTACTCGAAGAAGCGTGTCTGCTAGCGCTCAGCCGCTCAACTATCTACCAGCAAGGCCTCAGGCACTACCACAGCAAGAAGATCAAGCCCCTCGCTTTCCGCGAGGGAGACCTCGTACTCCGACTCATCCAACAGCAAGCCGGCCAGCACAAGCTGTCCTCACCATGGGAGGGCCCCTTCATCATCAGCAAGGCCCTGTGCGACCGCAACGCCAAGATCCCCTATACTTGTGGGTCATCAGGCACCTCCCCCAAGCTTGGCACAAGCCAAGGGGAGTACCCATACCCATGTACTCAAGTTTCCTTCTTCGACGATCGTGGTGATGCAGTGGTAGGCTTGTCCTTCAGCTTCAATAAGTACTCTAGATTCATATTGATGTTCCGGAGAGCGTGATTTTGCTCTTCCAATAGAATTAATTCATGAGTGAGAGAGGTGTTCTGAGTACATACGATTCTGAAAACTCTTAAGGCATCAATTTCATATGGGGAGAGATAATTGTAAAAAGGATGCAACATATCTCCATTTTTGTCGTCTCTTCCATAGACATAACGTTGTCCCCCTCTTGGACTTGGCTTCCCGCGGTCTTCTCTGCTTCCTCTTGCTTGCTGGTATCCTCCTTCCCTGATGACCAATCATAATAAATTTCACTGAAAGGATGTTTGCCAGGCGGACGTCGCATGATCCGGTGCTTCGTATGATTGCTCTTCTTTATAGACACAGTTTTACCTATATATGCAAACTGACTCACTTTTGGCAGTTGAGGTGCGAGTCTGACTCGGAACTTGCTTCTTCCGGTTTCAACTTGATGGTAGTAGTTGGCATTTTGACAGCGGGAACTCAGTGGTCAAACATCTGTAGCCCCATTGGAAAATCATGTTGGTCTCGCACATCTTGAAAACACATGACTTGACGGCGGCACACCAAAAATCTATCTCATAGGAATGAAGTATGTCTACCATAGGGGGGTGAATGGGAGTTTTAAATTTTCTTCGGAAAACTTAAATCTCTCAGAACCCAGCAACGGAATCAAAGCAAAAACAAACTAGAGTGAACTAAACAGAGTACCGAAAATAAACTAAGACATGCATCAAGGTCAAACATACGAATGAAAATGCATTGAAGATAAATGAGGGTGATAGCGATAACTGAGCATGCTCGGAGGCGACACGGTATTTGTTCGACCAGTTCATCCTTCTGCACATGGAATACGTCTGGTTGGAGGGGCTGTGACTTAACACGGAAGATACAATATCTTCACCCTATTCTCCTTGACAATCAATTCATCAACCGATGCTGATTACTCATGGTAGATACTTGAAGGCAATCTCCGAACCTTTACAGACTTCTTATTCGAGAACTACAATCACTCTTAGTCTCTGAAGGAATTGAAACCTAACCGCCTAGAGAGTTTGCAACTCTCGAGAGTACTAGGCGGAGCGTACTATACTTGGATTCCAGTGATGCTGAACCACTATCTAATTCTTTGGCTCTAGGTTTTTTCTCTCGGTGGAGTTTAAACTCAAATCACTCAGAGAGTGGGTTGCTTGACAATCTTCTCATAATCAAATGGATCAACCACTGGACAAAGCCGGCGCGGGGTGGCTATTTATAGCCGCAGCCTTCCCATATGGGAAATGACCATTTTGGACACGAGGTCCAGCCAATGGCCAACCGACATGTTTACAACGGTTGGATTTTGGAGCAATGGTAACATTACTTGAGGAACAAGTAATGCTTACTCCTCGGTTCGAGACAAATCTCTCGAAGCGAAGAAGATCACAGTCCCTTGCTGTCAAGTATTTTCTCGGAACACAAAGAGATTTCTCTTGCAACTTCCATAGGATTTGGGTTTAGCATCAGAGAATCAAAGTTTCAAAATGCTATACCCCTCTTAATGGTAAGGTGGTCCTATGAATCAAATAATGAAGAAGAACAATGAAATAAATGCTACGTCTTCACTTTGACTTCATTCCCCTCGAACGCAGTCATATTCTTCGGACAGCCACCAAACGAATTGCTTCACTTCAGCAACATTTAGGGGTCACTCTTGTTAGGTTTATCTTTGGTGATAATCTTCGTCGCTACGTAGGAAGATTGTCTTTGTTGTTTGCATCAAACTCCTCGATACTTCAGGGACCTGTTACTCTGTGTGCACTAGCAACCACATAATTCCCATAGTGTTTATGTCAACAAACTCCAAAACATAAGGGGACTATCATTGCACCGACAATCTCCCCCTTTTTGGACGGTTGTTGGCAAAACAAATAATCATCAAAGTGAAGACAGATAGGTGAAAAGTAAATCCAATAAGAGTGAACTTGCGTTACTTGCCTCGATGATGAAATATACTCCCTCTGAATATATGCAGAGATAATGATATTGGATAAGATTTTCTGCAATTCATTGAATTGTTCGGAGGATTTTCAATCATTTGAGATAATGATTCGTACAGATGATAAGTAATCCAATGAGAACAATAGTGCAATCATTCAAGACTTATGTTAATAATCCCACCTGCAAAACAAATGCTTTGAGAGAATATTGTGCAGCAGGCAGGGTTATTAATATTACAACTCAGTCAGAAGTTTTACATCAGAGCACATGATGAGACATAAAAAGGTCTTTGAAGCATATAGCACAAAAGTCTCATAAACCAGAGCAAATAAACACTGAGACCAAATCCAATAGAGCAAATCTATCGAAACTCTCGATGTGAATCTCCCCCTTTATGTCAACTAGTGTCAAAAAGGTGACGAATAACATGAGGGCGAAAATAGGTGAATTTGATTCACTCTGAGGCATCGCCCAAAGAACTGTCCGAAGAAGTTTCTGATTCGAAGGTGGCTGGTATGTCTTCCTCGTCAGCAGCAGCAACAGATCCTTCAATACTAGCTTGGGTCTAAGGAGATGAAGGCACATTGGGATCAGCTGGTTGAGTCTTGCGAGATAGAATATTTCCTTCAGTGGGTTTCTCAGTGAGCGAGGTTGCTTCTGACTCATCGAGCAATTTGTGCAATTATATCCGAAGTAAATTGGTTGTTGGTTCACGAGCTTGTAGAGGCGGAGTGATCCGATCTTGAAAATCTTCAGCTGAGAACCCTTGATTAATATACTCATAGAGTTCTTTGAGGTGAGAGTTGCTCAATTGCTTCGTAGAAAAGAACTTCCAAAGCTATTTCCATAGACGCTTCCTGTTTTCAGCAGCGATCATGTGGACAATTTTTGTTCGGTTGTTGATTGCATTTAGCTTGGCAAACAAGTGCTCTTTCTCTTGGCGATCCTCATCCATATGCTTCAGGAGCAGTTGTTGAGTGTGCAAGCTCACTTCAAGGTGTGAAGGAGATTGGGTAGCAGGTTGACGTTCGCGTTGAGGCAACCGAGGTCCTTCAAAAGTGGAGTGATAATCTGGAGGGCTTGACACTGGTGCTTTGCCCGAAGAGATATCTGATGACCCACAAGTGTAGGTGATATATAGTAGTCCTTTCGATAAGTAAGAGTGTCAAACCCAACGAGGAGCGGAAGGAAATGATAGGCAGTTTTCAGTAAGGTATTTTCTGCAAGCACTGAAATTATCGGTAACAGATAGTTTTGTGATAAGGTAATTGGTAGCAAGTGACAAAAGGTAAAAGTAAATAAGGTGCAGCAAGATGGCCCAATCCTTTTTGTAGCAAAGGACAAGCCTGGACAAACTCTTATATGGAGGAAAGCGCTCCTGAGGACACATGGGAATTATCGTCAAGCTAGTTTTCATCACGTTCATATGATTCGCGTTCGGTACTTTGATAATTTGGTATGTGGGTGGACCGGTGCTTGGGTGTTGTCCTTACTTGGACAAGCCTCCCACTTATGATTAACCTCTAATGCAAGCATCCGCAACTACAAAAAGAAGTATTAAGGTAAACCTAACCATAGCATGAAACATATGGATCCAAATCAGCACCTTACGAAGCAACGCATAAACTAGGGTTTAAGCTTCTGTCACTCTAGCAACCCATCATCTACTTATTACTTCCCAATGCCTTCCTCTAGGCCCAAACAATGGTGAAGTGTCATGTAGTCAACGTTCACATGACAACACTAGAGGAGAGACAACATACATCTCATCAAAATATCAAACGAATACCAAATTCACATGACTACTTATAGCAAGACTTCTCCCATGTCCTCAGGAACAAAAGTAAATTCTCACAAGACATAATATTGTTCATGATCAGAGGGTTATTCATATGCATAATAGATCTGAACATATGATCTTCCACCAAATAAACCAACTAGCATAAACTACAAGGAGTAATCAACACTACTAGGGCCATAGGTACCAATATGAGGTTTGGGTACAAAGATTGGATAAAAGAGATGAACTAGGGTTTGAGAGGAGATGGTGCTGGTGAAAATGTTGATGAAGATAACCCTCCCCAAGATGGGAGAGTTGTTGGTGATGACGACGGTGATGATTTCCCCCTCCCGGAGGGAAGTATCCCCGGCAGAACAGCTCTGCCGGAGCCCTAGATTGGTTTCCGCCAAGGTTCCGCCTCGAGACGGCAGCATCTGGTCCCGAAAGCCTCCTTCTGATTTTTTTCCAGGTCAAAACACCTCATATAGGAGAAGATGGGCATCGGGGGCCCCACGAGGCAGGGGCGCGCCCAGAGAGGGGCGGCGCGCCCCCACCCTCATGGACATGTGGTGGCCCCCCTGATGAATCTCTTTCGCCAGATATTTTTTATATTTTCTGAAATGGTGTCCCGTGGAGTTTCGGAGCTTTTTGAGTTGTGCAAAATAGGTTTCCAGTGTTTGCTCCTTGTCCATCCCAGAATTCCAGCTGCGGGCATTCTCCCTCTTCATGTAAACCTTGTAAAATAAGAGAGAAAAGGCATAAGTATTGTGACATAACGTGTAATAACAGCCCATAGTGCAATAAATATCAACATAAAAGCATGATGCAAAATGGACGTATCAACTCCCCCAAGCTTAAACCTCGCTTGTCCACAAGCGAAGGTCGATATCGAAAAATATGTCCACATGTTTAGAGATAAAGGTGTCGATAAAAATAGAATACGGGCATGAGGGCATCATGATCATTCTTATAACAGCAACACATATATATATTGTCATATGATTCTTATGCTAAAGTAACAACTCATTCACAATGTCAATTATGAATCAGAAACTTCATTGAAAACCAACAAACTATGATCTCGGTCATTGAAGCAATTGCAATTTATCGTAACATCGGAAAGAGTCAACATAAGAGCTTTTCATCAATCCTACATACTCAACTATCATATAGTCTTTCACAATTGCTCACACTCACGCCATACTTATGGGTATGGAGTTTTAGTCAGACACAGAGGGAGATAGGGGCTTATGGTATTGCCTCCCAACCTTTTACCTCAAGGGTAATGTCAACAGTAATAGACCATGATAACTTACATCCAAGTGGGTATATATGTCAGGATCTTTCCAACACAATGTGCTTGCCAAAGGATAAAATGTAAAAATGAAAGGTGATTTTCACCTTGACTCTTATAAGGCAAGAATAATAGATAGGCCCTTCGCAGAGGGAAGCAGAGGTTGTCATGTGCTTTTATGGTTGGATGCACAAAGTCTTAGCGCAAAAGAACGTCACTTCATATTGCCACTTGTGATAAGGACCTTTATTATGCGGTCCATCGCTTTTATTACTTCCATATCACAAGATCGTATAAAGCTTATTTCCTCCACACTAATAAATCATACATAATTTAGCGAGCTTGCAACATGACAACTTTATTTTAGATATAAGAAAACATAACCCATTATGGAAGCACAAGTAGTATCTCTACTTGGTGCAAGGAGTTTTGGCTAGCATGAGGCGGAAAGGCAAGCTCAACATGTTGGATGATCCATGACAATATACTTTATTTTAGATATAAGAAAACTTAACCCATTATGTTGTCTTCCTTGTCCAACATCAACTCTTTAGCATGTCATATTTTAATGAGTGCTCACAATCATAAAAGATGTCCAAGATAGTATATTTGTATGTGAAACCTCTCTTTCTTTATTACTTCCTGTTAATTGCAACGATGACCAAAACTATGTTTGTCAACTCTCAACAACTTTTATTCATCATACTATTTATATGTGAAGTCATTACTTCCCATAAGATCAATATGATCTCTTTGATACTTTTTATATTTTCTCTTATTCTATCATGACTAAGGTGAGGAAATCAAACCCTTGACTCAACACTAATCTTTATTATATAGCTCACGGACTCGATTACAAAAGCTAAAGATCATAAAGCAAAAGCTCACAACTAGATCATGCTAACTTTATTTTACTAGATCAAGATACTACCAAAAGGATCGAACTAAGAAAAACTATAAAGATAGGAGTGTGATGGTGATACGATATCGGGGCAGCTCCCCCAAGCTTGGCAGTTGCCAAGGGGAGTTCCCATTCCCATATGATTATGTCTCCTTCTTCAAAGGTGGTGATGATGGATTTGTTGATGATGCAGGATTGTTCCTTAACTTGCGCTTGAGGATAGAATTTTTCTCCCTTAGGTCATTGATTTCATCCTCGAGGTTTAATATCTTCTTGCATAGTTCCTGCTTGTTTTCCTGCAAGAGGTGAAGAGGGATAAACTCGATCTTAGGTTTCCTTGCTCTGTTGGGGAGGCTTGACTTATTGAACTCCACGTGCATGTCCCCAGGTTGAGGTAGTGGGACTTCGTCTTCATCTGAGTTGGTCCAATCCTTTCCCTTTGGATCATGATCTTCTTCTTCGTCCGTGGTCCAACCATAGTGCTCCCAGTCCCCATAGACCTTAGAATTGGCAAGGAGATCAGCCACATAGCTTTCTCCCTCCAAATCCTGGGACGACATATTGCTCTTATCTATGACAGAAATAGCTCGAAACAAAAACACAGGATTTTTCCGTGATACGGTGGTTAAACCCTTCGGGGGAATATATAATGAATTTTTACCGACCAAAAGGAGTAACCTACAAGAAATCGGAGTCCGGGAGGCACACGAGGTGCCCACAAGGCAGGGGGGTCACGCCCTCCACCCTCGTGGACGCTTCATGTCTCTTTCGGACCGCCACTTATTTTTCTATTTTTCTAAATATTCCAAAACGGCGAAAAATTGCCATTAGAACTGTTTTGGAGTCGGTTTACTTACCGTAACACATACCTCTTCCTTTTTCAGAGTCTGAATCATTCTGGAAAGTGTCCCTTATGTATTCCTCTGGGGTTACGGTTTCAATAACATTGGTTTCAACATTTATAGGATTACCTGAGATATAATATTTGATTCTTTGACCGTTCACCACCTTCGGATTTGTGCCTTCGAAGTTGTTGATTTTTATGGCAGCGAAACGATAGACCTCCTCGATAACGTAAGGTCCTTCCCATTTAGAGAGAAGTTTTCCTGCAAAAAATCTTAAACGATAGTTGTATAGCAAGACATAATCACCTACGTTAAACTCACGCTTTTGTATCCTTTTGTCATGCCATATTTTAACCTTTTCTTTAAACAGCTTGGCATTCTCATATGCCTGGGTTCTCCATTTATCAAGAGAGCTAATGTTAAATAACCTCTTCTCACCGGAAAGTTTGAAATCATAATTGAGCTCTTTAATAGACTAATATGCCTTGTGTTCTAGCTCAAGAGGTAAGTGACATGCTTTTCCATATACCATTTTATATGGAGACATACCCATAGGATTTTTGTATGTAGTTCTATAGGCCCATAATGCATCATCAAGCTTCTTGGACCAATTCTTTCTGGACCTATTAATTGTCTTTTGCAAAATTAATTTCAGCTCTCTATTACTTAATTCTACTTGACCACTAGTTTGTGGGTGATAAGGGGATGCAATCCTATGGTTAACATCATACTTAGCAAGCATTTTACGGAAAGCACCATGAATAAAATGTGAACCACCATCAGTCATTAAATATCTAGGGACTCCAAACCTCGGAAAAATAACTTCTTTAAGCATCTTAATAGAGGTGTTGTGATCAGCACTACTAGTTGGAATAACTTCTACCCACTTAGTAACGTAATCAACAACAACTAAAATATGTGTGTACCCATTAGAGGAAGGAAACGGTCCCATATAACCAAAGCCCCAAACATGAAATGGTTCAATAACAAGCGAATAATTCATAGGCATTTCTTGACGTCTACTAATATTACCGATTCTTTGACATTCATCACAAGATAAGCCAAACTTACGGCATCCTTGAAGAGAGTAGGCCAATAAAAACCGTATTGCAATACCTTATGTGCAGTTCTATCTCCAGCATGGTGTCCTCCATAAGCTTCGGAGTGGCACTTGCATAGGATCAGTTCCTGATTATGCCCAGGTACACAACGTCTAATAATACCATCTACTCCTTCTTTATAAATATGTGGGTCATCCCAGAAGTAATGTCTCAAATCATAGAAGAACTTTTTCTTTTGCTGGTATGTGAAGCTAGGAGGTATAAACTTAGCAACAATGTAATTAGCATAATCAGCATACCATGGAGCAGTACAAGAAGTATTTATGACAGCTAATTGTTCATCAGGAAAGCTATCATCAATAGGTTGTGGGTCATCAAGTATATTCTCTAGCCTAGACAAGTTATCTGCAACGGGGTTCTTAGCTCCCTTTCTATCAATAATATGCAAGTCAAATTCTTGCAGCAAGAGAACCTATCTAATAAGTCTAGGTTTAGCATCTTTCTTTTCCATAAGGTATTTGATGGCAGCATGATCAGTGTGAATAGTTACTTTAGAATCAACAATATAAGGTCTAAACTTATCACAAGCAAATACAACTGCTAATTTTTTTTCTCAGTAGTAGCATAATTTATCCAGGCGCTGTCTAGAGTCTTACTAGCATATTGGATAACATTCAATTTCTTATCAACTCTTTGTCCTAGAACAGCACCTACAGCATAATCACTATCATCGCACATAATCTCAAAGCGTAAATTCTAGTCAGGAGGCTGGACAATAGGTGCAGAGATCAATGCTTTCTTAAGTATTTAAAATGCTTCTAAACAATCCTCATCAAAGACAAAAGGAATATCTTTTTGTAAGAGATTAGTCAGAGGCCTGGAGATTTTGGAGAAGTCCTTAATGAACCTCCTATAAAACCTGGCATGACCAAGGAAACTTCGTATACCTTTGATGTCCTTGGGACATGGCATATTTTCAATAGCATCAACTTTAGCTTTGTCAACTTCAATACCTCTTTCAGAAATTTTATGTCCCAAGACAATGCCTTCATTAACCATAAAGTGGCACTTCTCCCAATTCAAGACAAGATTAGTGTCTTCACATCTCTGCAAAACTCGGTCAAGGTTGCTCAAGCAATCATCAAAAGAAGTTCCTTAAACGGAGAAATCATCCATGAAAACCTCAACAATTTTTTCACAAAAATCAGATAATATAGCCATCATGCATCTTTGAAAGGTAGCAGGTGCATTACATAAACCAAAAGGCATACGTCTATAAGCAAAGGTACCGAAAGGACAAGTAAAAGTGGTCTTTTCTTGATCCCCTTTTGACACAGGTATTTGAGAGAAACCAGAATAACCATCTAGAAAGCAAAAATGAGTATGTTTGGATAACCTTTCTAGCATTTGATCAATAAAAGGCAAAGGATAATGATATTTCTTAGTAGCTTTATTTAGTTTGCGGAAATCAATTACCATCCTATAACCTATAACAATTCTTTGTGGGATCAATTCATCTTTATCATTAGGAACAACAGTCATACCTCCCTTCTTAGGGACACAATGGACAGGACTTACCCACTGGCTATCACCAACTGGATAGCTAATACCTGCCTCTAGAAGCTTTAGTCTTTCCTTCCTTACCACTTCTTTCATCTTAGGATTTAACCGTCATTGATGATCAATAACCGGTTTAGCGTCTTCTTCCAATTTTATCTTGTGTTGGCATAAAGTGGGACTGATGCCCTTAAGATCATCCAGAGTATATCCAATAGCAGCACGGTGCTTCTTTAGAGTTTCCAATATTTTTTCTTCTTCCTGCTCTGAAAGGTTAGCACTGATAATAACAGGATATATCTTATTTTCATCAAGATAAACATACTTAAGATTACCAGGTAAAGATTTAAGTTCAAACACGGGATCACCCTTGGGTGGAGGAGGATCACCCTAGTATTTCAACAGGCAAGTTTTTTTTCAATACGTGTCCCTGCTTAAAGAATATTTCATCTATTTCCCTTCTCTCATTCATATACATATCATTTTCATGGTCTAGCAAATATTGTTCTAAACGTTAGGAGGCACAGCAATAGAAGCAAGACCAATAATTTCATCCTTAGTAGGTAATTCTTTATCATGGGGTTGTCTACGAAATTTAGCAAAGTTAAAATCATGAGACATATCCCCTAAACCAACAGTAACAATATCTTTCACGCAGTCTATCTTAGCATTATCAGTATTCAAGAAGGGTCTACCAAATATTATGGGACACAAATCATCTTGTGGGGAACCAAGAACAAGAAAATCAGTAGGGTATTTAACTTTCCCACACAAGACTTCAACATCTCTAACAATCCCAATTGGTGAAATAGTGTCTCTATTAGCAAGCTTAATAGTGACATCAATACCTTCTAGCTCAGCGGGTGCAATATCATGCATAATTTCATCGTATTAGGAAATGGTTATTACACTGGCACTAGCACCTACATCACATAAGCCATGATATCAATGATCTCCTATTTTAACGGAAATAACAGGCAAACCTACAAAGGGTCTATGTTTATTCCTAGCATCGGGTTTGGCTATTCCAGCAGCTTCCTCTTGGAGGTAAATAACATGTCCATCTAAATTTTCAACCAAGAGATCTTTAACCATAGCAACACTAGGTTCAACTTTAATTTGCTCAGAGGGTGTAGGTGTTCTAGTACTACTCTTACGAACCACAGTTGAAGCTTTAGCATGATCCTTTATTCTAACAAGGAAAGGTGGTTTCTCAATATAAGCAGTAGGAACAATAGGATCAACATTATAAGTGATAGTCTTTTCTTCAACTTTAACAGGTTCAACTACTTTTACTTAAATGGGAGGATGGTATTTAAACCACCTCTCCTTGGGAAGATCAATATGAGTAGCAAATGATTCACAAAGAGAATCTACTATCTCAGAGTCAAGTCCATATTTAGTGCTAAACTCACGGAAAACATCGATATCCATAAAAGCTTTAACACAATCAAACTTAGGGGTCATACCTGACTCCTTACCTTCGTCGAGATCCCAATCGTCAGAGTTGCGTTTAATTCTTTCCAATAAATCCCATTTGAATTCAACAGTCTTCATCATAAAAGAGCCAGAACAAGAATTATCAAGCATGGTGCGATTATTGAGAGAAAGCCGAGCATAAAAATTTTGAATGATCATTTTTCTTGAGAGCTCATGATTGGGGTATGAATATAACATTGACTTAAGCCTCCCCCAAGCTTGAGAGATGCTTTCTCCTTCGCGAGGCCAAAAAATATATATATAATTACGATCACCATGAACCTGATGCATAGGGTAGAACTTCTGATGAAAATCCAACTTCAGCCGATTATAGTTCCATGATCCAATATCATCGCATAGCCTAAACCATGTGAATGTATCTACCTTCAAAGATAAAGGGAAGACCTTCTTCTTGATAACATCCTCGGGCATACCTGCAAGATTAAATAATCCACAAACTTCATCCACATAGATTAGGTGTAAATCGGGATGTAGTGTTCCGTCTCCTGTAAAGGGATTATCTAGCAGTTTCTCTATCATACCTGAAGGAATTTCAAAGCAAACATTTTTAGTAGGTGTAGTAGGTTGAGGAGCAACTCTTTGCTCTTCTGGTCGGGGTGAAGATACCCCGAACAAGCCCCTCAAAGGATGATGAGCCTTAGTAACAAGTGACAGTAAATTTTAGCACACTATATAAATGTTTCCTTACCAAAGGCGCTTTACTCCCCGGCAACGGTGCTAGAAAAGAGTCTTGATGACTCACAAGTGTAGGGGATCTATCGTAGTCCTTTCGATAAGTAAGAGTGTCGAACATAATGAGGAGCATAAGGAAATGATAGGCAGTTTTCAGTAAGGTATTTTCTGCAAGCACTGAAATTATCGATAACAGATAGTTTTGTGATAAGGTAATTTGTAGCAAGTGACAAAAGGTAAAAGCAAATAAGGTGCAGCAAGATGGCCCAATCCTTTTTGTAGCAAAGGACAAGCCTGGACAAACTCTTATATGGAGGAAAGTGCTCCTGAGGACACATGGGAATTATTGTCAAGCTAGTTTTCATCACGTTCATATGATTCGCGTTCGGTACTTTGATAATATGGTATGTGGGTGGACCGGTGCTTGGGTGCTGTCCTTACTTGGACAAGCCTCCCACTTATGATTAACCTCTAATGTAAACCTAACCATAGCATGAAACATATGGATCCAAATCAGCCCCTAACGAAGCAATGCATAAACTAGGGTTTAAGATTCTGTCAATCTAGCAACCCATCATCTACTTATTACTTACCAATGCCTTCCTCTAGGCCAAAACAATGGTGAAGTGTCATGTAGTCGACATTCACATGACACCACTAGAGGAGAGACAACATACATCTCATCAAAATATCGAACGAATACCAAATTCACATGACTACTTATAGCAAGACTTCTTCCATGTCCCCAGGTACAAAAGTAACTACTCAAAAGACATAATATTGTTCATGATTAGAGGGGTATTAATATGCATAATAGATCTGAACATATGATCTTCCACCAAATAAACCAACTAGCATCAACTACAAGGAGTAATCAACACTACTAGCAACCCACAGGTACTAATCTGAGGTTTGGGTACAAAGATTGGATACAAGAGATGAACTAGGGTTTGAGAGGAGATGGTGCTGGTGAAGATGTTGATGACGATAACCCTCCCCAAGATGGGAGAGTTGTTGGTGATGACGGCGGTGACAATTTCCCCCTCCCGGAGGGAAGTATCCCCGGCAGAACAGCTCTGCCGGAGCCCTAGATTGGTTTCCGCTAAGGTTCCGCCTCGAGACGGCGGCGTCTGGTCCCGAAAGCCTCCTTATGATTTTTTTCCAGGTCAAAACACCTCATATAGGAGAAGATGGGCATCGGGGAGCCATTGGGGGGGCCCACGTGGTAGGGGGCGTGCCCAGAGAGGGGGGTGCGCCCCCACCCTCGTGGACAGGTGGTGGCCCCCGTGATGAATGTCTTTCACCAAATATTTTTATATTTTCTAAAACGGTGTTCCATGGAGTTTCGGAGCTTTTTGAGTTGTGCAGAATAGGTTTCCAGTGTTTGCTCCTTTTCCAACCCAGAATTCCAGCTGTCAGCATTCTCCCTCTTCAAGTAAACCTTGTAAAATAAGAGAGAAAAGGCATAAGTATTATGACATAACGTGTAATAACAGCCCATAGTGCAATAAATATCAACATAAAAGCATGATGCAAAATGGACGTATCAATATCTGAAAGAAATATGCCATATAGGCAATAATAAAGTTGTTATTTATATTTCCTTATACATTATGATAAATGTCTTTTATTCATGCTAGAATTGTATTCACCGGAAACATGATACATGTGTGAATACATAGACGAAACATAGTGTCCCTAGTATGCCTCTACTAGACTAGCTCGTTAATCAAAGATGATTATGTTTCCTGGCCATAGACATGAGTTGTTGTTTGATCAAACAGGATCACATGATTATGAGAATGATGTGATGGACAAGACCCATCCGTTAGCTTAGCAATATGATCGTTTAGATTTTCTGCTATTGCTTTCTTCATGACTTATACATGTTCCTATGACTATGAGATTATGCAACTCCCGAATACTGGAGGAACACCTTGTGTGCTATCAAACGTCACAGCGTAACTGGGTGATTATAAAGATGCTCTACAGGTGTCTCCGAAGGTGTTTGTGGTGTTGGCATAGATCGAGAATAGGATTTGTCACTCCGAGTGTCGGGGAGGTATCTATGGGCCCTCTTGGTAATACACATCGTAATAAGCCTTGCAAGCAAACGACCAATGAGTTAGTCACGAGATGATGTATTAAGGATTTCATTCGGACACCGGAAGGCAGACCTTACGAACAATTTGTTCTAGATCTGAATGAAATCCGAGTCTTTTGTTTTGAAGGATAGTTAAAGCTCGATTGATATCCACGTAGGATTCTTCAAGGTGCTTGATAACAAACTTTGATTTAGTAGCCTTCATACGGGTGTCCAGTTCTTGTAACTGCACGGTGAGGTCGTTGATCTCAATTGAATCTTCTCTCATGTCTCGAACAAGATCAGATGCTTGAGCTATTACTTCACATGAAATGGGCAAAGATGCCACTTCACCATCAAATAGGTTTTTCAAAAATCTGTCAAGCTGCTCCATGATGAACCCATGATTGAAATAATGCGGTGCATCAGAATCGGCTTGGGGATGTGCAAGAGGAGCAGTTTGTGCTACAATTTGCTCGGTCAGAGGCAAAGATGCCAATGGTTGTGTGAGCTTTGAGACAAATCTAGCAGCCTTTTCCTTCACAATGGCAGCTCCTGGAGCATTCTACTCGACAGGGGGACCTTTGATTTTCTTCACCTTTTTCTTCGGGAGAATTTCTCCTAGCTTGGATGTGCCCACTGGGGCATCAACTAAAAAATCATGTGTCGGTGCAACAAACATTTACGTTCATTGCCCGTGCCATACACAAGCACAACGACCCTCTGCGTTCAGCTCCAACATGCGTAGCAAGGCCAAGCCAGAGAAGTGGCTCTTTGAGAGGTCGAAGGGAAGATCATGTGACAGCCTGTATTTTTTCCCTCTCTCTTTTTCCGGACTTGCCTTCTCTCTGTTTCCGAACGTGGTTTCTGCCTTGCTTTGATTTGGGTTTTGGAATCATTTCAGATGGACTTGTCACTTGGTCATGCCTTTGACTTTCAACTAAGTGGCCTATCTACTCCTCATTCAACTTTGCTTCTCTGATAAAACCCTAAAATCATCCTAGGAATATTTTTCACAAAGGAAAAATATTCATTTTCCCATCTTAAACCTACTTTAGAGACTAGTGCTCCAAAGCAACCCTCATTTTTCTTGCTCCAAAAATCCTACGATAATTCCTGAATATTCTTAGAACCTTGGCACACCTTCCCATGCAAAAATATTGCATCACTTTTTGTAAAAAAAAATCTATAAAAAATCATTTCCATTCTGGACCAGAAGTGCACTTTGTACATCAAGTGCATTTTTCCTTGAGCTTTTGGCCTTGAACTTTCTTGAGCTTAAACACCCTCCTAAGAAACCCTAAACCCCAGGAGATCAACCCTAATGGCCTTCTAGAAGATTGCTTAACTTGGCGACCAAGTTTCTGGTCAGAAACTTGCCAACAAGGTTAAGTCACATCTGGTCGGCCTGAGCATGAGCCATCACCATTCCTAGACTAGACACTACACGGACGAACGCATAGAAATGGTTTGACAGCACCTGGGCATCATCTTGCCCATGCCAGGGTGGTGACCGCGTGAGGACACGGTGCTTGGCATGCGTTCGACGCGCTCTGGCTGGCGCCTTCTTCTCTGTTTCGCGCATGCTCGTTCCAGAGCTCGCCGACGACTGCCGCACAGTGCCACCACCCCGACGCATCACCCTTGGCCACTCCCTGGCGCTCGGCGAAGCCGGAGCTGCCGCAGCAAGCACGGTTACGTCGTGGCCAAAATGCCACAGTGCGCGTGTGCGCTTGTCCATTTCCCCCACCGCCTCCTGTGCTCGTCCGGTCTTGCTACTTCTCGAGCTTGCATTGTATTCCCTCGAAGAGGAAAGGGAGATGCAGCACAGTAGCGTAAGTATTTCCCTCAGTTTTGAGAACCAAGGTATCAATCCAGTAGGAGACCACGTGCGAGTCCCTCGCAACTGCACAAAAAAATAAGAACTTCGCAGCCAACGCGATAAGGGGTTGTCAATCCCTTTACGGTCACTTACGAAAGTGAGATCTGATAGAGATGATAGTTTATATTTTTGGTATTTTTTTATAAGAACTGAAAGTAAAAGCGGAAAAAGTAAAGTAGATGTAGATTGATATGTTGAGAATAGACCCGGGGGCCATAATGTTCTCTTGTGGCTTCTCTCATGATAGCGATATTCTACGGCGGGTAAACAAATTACTGTCGAGCAATTGATAGAAAAGCGAATAATTATGAGACTATCTAGGGATGATCATTGTATATAGGCATCACGCCTGACAAATAGACCGACTCCTGCCTGCATCTACTACTATTACTCCACACATTGACCGCTATCCAGATACATCTAGTGTATTGAGTTCATAAGAACAGAGTAACGCCTTAAGCAAGATGACATGATGTAGAGGGATAAATTCAAGCAATATGATATAAACCCCATCTTTTTATCCTCGATGGCACCAATACAATACGTGCCTTGCTGCCCCTAATGTCACTGGGAAAGAACACCGCAAGATTGAACCCAAAGCCAAGCACTTCTCCCATTGCAAGAACTATAGATCTAGTAGGCCAACCCAAACCAACAATTCGAAGAGACTTGCAAGGATATTATGAGCACACATAAAGAGTTCAAAGAAGAACCAAATATTTCTCATAGATAATCTTGATCATAAACTCACAATTCATTGGATCTCGACAAACAAACCGCAAAAAGAGATTACATCGAATAGATCTCCTCGAAGACCGAGGAAAACTTTGTATTCAGATCCAAAGAGAGAGAGAAGAAGCCATCTAGATACTAGCTATGGACCCCGAATGTCTGTGGTAAACTACTCACAACTCATGTTGAGGGCGATGATGATGATGTAGAAGCACTCCATGATGGATCCCCCTCCGGCGGAGCTCCGGAATAGGCTCCAAGATCGGATCTCATGGGAACAGAAGGTTACCATGGTGGAATTAGGGTTTTCTCTCTGTTGTTGATGGTTTCGGGATACGTAGACTAATATCGGAGGAAGGAGGACATCAGGGGACTCACGAGGGCCCCATGAGGCAGGTGGCGCGCCCCCACCCTCGTGGGACCTCATGGATCCCCTGATGTGGTTCTCAAGTCTCACGTGCATGATTTTCTCCAAAAATATCTCTCGCGGAGGTTTCATTCCGTTTGGACTCCGTTTGATATTCTTTTTCTGCAAAACCCTAAAACAGGCAAAAAACAGCAATCTGGACTAGGCCTTTGGGTTAGTAGGTTAGTCCCAAAAATGATATAAAAGTGTATGAAAAAGCCCATTAAACATCCAAGACATTATAAATAATAGCATGGAACAATAAAAAATTATAGATATGTTGGAGACGTATCAAGCATCCCCAAGCTTAATTCTTGCTCGTCCTCGAGTAGGTAAATGATAAAAATAGAATTTTTGATGTGGAATGCTAACCAACATAGTTTTTCAATGTAATTCTCTTAATTGTGGCATGAATGTTCAGATCTGAAAGACTCAAGATAAAAGTCTATATTGACATAAGAAATAATAATACTTCAAGCATACTAACAAAGCAATCATGTCTTCTCAAAATACTATGGCTAAAGAAAGTTATCCCTACAAAGTCATATAGTCTAGCTATGCTCCCTCTTCATCACACAAAGTATTCATATCATGCACAACCCCTATTTCAGCCAAGCACTTGTTTTCATACTCTATTCTTTCAAACCTTTCAACTTTCACGCAATACATGAGCGTGAGCCATGGACATAGCACTATGGGTGGAATAGAGAGGTGGTTGTGGAGAAGACAAAAGGAGGGAGATAGTCTCACATCAACTAGGCGTATCAACGGGCTATGGAGATGCCTATAAATAGATATTAATGTGAGTGAGTAGGGATTGCCATGCAACGGATGCACTAGAGCTAAATATGTATGAAAGCTCAACAAAGGAAACTAGTGGGTGTGCATCCAACTTGCTTGCTCACGAATACTTAGGGCATTTGAGGAAGCCCATCATTGGAATATACAAGCCAAGTTCTATAATGAAAATTTCCACTAGTATATGCAAGTGAATAAACATGAGACTCTCTATCATGAAGAACATGGTGGTACTTTGAAGCACAAGTGTGGAAAAAGATAGTAGCAATTGTCCCTTCTCTCTTTTCTCTATTTTTTTTGGAGGTGCTTCTCTCTTCTTCTTTTTTATTATTAGCCTCTCTCTATTTTTTTTGGGCCATCTCTTTTTTATTGGCCTTTCCTCACATGGGACAATGCTCTAATAATGATGATCATCACACTTTTATTACAACTCGAAATTACAACTCGATACTACAACAAGTATGACTCTACATGAATGCCTCCGGTGGTGTACCGGGATGTGCAATGAATCACGAGTGACATGTATGAAAAATTATTCATGGTGGCTTTGCCACAAATACGATGTCAACTACATGATCATGCATGGCAATATGACAATATGATGCATGTCATATGAACGGAACGGTGGAAAGTTGCATGGCAATATATCTTGGAATGGCTATGGAAATGCCATGATAGGTAGGTATGGTGGATGTTTTGAGGAATAATATGGTGGCTGTTTTGAGGAAGGATGTTTAGTGGGTTTATGGTACCGGCGAAAGTTGCGCGGTACAAGAGAGGCTAGCAATGGTGGAAGGGTGAGAGTATGTATAATCCATGGACTCAACATTAGTCATAAGAACTCATATACTTATTGCAAAAATCTACGATTTATCAAAACAAAGCAATCAATGCATGCTCCTAGGGGGAGGTTGGTAGGAGTTAACCATCGCACGTCCCCGACCTCCACACAAAGGTTGGCACTTTACAAATACCTCATGCTCTAACTTCGTCACATAGCGGTTCATCATACGTGCATGATACGGGAATCACTAACCTTAACACAAGTATTTCTCAATTTCATAATAACTCCACTAGCATGACTCTAATATCACTATCCTCATATCTCAAAACAATTATCAAGCATCCAACATCTCATCATATTCAATGCACTTAGTGTGAAAGTTTTTACTACATTGATATTGGATGTCTATCATGTGAAGACTAGTTTTATAGCCTAAACACATTACCATGCTGTTTTAATAGACTCTCAAATAGATATAAGTGAAGCATGAGAGTTCAAAAATTTCTACAAAATATAATCACCACTAGACCCGGGCATGGACAGCCCGGCCCGACGACCCGGCCCGAGCCCGGCCCGAAAAACCCGGGCCGGGCCGGGCCGGGCTTACATTCGGGCCGGGCTCGGGCTTTGTTTTGCAGCCCGAAAGATAGTTCGGGCCGGGCTCGGGCTTCAATTTTTCGATATTTCGGGCCGGGCTTTCGGGCTTCGGGCCGGGCTTGCACGTGCGCGTACTAAAAAACAACATTCGGGCCGGGCTTTCGGGCTTCGGGCTTGATTTCGGGCCGGGCTCGGGCTCGAAGACAGGGAGTATTTCGGGCTTCGGGCCGGGCTCGGGCTTGAGAAATGAAGTTCGGGCTTTCACAAGCCCGGCCCGAAACCCGGCCCGGCCCGACGTTTGCCCGGGTTTAATCACCACCGTGCTCTAAAAGATATAAGTGAAGCACTAGAGCAAAAACTATTCAACTCAAAAGATATAAGTGAAGCACATAGAGTGTTCTAACAATTCCTCGGTCATATTTAACTCTCTCAAATAGGAGTGTCCAGCAAGGATAATTGTGGAAAACTAACAAGCAAAGACTCAAATTATACAAGACACTCCAAGCAAAACACATATCATGTGGTGAATAAAAATATAGCTCCAAGTATAGTTACCGATGGATGAAGACGAAAGAGGGGATGCCTTCCCGGGGCATCCCCAAGCTTAGGCTTTCGATTGTCCTTGAATTTTACTTGGGGTGCCATGGGCATCCCCAAGCTTAGGCCCTTGCTACTCTTTGTTCCATAGTCCATCAAAGCAATACTCAAAACTTGACAATCGTTTATTATATTTCCTTGTTCACGATAATCGTTTATTATCCATGCTAGAATTGTATTGATAGGAAACTCAGATACATGTGTGGATACATAGACAAACACCATGTCCCTAGTAAGCCTCTAGATGACTAGCTCGTTGATCAATAGATGGTTACGGTTTCCTGACCATGGACATTGGATGTCGTTGATAACGGGATCACATCATTAGGAGAATGATGTGATGGACAAGACCCAATCCTAAGCCTAGCACAGATCGTGTAGTTCGTATGCTAAAGCTTTTCTATATGTCAAGTATCTTTTCCTTAGACCATGAGATTGTGCAACTCCCGGATACCGTAGGAATGCTTTCGGTGTACCAAACGTCACAACGTAACTGGGTGGCTATAAAGGTGCACTATAGGTATCTCCGAAAGTGTCTGTTGGGTTGGCACGAATCGAGACTGGGATTTGTCACTCCGTATGACGGAGAGGTATCTCTGGGCCCACTCGGTAGGACATCATCATAATGTGCACAATATGTGATCAAGGAGTTGATCACGGGATGATGTGTTACGGAACGAGTAAAGAGACTTGCCGGTAACGAGATTGAGCAAGGTATCGGTATACCGACGATCGAATCTCTGGCAAGTGCTATACCGATAGACAAAGGGAATCGTATACGGGATTGATTGAATCCTTGACATCGTGGTTCATCCGATGAGATCATCGTGGAACATGTGGGAGCCAACATGGGTATCCAGATCCCGCTGTTGGTTATTGGCCGGAGAGTTGTCTCGGTCATGTCTACATGGTTCCCGAGCCCGTAGGGTCTACACACTTAAGGTTCGATGACGCTAGGGTTATAGGGAAAGTATGTACGCGGTTACCGAATGTTGTTCGGAGTCCCGGATGAGATCCCGGACGTCACGAGGAGTTCCGGAATGGTCCGGAGGTAAAGATTCATATATGGGAAGTCCTGTTTTGATCACCGGAAAAGTTTCGGGCGATATCGGTAATGTACCGGGACCACCGGGAGGGTCTCGGGGGTCCACCAGGTGGGGCCACCAGCCCCTGAAGGCTGCGTGGGCTAAGTGTGGGAGGGAACCAGCCCCAAGGGGGCTGGTGCGCCCCCCCACCAAGTCCCTAGGCGCATGGAGAGGGGAGGGGGGCAAACCCTAGGTCCAGATGGGCCTTAAGGCCCACCCTAG
The DNA here is from genome assembly GCA_902687465.1 of Secale cereale. Lineage (NCBI taxonomy): Eukaryota > Viridiplantae > Streptophyta > Magnoliopsida > Poales > Poaceae > Secale > Secale cereale. The sequence continues at coordinate 135,504,707 of LR738715.1, forward strand.
GGCGCCCCCTCTCTCTCCCCCCCCCCTTGGCCGCACCCTAGATGGGTTTTTCTAGGGCTGGCCGCACCCCTAGGGGTGGGAAACCCTAAAGGGGGCGCAGCCCTCCCTTCCCCCTATATATATGTGAGGTTTTGGGGCTGCTAGACACACGAGAACGTCTCCTTCTTGGCGCAGCCCTACCCCTCTCCCTCCTCGTCTCTTGCAGCGCTTGGCGAAGCCCTGCTGGAGTCCCGCGCTCCTCCACCACCACCACGCCGTCGTGCTGCTGTTGGATGGAGTCTTCCCAACCTCTCCCTCTCTCCTTGCTGGATCAAGGCGTGGGAGACGTCACCGGGCTGCATGTGTGTTGAACGCGGAGGCGCCGTCCGTTCGGCGCTAGATCGGATCTTCCGCGATTTGAATCGCCGCGAGTACGACTCCTTCATCCGCGTTCTTGCAACGCTTCCGCATCGCGATCTACAAGGGTATGTGGATCCAACTCTCCTCTCGTAGATGTGCATCTCCTAGATTGATCTTGGTGAGCGTAGGAAAATTTTTGTTTCCCATGCAACGTTCCACAACAGTGGTATCAGAGCTAGGTCTTTGCGTAGATGCTTTCACGAGTAGAACACAAAGGGGTTTGTGGGCGTTGATGTTTAGATTGCTTCCCTCCTTGGTCTTTTCTTGATTCAGCGGTATTGTGGGATGAAGCGGCTCGGACCAACCTTACATGTCCTCGTACATGAGACCGGTTCCATCGACAGACATGTGACTTTTGTTGCATAAGATGGCTAGCGGGTGTCTGTCTCTCCCACCTTAGTTGAATCGGATTCGACAAAGGCGGTCCTTGTAGAAGGTTAAATAGCAACTTAAATATCACCATTGTGGCTTTGCGTAGGTAAGAAGCGTTCTTGCTAGATACCCATAGCAGCCACGTAAAACATGCAACAACAAATTAGAGGACGTCTAACTTGTTTTTGCAGGGTATGTTTGTGATATGATATGGCCAATGACATGATGAGATATATTTGATGTATGAGATGATCATGTTGTAATAGTTAATATCGACTTGCATGTCGATGTATACGGCAACCGGCAGGAGCCATAGGGTTGTCTTTAATTTTGTATGACCTGCGTGTCAATCATTAAGCGCTATGTAATGCTTTACTTTATCGCTAAACGGTAGCAATAGTAGTAAGAGCATGGTGGGCGCGCGACAACCCCGATGGCGACACGATGATGGAGATCATGATGATGGGGATCATGGTGTTACGCCGGTGACGATGGAGATCATGCCGGTGCTTTGGAGATGGAGATCAAAAGCACGAGTTGATGGCCATATCATGTCACTTATGATTTGCATGTGATGTTAATCCTTTTATGCATCTTATTTTGCTTAGGATGACGGTAGCATTATAAGATGATCCCTCACTAAAATTTCAAGATGAAATTGTGTTCCCCCCGAGTGTGCGCCATTGCGAAGGTTCGTCGTTTCGAAGCACCACGTGATGATCGGGTGTGATAGACTCTACGTTCGCATACAACGGGTGCAAGCCAGTTTTGCCCATGCAGAACACTCGGGTTAGACTTGACGAGCCTAGCATGTACAGACATGGCCTCGGAACACGGAAGACCGAAAGGTCGAGCATGAGTCATATAGTAGATATGATCAACATGAAGATGTTCACCATTGACACCACCTCATCTCACGTGATGATCGGACTTGGGTTGGTGGATTTGGATCATGTCACGCTCAGATGACCAGAGGGATGTCAATTTGAGTGGGAGTTATAAGTAATTTGATTAGTTAAACTCACTTATCATGAACAATAGTCTAAGTTGCCTTTGCAAATTATGTTGTAGATCAATAGCTTGCGTTGTAGCTCCCTGTTTAATACGATCCTAGAGAAAGACTAAGTTGAAAGATATTGTAAGCAAGGATGCGGACTGGGTCCGTAGTCCGAGGAGTGTCCTCACTGCTGCACAGAAAGCTTACGTCTTTGATGCACCGCTCAATGTGCAAACCCCTACAACGTTGTCTGTGGATGTTGTGAACACCTGAGAGACACGTCCTGATGACTACTTGATAGTTTAGTGCACCATACTTTACGGCTTAGAATCGGGATTCCAATGACGTTTTGAACGCGATGGAACATATGAGATGTTCTAAGAGCTGAAATTGGGATTTCAGGCTCATGCCCGTGTTGAGAGGTATGAGACCTCTGACAAGTTCCTTTGCCAAAAAAGATGGAGGAGAATAGCTCAACTAGTGAGCATGTGCTCAGAATGTCTGGGTGCTAAAACCACTTGAACCAAGTGGGAGTTAATCTTCCAGGTGAGATAGTGGTAGACAGAATTCTCTGGACACTATCACCAAGCTACTAGAACTTCGTGATGAACTATGACATGCAAAGGATGGAGATGATCCCGGTGCTGTCAGCGGTTCTTAGTACCGCAAAAGTAGAGATCAATAAGGAGCATCAAGTGTTGATGGTTTAACAAGACCACTGGTTTCAAAAGGGTAAGGGCTAGAAGGGAAACTTCATGAATGGCAAACCTGTTGTCGCTCTGATGAAGGAACCCATGGTTAAACCCAAACCTCGAGACTAAGTGCTTCTATTGTAAGGGGAACGGTCACATGGTAGCGGAACCACCCCAAATACATGGTAGATATGATAGCTGGCAACTTCAACAAAGTATATTTGATATACGTGTTATTGATGTGTACCTTAGTAGTACTCCTTGTAGCACCTGGGTATTGGATACCGGTTCAGTTGCTATTATTAGTGACTTGAAGCAAAAGCTACGGACTGAACGGAGACTAGCTAAGGGCGAGGTGACGATGTGTGTTGGAAGTGTTTCCAAGGTTGATGAGATCACCATCGCACACTTCCTCTATTTTCGAGATTAGTGTTGAACCTAGATAAATGTTATCAGGTGTCTACGTTGAGCATGAAAATGATTAGATCATGTTCATCACAATACGGTTATTCATTTAAGTTAGAGAATAATGGTTATTCTGTTTACATGAATAATACCTTTATGGTCATGCACCCAATGGTTCGTTAAATCTCGATCATGGTAATACACATAATGATAATATTAATGCCAAAAGATGTAGAGTTAATAATGATAGTACCACTTTCTTGTGGCACTGCCGCTCAGGTCATTTTGGCATAAAATGCATGAAGAAACTCCATGCTGATGGACGTTTGGAGTCACTTGATTTTGAATCGCTTGACACATGCGAGCCATGCCTCATGGGCAGGATGACTGAGATCTCGTTTTCAGGTACAATGAAACGGGTAAGTGACTTATTGGAGATCATACATGCTGATGTATGTGATCCAATGAGAATTAAGGCGTGTGGTGGATATCGTTATTTTCTCATCTTCACTGACGATTTGAGTAGATATGGTATATTTACTTAATGAAGCAAAAGTCTGAAACGTTTGAAAGGTTCAAAAATTTCAGAGTGAAGATTAAGAATCATCATAACAAGAAGATCATGTTCCTACGATCTGATCAAGGGGATATTATCTGAATTATGAGTTTGGCAATCACTTAAGACATTGTGGAATTGTTTCGCAGTTGAAGCCACCTGGAACACCACAGCGTAATGGTGTGTCCGGACATCGTAATCGAACCTTATGAGATATGGTGCGATCTATGGTGTATCTTACCGATCTACCGCTATCATTTTGAGGTTATGCATTAGAGACAGCTGCATTCACTTTATATAGGGCACCATCTAAGTCCGTTGAGACGACGTCGTATGGTTTGGCAAGAAACCAAAGTCGTCGTTTTCTTAATGTTTGGGGCTGCGATCCTTATGGCTTCAGCCGGGAAAAGCTCGAACCCAAAGCGGACAAATACATCTTCATGGAATACCCACTGGTAACGGTTGGGTATACCTTCTATCTCAGATCCAAGGACAAAAATGTTTGTCGCTAAGAACGGGTCCTTTCTTGAGAAGGAGTTTCTCTCGAAAGAATTGAGTGGGAGGAAGATAGAACTTGATGAGGTTGTTGAACCTCTACTTCGAACGGAGAGTGGTGCAGCACAGAAAGATGTTTCTGTGGAACCCACATATGTTGAAGAGGAAGCTAATGATAGTGATCATAAAACTTCGGATCAAGTTGCTGTCGAACATCGTAGGTCGACAAGGATATATACTACTCCTGAGTGGTACGGTAATCCTGTCTTAGATGTCATGTTGTTAGACAACGATGAAACCTACGAGCAATGGAGAAGCGATGGTGGGCCAATATTCCGACAAATGGTTAGAAGCCGAGAAATCCGAGATAGGATCCATGTATCGAAACAAAGTATGGACTTTGGTGGACTTGCCCGATGACTGGCAAGCCATTGAGACAAATGGATCTTTAAGACTAAGACGGACGTGGACGGTAATGTCACCGTCTATGAAGCTCGACTTGTGGCGAAGAGTTTTCCACAAGATCAAGGAGTTGAATACGATGAGATTTTCTCACCCGTAGCGATGCTTAAGTCCGTCAGAATCATGTTAGCATTAGCTGCATTTATGAAATCTGGCAGATGGATGACAAAACAAGTTTCCTTACCAGTTTTCGTAAGGAAAGGTTGTATGTGATACAATCAGAAAGGTTTTGTCGATCCTAAGGATGCTAAAAGATATGCTAGCTCCAGCGATCCTTCCATGGACTAGAGCAAGCATCTCGGAGTCGGAATATACACTTTGATGGAGTAATCAAAGTTTTTGGGTATACAAAGTTTGTTGGAAACTTGTATTTGCAATAAAGTGAGTGGGAGCACTACAACATTTCTGATAAGTATATGTGAATGACATATTGTTGATCCGAAATGATGTAGAATTTCTGGAAAGCATAAAGGGTTGTTTGAAATGAGTTTTTCAAAGGAAGACCTGGATAAAGCTGCTTACATATTGGGCATCAAGATCTACACAGATAGATCAAGACGCCTGATGATACTTTCAAAAGAACACACACCTTTGACATGATTTTGAAGGAGTTCAAAATAGATCAGTCAAAGAAGGAGTTCTTACCTGAGTTGTAAGGTGTGAAGTTGAGTAAGACTCAAAACTTGACCACGGCAGAAGGAAGAGGAAGGACGAAGGTCGTCCCCTATGCTTTTGTCATAGGCTCTGTACGATATGCCATGCTAAGTACCGCACCTGATGTGTGCCTTGCCACATGTCTGGCAAGAGGGTACAAAGGTGATCCAGGAGTGGATTACTAGATAGTGGTCAAAATTATCCTTAGAGGAGTAAGGAAATGTTTCTCGGTTATGGAGGTGATAAAGAGTTCGACGTAAAGAGTTACGTCGATGCAAGCTTAACACCTATCCGGATAACTCTAAGTGGAGATACCAGATACGTATAATGGAGCAACAGTTTGGAATAGCTCCAAGTGGAACGTGATAGCAGCATCTACGATATGACATAAGGTTTTGCGAAGAACATAGGGATCTGAATGTTGCGGACCCGTTGACTACAACCTCTCTCACAAGCATAACATGATCAAACCCAGAACTCATTGAGTATTAATCACATATTGATGTGAACTAGATTACTGACTCTAGTGAACTCTTTGGATGTTAGTCACATGGCGATGTGACCTGTGAGTGTTAATCACATGGCGATGTGAACTAGATTATTGACTCTAGTGCAAGTGGGAGACTGTTGGAAATATGCCCTAGAGGCAATAATAAATTGGTTATTATTATATTTCCTTGTTCACGATAATCGTTTATTATCCATGCTAGAATTGTATTGATAGGAAACTCAGATACATGTGTGGATACATAGACAAACACCATGTCCCTAGTAAGCCTCTAGATGACTAGCTCGTTGATCAATAGATGGTTACGGTTTCCTGACCATGGACATTGGATGTCGTTGATAACGGGATCACATCATTAGGAGAATGATGTGATGGACAAGACCCAATCCTAAGCCAAGCACAGATCGTGTAGTTCGTATGCTAAAGCTTTTCTATATGTCAAGTATCTTTTCCTTAGACCATGAGATTGTGCAACTCCTGGATACCGTAGGAATGCTTTGGGTGTACCAAACGTCACAACGTAACTGGGTGGCTATAAAGGTGCACTACAGGTATCTCCGAAAGTGTCTGTTGGGTTGGCACGAATCGAGACTGGGATTTGTCACTCCGTATGACGGAGAGGTATCTCTGGGCCCACTCGGTAGGACATCATCATAATGTGCACAATATGTGATCAAGGAGTTGATCACGGGATGATGTGTTACGGAACAAGTAAAGAGACTTGCCGGTAACGAGATTGAGCAAGGTATCGGTATACCGACGATCGAATCTCGGGCAAGTGCTATACCGATAGACAAAGGGAATCGTATACGGGATTGATTGAATCCTTGACATCGTGGTTCATCCGATGAGATCATCGTGGAACATGTGGGAGCCAACATGGGTATCCAGATCCCGCTGTTGGTTATTGGCCGGAGAGTTGTCTCGGTCATGTCTACATGGTCCCCGAGCCCGTAGGGTCTACACACTTAAGGTTCGATGACGCTAGGGTTATAGGGAAAGTATGTACGCGGTTACCGAATGTTGTTCGGAGTCCCGGATGAGATCCCGGACGTCACGAGGAGTTCCGGAATGGTCCGGAGGTAAAGATTCATATATGGGAAGTCCTGTTTTGGTCACCGGAAAAGTTTCGGGCGATATCGGTAATGTACCGGGACCACCGGGAGGGTCCCGGGGGTCCACCAGGTGGGGCCACCAGCCCCTGAAGGCTGCGTGGGCTAAGTGTGGGAGGGAACCAGCCCCAAGGGGGCTGGTGCGCCCCCCCACCAAGTCCCTAGGCGCATGGAGAGGGGAGGGGGGCAAACCCTAGGTCCAGATGGGCCTTAAGGCCCACCCTAGGGCGCCCCCTCTCTCTCCCCCCCCCCTTGGCCGCACCCTAGATGGGTTTTTCTAGGGCTGGCCGCACCCCTAGGGGTGGGAAACCCTAAAGGGGGCGCAGCCCTCCCTTCCCCCTATATATATGTGAGGTTTTGGGGCTGCTAGACACACGAGAACGTCTCCTTCTTGGCGCAGCCCTACCCCTCTCCCTCCTCGTCTCTTGCAGCGCTTGGCGAAGCCCTGCTGGAGTCCCGCGCTCCTCCACCACCACCACGCCGTCGTGCTGCTGTTGGATGGAGTCTTCCCAACCTCTCCCTCTCTCCTTGCTGGATCAAGGCGTGGCAGACGTCACCGGGCTGCATGTGTGTTGAACGCGGAGGCGCCGTCCGTTCGGCGCTAGATCGGATCTTCCGCGATTTGAATCGCCGCGAGTACGACTCCTTCATCCGCGTTCTTGCAACGCTTCCGCATTGCGATCTACAAGGGTATGTGGATCCAACTCTCCTCTCGTAGATGTGCATCTCCTAGATTGATCTTGGTGAGCGTAGGAAAATTTTTGTTTCCCATGCAATGTTCCCCAACACAAAGGTACTGCAATGAATTCATTCTTTGTTTATATTGGTGTTAAACCTACTATATTCCAACTTCTCTATGGTTCATACTTCCCAATACTACTCATAGATACCTTGAAATAAGCAAACAACACACGAAAAACAGAATCTGTCAAAAACAGAACAGTCTGTAGTAATCTGCAGATTTCGCATACTTATGTAACTTGAAAAAATTCAAACTAAATTGGTAAACGTGAGGAATTTGTCTATTAATCATCTGCAAAAAGAATCAACTAAATAGCACGCTCCAGTAAAATCTGATGACCATTCTAGTGAGCGCTAACGATTCTGTTTTTCACAGCAAGATCACATAAACTTCACACAAGTCTTCCCAAAGGTTCTACTTGGCACAAACACTAAACAAAACATGAAACCACATCTAAACAGAAGCTAGATGCAATATGTATTCCCTAACAGCAGCAAAAACAAAATAAAATAAAATTGGGTTGCCTCCCAACAAGCGCTATCGTTTTACGCCCCTAGCTAGGCACGATACAAGATAGATCTAGGGAATGCCATAATGATACGATATGTCACGAAAGCTCATCTCGTATTCCCTACGTTCAGCAGCAAGCTTCCTTTGTGGCAAGAAAAAGTAATCAAAAGAGCTAAATTTAATGGGGCAAAAGTCCCCTACATCAATCTCATGAGGAATAGGTTCCTCTATTGGCCCTTTGTAGTGGACAACCAATTTATCATTATAGGCATTCTTTTGGCAGAAGGTCATAAGCCTTCGCTCAAGGGTGAAGCCTAACCCATTGTTTTGAATTGCAAAATCAACGTTCATCTCAGAAATTCTATCAATCAAGACCTCAGTAGGAACCTTTTTTCTAAGGTTTTCATTAAAAGCAACATGATCAGGAGATCACAACCACATTATGTCTTCTTGATTGAACAAGATAGCCTCTATGGGAGGTCGTCCGGCATGTACTCCGTAATGAGCAAATATTTTTTGGCCTCTTTCATGATAAATATAAATTCATGAGCCAAAAAGATAGTAGATGCACGCCTAACAGAAGAATGCTCAATATTGGAAAACTTCAGAAAGATTCTCTGAATACAGGGATGCATATGGATAAATTGCCTTTCAATTTCTACTATAAGCATAGATACAACATCCGCAAGGCTACTAGTTCTGTGAAGAATAGAGCCACCCATAGTGGGCAAAGCACCGGCACAAGTAAAGAAGTCTTGAATAACTCCTTTTCCAATGATATAACCACTACCAACTCGGAACTTCTTAATATGTAAAGTGGTAGCTTCATCTGGGGGGTCAACATAGACGTTTCCCTAGACATTACTACCCATTTCGATAAAATCGTCCACCATCTCACACATGAAAGTAATCAGGCAAGCAACACACGAACAAACAAGAAGCAAGCGAACGATAAACACACGGCAGAAGAAGGGCAAATAAAACGGCAAGGGTGAAGTGGGGGAGAGGAAAACGAGAGGCAAAAAATGTAATGTGAAGGATAATGGTTTGTGATAGGTACTTGGTATATGACTTTTGCGTAAGCCTCCCCGGCAACGGCGCCAGAAATTCTTCTTGCTACTTATCGAGCTTGCGTTGTATTCCCTCGAAGCGAAAAGGGAGATGCAGCACAGTAGCGTAAGTATTTTCCTCAGTTTTTGAGAACCAAGGTATCAATCCGGCAGGAGATCACGCGCGAGTCCCTCGCACCTGCACAAACAAATAAGAACTTCGCAGCCAAAGCGATAAGGGGTTGTCAATCCATTTATGGTCACTTACGAAAGTGAGATCTGATAGAGATGATAGTTTATATTTTTGGTATTTTTGTTTATAAGAACAAAAAGTAAAAGCAGAAAAAGTAAAGTAGATGTAGATTGATATGTTGAGAATAGACCCGGGAGCCATAGTGTTCTCTAGTGGCTTCTCTCATGATAGCGATATTCTACGGCGGGTAAACAAATTACTGTCGAGCAATTGATAGAAAAGCGAATAATTATGAGACTATCTAGGCATGATCCTTGTATATAGGCATCACGTCCGAGACAAGTAGACCGACTCCTGCCTGCATCTACTACTATTACTCCAGACATCGACCGCTATCCAGCATGCATCTAGTGTATTGAGTTCATAAGAATAGAGTAATGTCTTAAGCAAGATGACATGATATAGAAGGATAAAATCAAGCAATATTATATAAACCCCATCTTTTTATCCTCGATGGCAACAATACAATATGTGCCTTGCTGCCCCTACTGTCACTGGGAAAGGACACCGCAAGATTGAACCCAAGCCAAGCACTTCTCCCATTGCAAGAACTATAGATATAGTAGGCCAAACCAAACCAATAATTTGAAGAGACTTGCAAGGATATTATGAGCACACATAAAGAGTTCAGAGAAGAACCAAATATGTCTCATAGATAATCTTGATCATAAACTCACAATTCATTGGATCTCGACAAACACACCGCAAAAAGAGATTCCATCGAATAGATCTCCTCGAAGACCGAGGAGAACTTTGTATTGAGATCCAAAGAGAGAGAAGAAGCCATCTAGATAATAGCTATGGACCCGAAGGTCTATTGTAAACTACTCACAACTCATGGTGAGTGCGATGATGATGATGTAGAAGCACTCCGTGATGGATCCCCCCTCCGACGGAGCTCCGGAACATGCTCCAAGATGGGATCTCACGGAAACAGAAGGTTACGGTGGCGGAATTAGGGTTTTCTCTCTGTTGTTGATGGTTTCGGGGTACGTAGACTTATATAGGAGGAAGGAGGACACAAAGGGACTCACGAGGGCCCCACAAGGCATGGGGCGCGCCTTGGGAAGGGGGGCGCGCCCCCCACCCTCGTGGGCACCTCGTGGCTCCCGTGACGTGGTTCTCAAGTCTCCCGTGCGTGATTTTCTCCAAAAATATCTCTCGCGAAGTTTTCATTCCGTTTGGACTCCGTTTGATATTCTTTTTCTGCAAAACCCTGAAACAGGCAAAAAACACCAATCTGGACTGTGCCTTTGGGTTAGTAGGTTAGTCCCAAAAATGATATAAAAGTGTATGACAAAGCCCATTAAACATCCAAGAGATTATAAATAATAGATGGAACAATCAAAAATTATAGATACGTTGGAGACGTATCATCTGCGAGCGTGGGCAAGCTCCTGGATCGACACTCAGCGTTTGCCCCCTCGTGTCGGAGCTTCGCATCGCCGTTCGCCGCGTGTCCAGAGTGCTCCGGCGGCGACACGTCCCCCTCTTGCTCCGGCTATATATAGCAACCCTTCCTCGCTTCCTAGCCATTCACCACACCACACCATCCCCACGAGCACGTAGACGGGCCACAGCTTGTCCAGTTTGTTAAGGACTATTGAGAGGAAGCTAGAAATTGCTCGCACCGAAGAAGGAGACAAGGTTCCCTTCGCAACGCATTATCTCGAAGGAGTTGCCGCGATATGGTGGTATAATACTAAGGCCATATGGCCCGTGGACGAGGAAATTTCTTGGAATAGATTCAAGGATCATTTCCGCAAGTATTATATTCCCACCAGGATTATGAAGATCAAGCAGCGTGAATTCCTCGCCCTCAATCAAGGCAGCTTGATAGAATGAGTACCTAAATAAATTCAACCATTTGGCTCGGTACTCACTCTATGATGTGGCCACAGAAGAACGGAAGATCGGCATATTTCTTGGGGGACTAAATCAGCATCTCAGGTGCACCCTCAGCATGTTTGATTTTCTGGTCTTCATGACTTTGGTGAACAAAGCCCTCATAGCAGAAAAGGAACACAAGCTCCTACACGACGTCAAGCCCGCTATTAATGACCACAAGCGCAAATTCGAGCCAAAGAAGGATATGGAACCGATGCAGAAAGCTCGTATTTGGCAACAGACACAGGTTGAGTACAAACCCAACTGGCAACAGAATGTCTACAAGAACAACACTCAAGTCAAGAATGTTGTGGCCAGTCCAGTGCGTGAAGATTGTCGGCGCAACAATTCCTGCTTCAGCTGTGGGCAAACCAGACATTACGCCAGACAGTGCCCCAAGAACAACAAGCAAGTCGCTCCATTCCATCAGCGAGTTAACTACATGGAGCCGTATTCCGCCCAGATATGACCTAGGGGAAAATTCATCACATCTCCACAAACGAAGCCCATGGGGACCCAGAAGTTGGCATTGGTATGTTTCTTGTTAATGACATACCCGATGTAATTTTATTTGACTCTGGGGCTTCCCACGCTTTTATTTCTTGGAGTTTTGCCGCCCAAAACAATTTTCCTCGCTCGGTTTTGGGAAAACACATGCTGGTACAATCCCCGGGATCCTTGCTCAGAAACAATCTCGTCTGCCGCAATTTGGTAATTGACATCAAGGGTGTCAAGTTCCCAACATCCCTCATTATCCTCGACTCCAAAAAGTTGGATATTATTCTGGGCATGAATTGGTTAACTCAATACCAAGTGTGCATCAACTATGCGACCAGTGAAGTTACCATGAAAAATATGGAAGGTCGCATCACAAGTTTTTATGCCCGCAAGCGCTTACCCAGCAAGGATATGTTTTTCACCGCCATGCCAGAAGAAGTGGAATTAATTCCAGTGGTCAGTGAGTATCCAGATGTATTTCCTGAAGAATTGTCAGGCATGCCACCAGACAGAGAATTGGAGTTTGCAATCGACTTGGTTTCTAGAACCACTCTGATACACAAGAAATATTATCGGATGCCTTCATCGGAATTGGTGGAACTGAAGAAACAACTGGATGAGATGCTACAAAAAGGATACATCCACCCAAGCTCTTCACCATGGTGATCCCCAGCGATCTTCGTGGACAAAAAGGATGGCAGCCTACAAATGCGCGTGGACTACCGACAGCTGAATGACGTCACCATCAAAAACAAGTATCCACTACCAAGGATTGATGATCTGTTCGATCAACTTAGTGGGGCCAAAGTATTCTCAAAAATTGATTTGAGGACCGGATATCATCAGCTCAAGATAAAGAAGGAGGATATTCCTAAGACAGTGTTCACCACTCGGTACGGTCTTTATGAGTACACCATTATGTCCTTCGGCCTCACCAACGCCCCATCCTTCTTCATGCATATGATGAACAAGGTGTTTATGGATCTCTTGGACAAATTTGTGGTGGTGTTCATTGACGACATCCTCATTTACTCCAAGAGCAAAGATGAACATAAGGAGCATCTACAAGCGGTTTTGCATAGGCTACACGACCATCAGCTTTATGCCAAGTTCAGCAAATGTGAATTTTGGCTTCAGCAAGTGGGATTCCTCGGGCATGTCCTCTCGACGGAAGGAATCTCAGTGGACCCAAGCAAGGTGAAGGATGTACTTGATTGGTCCTCACCCACAATCCGGAGTTTCCTTGGACTAGCCAGATATTGTCGCCGTTTTATTGTAGGATTCTCCAAGATCGCCAAGCCAATGACTGAGATCCTCAAGAAGGATAAGAAGTTTGAATGGACTAAGGACTGCGAAAGGAGTTCCAATGAGTTAAAAATCAGGCTAACATCAGCTCCGGTATTGACACTTCCAGACATTTACCGCAGTTTTGATGTCTACTGCGACGCATCCAGAAAAGGATTGGGATGTGTGCTTATGCAAGATGGAAAAGTCGTGGCTTATGCATCCCGACAACTGTGGCAACACGAAGGAAACTATCCTACTCATGACTTGGAATTGGCCGCAGTGGTGCATGCTTTGAAGATCTGGAAGCACTATCTGATTGGAAAGAGGTGTCAAATATTTACCGACCACAAGAGTCTCAAGTATATATTCACTCAGCCTGACTTGAACCTTCGACGGCGAAGATGGCTCGAGCTGGTTAAGGACTACGACCTCGGGATAAACTATCACCCGGGCAAAGCTAATGTGGTGGCTGATGCCCTCAGCCACAAACCAGCCAACCTTAACGCTCTCATGGATTTATTGCCTCATGAGATTTATGAAGAAATCACTCAACTTAATTTGGTAATCACCGACACCCGTCTTGCCAATATATTGGAAGTTGCCCTTGCTCTTGAAGAAGAAATCTGCAGTGCTTAGGCAAATGACCAACTATTGAGAATATATGTCCAGAAGATGCACAAAGGGCATGCATCCGATTTCTCTAGGGATCAACAAGATACGCTAAGGTTCCGAGGAAGGATTTGCGTACCCAAGCTTGAAGGCCTGAAGCAGAAGATATTGGCCGAAGCACATCAAGCGCCATACTCAATTCACCCAGGTGGTACCAAGATGTATGAAGACCTTCGTCAGGTATTCTGGTGGGACGGAATGAAGAAAGACATCACGTACTTTGTGGCATGTTGCAATACCTGCAACAAGGTAAAGGCGGAACACCAAAAACCCGCCGGACTCCTCCAACCTCTGCTAGTGTCCCAATGGAAATGGAATGATATGTGCATGGATTTCATCACCGGACTACCAAGGTCTCATCGAGGAAATGACGCCATATGGGTCATAGTGGACACCCTAACCAAGGTGGCCAATTTTCTTCCTATACGGACCACCTACCGTGCAAATCAACTTGCGCAACTATATGTATCGTGAATTGTCGGTCTGCATGGAGTACCCAAGACTATCACGTCCTATAGGGGATCTCTCTTCACCTCCGCATTTTGGTCCCGACTACATCAAGCCTTGGGAACCGCTCTGAAATACAGCACCGCTTATCAACCTCAGACAGATGGGCAAACTGGGCGAGTAAATCAAATACTCGAGGATATGCTCCAAGCCTGTGTGCTGGCCCAAGGAACCAAGTGGGAAGACTGTCTGCCTTACGTCGAGTTATCCTACAACAACAGTTTCCAAACCAGCTTAAAGATGTCACCTTATGAAGCCCTGTATGGCCGGAAATGCCGCACTCCATTAAACTGGTCTCAAACCGGAGACAGCCGTATTTTTGGGACTGATTTAATGCTCGAAGCAGAGAAGCAAGTCAGATAAATCTGAGTCAGATTGCAGCTGGCCAAATCACGACAGAAGAGCTACTATGATGCCAAACACCGCCAAATCAGCTTCGAACCCGGAGAACAAGTATATCTCCGAGTCACCCCTATGAAAGGAGTCAAGAGGTTTCAGACCCACGGAAAATTGGCTCCCCGATACATCGGTCCGTTTCCGGTCATGGCCAAAGTCGGAGCAGTGGCATATCAGTTGGAATTGTCACCAGAACTGTCAGAAGTGCACAATGTGTTTCATTTCTCGCAACTAAGAAGATGCATTTCGCCACCGGAGAAAAGGACTGATATGGCAGAAATATAATTGGCTAAGGATTTGACATATGAGGAAAAGCCAATCAGGATTTTGGATTAGACATATAGGGTCACCCGCAGCTAAGAAATAAGTTTTTACAAAGTTCAGTGAGAACATCTCACCGAGGAAGAAGCAACCTGGGAAAGAGAGGAATTTTTAAGGACTGCATACCCAGAATGGTTTGCCCAAGCAACCAAATCTCGAGGACGAGATTCATCCGAAGTGGGGGAGGTTTGTCATAGCCTGGATTTTTGCCCTCTCTATTTTTCTGGACTTGCTTCTCTCTCTTTCCCAACGTGATTTCTGTCTTGCTTTGATTTGGGTATTGGAATCATTTCAGATTGACTTGTCACTTGGTCATACCATTGACTTTCAACCAAGTGTCGTATCTACTCCTCATTGAACTTTGCATCTTTGATAAAACCCTAAAATCATCCTAGGAATATTTTTCATAAAGGAAAAATATTCATTTTCCCATCTTAAACCTACTTTGGAGGCTAGAGCTCCAAAGCAACCCTCATTTTTCTTGCTCCAAAATCCTGAGATAATTCCTGAATATTCTTAGAACCTTGGCACACCTTACCATGCAAAAATATTGCATCACTTTTTGTAATATTTTTTATATAAAAAAATCATTTTCATTCTGGACCAGAAATGCACTTTGTACAGCAAGTGCATTTTTCCTTGAGCTTTTGGCCTTGAACTTTCTTGAGCTTAAACATCCTCCTAAGAAACCCTAAACTCCAGAAGATCAGCCCTAATGGCCTTCTAGAAGATTGCTTAACTTGGCGACCAAGTTTTTGGTCAGAAACTTGCCAACAAGGTTAAGTCACATCTAGTCGGCCTGAGCATGAGCCATCACCATTCCTAGACTAAACACTACACGAAAGAATGCGTAGACATGGTTTGACAGCATCTGGGTGTCGTCTTGCCCATGCTAGGGCGGTGACCGCCTGAGGACACGGTGCCTGGCATGCGTTCGACTCGCTCTGGCTGGCGCCTTCTTCTCTGTTTCGCGCGTTCTCGTTCCAGAGCTCGCCGACGACTGCTGCACCGCGCCACCACCCCCGACCCATCACCCTTGACCGCTCCCTGGCGCTCGGCGACGCCGGAGCCGCCGCAGCGAGCACGGGCACGTCGTGGCCAAAATGCCACAGTGCGCGCGTGCGCTTCTCCATTGCCCCACTACCTCCTATTCTCGTCCGCGAGCGTGGGCATGCTCCTGCATCGACACTGAGCGTTTGCCCCCTCGTGTTGGAGCTTCTCGTCGCTGCTCGCCGCGTGCACACAGTGCTCCGGCGGCGACAC
>LR738715.1:135520803-135584442 GCA_902687465.1 Secale cereale
CCCCCCCCCTCTCGCTCCGACTATATATAGCAAGCCCACACCATCCCCACGAGCACATAGACGGGCCACAGCTCGGTCGGGCAAGCCTCTGGCCGTCGCCCCTACCAGATGACTTCGGCGACCTCCGCAGTCCAACCACCGCGCTACAGTGCCTCTCGAGCTCAA
Organism: Secale cereale; assembly: GCA_902687465.1. Taxonomy (NCBI): domain Eukaryota; kingdom Viridiplantae; phylum Streptophyta; class Magnoliopsida; order Poales; family Poaceae; genus Secale; species Secale cereale. The sequence goes on from LR738715.1 coordinate 135,520,969, forward strand.
ACAACTGCTCGGGCGGGGCATTGGGAGGCTGTTGGTGCTGCCTAGACATCGCTGAGCCCATAGAGCCGCCTCTAGCCATTGACTTCTACCTCTCCGGCGAACTCCGTCCGCCACCGTAGCTTGCGAGCCCGACCGCGAGCAGCTACGTCCACCCCACGCCAAGCTACAGGTACGGGCAGGTGCGCCACAAGCCCTGCTTCAATCCTATCCCTCTAGCCTAGCCCCAAACCCCCTCGTCGCTGGCGTGAGCTCCGGCGAAGCCCCGCCTCTCTCTGATCTCGCGCTCCCCCTCTCTCTCTCCTAATGCACGGGACCCACCTGTCGGTCTCACCACTCGCGCCCAAAGCGGTACGAGTGGAGGCGCACTTCTCGTTTACGCCTTCGACGTCATCCCCCTGGTTTTCTGTGTAATTCAAATGTTATTCAGAAATTTGGCTAAACTTTGACCAGACACCAATTCTAAACCATTAGTCCAAGTGATTTGATTCGTTTTGCATTGTCTTTGTTTCAGAAAGCTCTAGCTGCACACCAAAGGGTGGAATTTTCCTTCTTGTCTAGAATTTCTGGTGAATTTCAGAATGGATTTTGATAATTGTTTTTGTGGTTTTAAAATCTTTTCAGTTGATGAAACTTGTCTTGAAACTAACCAAGAGGGGTGTGATCCTAATCTACACTAAGGCAAGCCACAGCGGCATTTGGATGGTGTTATTTCAATAACTATGATTTTCTACTTGAATATGAGATCTTATTTGCATTTAAAATTTGACAAAATAAATTTGGTTAATTGTAGTAACTTTATTCTGTTGGATATGCTTGTTTTATGTTACTGGTTGAATGCATATATTTGCTTGGCTAAGTAGAGTAAGATTTTTACATTAGATATGTGCTATGGAAATAGATGGTAGTTATTTAACTTAGTGATATTTTAATTGGATGATGAACTAATAAAAATATTGTTGGATAATAAAAATGAGTTGTAACCAGAGAAGAACTTTAGTATGGTAAGATATTAATGTTGAAAAGTTTGATCCATAACTATGAGTGTTTGTTTTGTGTGGCGAGTAGTTGCATGTTTATTTGCATTATGTCATGATTTTGATACCAAAGTTAAACTTGATTATGTTCAACTTGAATATGATGTTGATCACATCATGGTGCCACTGAATCGGGTTTCTATTCAGTGCGGCCACGCTTACCTTGTGGGAAGGTCTTGACTCGGCCCTTTGTTGTGCCTCTCATCGGTGCCTCCCGTGAGGGAAGGTTATGGGCATGCATACCCTGGACCGGTGCGCAGACATAACCTTGTGTGCTCGTTTTTGTTTTATGGTATCTTGTCCCCGTTTGGGACCGTTTTGCCACGACGGTGGCCGTTGGTGTCTTTGGTAGACACGGGGCCACCCAAGACCTAGCCCTAAGAGGGAGATGGTCGGAGTGGCCGGGAGAGTGCCATGACAAAGGGAGGGTTTTGTCGGAATCTTTTGGACCGCACGTATGGGAGTGCGAGGCCAGGATTCTGTAGTGTGGGTAAAGTGCACTACCTCTCCCGAGTGTATTTAAATCTATCGATAGCTGCATTCTCGGTTATGGGCATAGCTCGGAAGTAAGTAACACCATGGATCAACTTTTATAATTAATCTTGCCAATTAAATGATTGTTACGATGCATGTGTTCTGAGTTGATTCATTAACCCTGGAGTTGTTCATGAGGGATTGATCTCAGTTGTGACCCGGTTATGGTCACCGTTTGGCTACAAGTTAACCGGTTGGTAAGCGAGTCCGTGAGACTCGATGTAAGTATTGGCTTCATTGCACCAGTAGTAGTTTCTGCATTGTATTAATGTGATTAATTGTCTGGATATTGTCTGTCATCATGCTTATGTTTGTTGTGAGGTTGCAAGTACATTCAATGTACTGACCTGGCGAGTTATGCCAGCTTTCAGGAAAGTCGATTCGCATTGGAGCGCACCTCACGTCTAGGACGTGTCCACGTCAGTGTCCCTGTGCTATGGAGTTCCGCTTCGTCATTCTTCTGCTGCCGTGTAGTTGGCGTGATCAAGGACCCATCATGTTCATTAAATAATGTACATACTATCCAGCAGCACCGTGTGTGCCGCCTGGCCTCGAATCTCGATGTAATATCAAACCTATGTAATTCCGTTAGCATCAATATAGCGGTTGTTTCTATACCATGTTGTTGTGTATTGATAGAAGATGAGATCTCTGGGCTAGCAATGCAAGGTAAACCGGTTGCTCTGAGCCGGGGTGCCACAGATCAAGAAGACCAAGATAAGTCAAGACCGCAAGGTTTCATCTTGGGAAAGTTTCCCTTGCCGGGCAGGAGAGCCTGGCCAGGTCGAGGCCGCCCCAAGAGCAAGTTCAAGTTTTCCCCGGCAGGCTTGCCAGGACCGTTGAGGGGCGGATCTCCCCGCCAAGGCATCACCACTCCACCGCACCGCAACGCGAGTCAGCCATCAGTGCAGTGTCGAGCCCTCGGATGAATAAGTGGCTTACACTAAGAACATGGCACCTGCTTGGAAGACATATTACCTCCAAATGACACCCGTCCAGAGGAGTTTCGAGGAGACAAGCAAGAGATAGTTAAGCGAGGTGGCGGGCTTGCCAGGCTGCATCCTCAGCATGACACCTAGAGTGCATTTAATGCACTTTGTCCTAACTGCCAGAGCTAGGTATGATAGCATTGTTAGTTGTCTAATCAACAAATAGTGACCATTTGCCACTGTGGACCCCCACTAAACCATAAAAGGAGGCCCATGGCTAGCTAGAATAGGACTCCAAAATTGCCATGTTGACTCTCTGGCTGTTGAACAATGTGGCTCAAGTCATCGGCGTCCGGAGGACGGACATAGGTGGATTGAAAGTTAGCTCGGAAAGCATCCTTGAGCTCCTCCTAGCTCCCGATGGAGTTTTCAGGCAGTTTATTTAACCAGTGTCGTGCTGGTCCTTTAAGATTTAATGGCAGCTATTTTATGGGGTGGAGATCATCTCCTCGAGCCAAATGAATGTGGAGAAGGAAGTACTTGATCCACACGGCTGGGTTTGTTGTCTTGTCATATTGCTTGATGTTTACGGTTTTAAACCCTTCAGGGAACTGGTGTTGCATCACCTCGTCTGTGAAACACATCGGGTGAGCATCGCCCCTAACTCGGGCGACGTCGTGTCGGAGATCAGTTGTCATCCGAGCACGGTAATTAATGCCTACTACGCAACCTCTCTTCTTGTAGACTCGTGTTGGGCCTCCAAGCGCAGAGTTTTGTAGGACAGTAGCAATTTTCCCTCGAGTGGATAACCTAAGGTTTATCAATCCGTGGGAGGTGTAGGATGAAGATGGTCTCTCTCAAACAACCCTGTAACCAAATAGCAAAGAGTCTCTTGTGTCCCCAACACACCCAATACAATGGTAAATTGTATAGGTGCACTAGTTCGGCGAAGAGATGGTGATACAAGTGTAATATGGATAATAGATATAGGTTTTTGTAATCTGAATAAATAAAAACAATGGGGTAACAAGTGATAAAAGTGAGCCAAACAGTATTGCAATGGTTGAAAACAAGGCCTAGGGTTCATACTTTCGCTAGTGCTAGTTCTCTCAACAATGATAACATAGTTGGATCATATAACAATCCCTCATCGTGCAAGGAAGAATCACTCCAAAGTTCCTATTGCGGAGAACATAAGATGAAATTGCTTGTAGGGTACGAAACCACCTCAAAGTTATTCTTTCTTATCGATCTATTGGGCTATTCCAATAAGTGTCACAAATAGCCCTAGAGTTCGTACTAAAATAACACCACATGACACACATCAATCAACCCTAATGTCACCTAGATACTCCAATGTCACCTAGATACTCCAATGTCACTACAAGTATCTATGGGCTAATTATGCGATGTACATCACACAATTTCAGATTCATAATATTCAATCCAACACAAAGAACTTCAAAGTCTAGCCCAAGATTTCTATCGAATAAAGGAATATGAAAATGTGGATCAACCCCTATGCATAGATTACCCCAATGTCACCGCGGGAATCGGCAAGTTGATAACCAAAACATACCTCAAGTGAATCAATAGAACATCCCATTGTCACCACGGATATCCCATCGCAAGACATACATCAAGGCTCTCACATCCAAAAGATTCAATCCAGCATAACAAAACCTCAAAGGAAAAGATTCAATTCATCACAAGGTAGAGAGGGAAGAACACCATAAGATCCAACTATAATAACAAAGATCGCGGTACATCAAGATCGTGACAAATCAAGAACACGAGAGACAGAGATAAAACACATAACTACTAGTACAAACCCTCAGCCCCGAGGTGGACTACTCCCTCCTCATCATGGTGGCCATTAGGATGATGAAGATGGCCTCCGGTGATGATTTCCCCCTCTGGCAGGGTGCCACAACAGGCTTAGATTGGTTCTTCGTGTACTCAAAGGCTTGCGGCGGCGGAACTCCCTATCTAGGGTTCTTTTGGGGGTTTTGGCAGGAATTGTTGGTGTCGGTCTCATGTCATGGGGGGTGCACGAGGGGCCCACAAGTCGTAGGGGCGCGCCCTGGGGGTAGGGCACGCCCTTGGCTTGTGGCCTGCTCGTCCACTTCTGGCCCAGCTCCGATGCTTCAGGGATCTCTTTTGGTCCATAAAAATCTCCGTAAATTTTCAGCCCATTCTGAGAACTTTTATTTCTACACAAAAAACGACACCACGGTAGTTCTACTGAAAACAATGTCTTTCCGGGTTAGTTCTAATCAAATCATACTAAAACCATATAAAATTGTTGTAAACATGGCATGAATACTTCATAAATTATAGATACATTGGAGACATATCAGTAATCCTCCCGAGCTCTGTCATTTCTATCGCGCTAGGCCTGGTATCCATCCTGTCCAGCGGGGGTGTATCCTTTAGACCCGTAAATTGATCTTGGTTGGCCCGCTCTGGCATGTAGGTCGTGTCGCAGGTCATGTGGTTCCTCTGGCTGCACTGGTTCTTTACCTCTCAGTGAGGGGGTGGTGGTGGATTTTCGTCCTCACCAGTCGTCCTATCCCATCCTCGAGGAGGGCGGTAGGGCTTGTTTTCCTGGACTCGTATGGGAGGTATGGGCTCAAAAGCCTCGTTTTCGAACTGTGGGAGCAATCATCGCTTTGGGTAGCTCTTGCTTTGGTCATGTCGCTCATTACCCTAGCCTTCTTCGACTATAAAGACCTTTGTCCATCTACCGTTGAGGGTATCTTGTTCAGCCTGTATCCGTTGCTGCTTCTTCCCCAGGCTTCGGGCGGTGGCTATAAGCCGCCGCTTAAATCGTTCCTGGTCCAGAGGGTCTTCGAGGACGATGAAGTCTTCGGGGCTGAGGCTCTCCTCATCTTCAAAAGGAGGGAGGTAGTTACTATCCTCGGAGTCGCCAAGGTCCTCGAGGTCGCTAATGTCCTCGGGGTCGCCATTATTCTCGGGGTCACCGTTGTCATTGTGGCCTTAAGGAGTGGCTGGGCTCTGTTCGGGAGCGGCGTTCTCGCTCAGTTCCTCCATGTCGTCTGGAGCGGCGTCATTCTCGGTGCCATTAGTGTCTTCCCTGGCCCTTGCACATCCCCTATCTCTTTCGCTGGCGACAACGTTTGGATGACTCTCTTGCGGGGTCCTCATCGTCCTCTTTGGGGGTGTTGACCATGTACATGTCAGGACCGGTTTTCCAATAAAATATTTACTGAGAAACCGACCTTTTTATTGAACCAGTGTAGAAGAATCCTTCTTACAGGTAGACAAATCCTTGATACAGAATTCTAGTAGCACTAAATATAATACAAGGTTGAGCTGAGGATGCTCAACAATTTATTACAAGCACACCGATATTATACATAAAGGTGGATATGACACAAGGGTATGGTGGCATAACTACTGACTCGTAATAAAAGTGGTGGTGGATATGTCACAGTGTAGTGGGTGACACGACTCCAATATCTTACAGCTCATCGAGCGTCGGAGTGAGGCTCGATGAATTTATTTGGGTAGCGGAAGCGTATATAATACAGTGATCAACTCCAGGATCGCAAGAGACTGACTGGGACTCCTCTAGGTGTCGGACTCGCTATCGAACTCTTCATCCATGAGATCGCCTTCGTCAACATCTGGCCAAATCAACAAGCCAGGTGAGTACTTTGAATGTACTCGCAAGACAGTTCGGACATAAGATATAACAAATGCAAACATGATGCATATGAGCAGACTAGTAATGCACACTCAGATAATAATATCGCGCTGCATGCTAAATGAAAAGGAAGTCAGGCGGTAGTCCTCCCGAAATCCCAAGGAAATAAATGAAGACCGATCGGGTGTCTGAAGCGACGCCTCGAAGGGTAAAATGAATAAACATGCCACAATCGGGCGTCTGGGCGACACCACATAAAGGTCTTATATCAAAAGTAAATAACGAGAATGCCACAGTCGGACGTCTGAGCGACATCACATAAAGGGCTTATATCAAAAGTAAATAACAATAATGCCACAGTCGGACGTTTGAGCGACATCACATAAAGGGCTTATATGAAAAGTAAATAACAATAATGCCACAGTCGGACGTCTGAGTGACATCACATAAAGGGCTTATATCAAAAGTAAATAACAATAATGCCACAGTCGGACGTCTAAGTGACATCACATAAAGGGCTTATATCAAAAGTAAATAACAATAATGCCACAGTCGGACATCTGAGAGACATCACATAAAGGGATTATATCAAAAGTAAATAACAATAATGCCACAGTCGGACATCTGAGCGACAGCACATAAAGGGCTTATATCATAAGTAAATAACAGTAAATGCCTCAGTCGGACGTCTGAGCGACATCGCATAAAGGGCTTATATAATCATTCAAAACCAAGTAGCTTGTGGAGGTAAAACATCTCAGAGAAAATACTCAGTACAAAACAATCTGGTTAGTTCGTCTACCGGGATAACATTCGGCCGGTCTACCACTCTTAGAGCTATATTAAACCACCAGAGACTGCTACAGAGACTGACACGGAGACTGACGCTAGGCCATAGATATGGCTACTCGAATGGGTTTTGACTCTGCAGAGTTTGTACTCTTTAACCATAGCCAATGGATTTCAGTAGTCCCCAAAGGACTAGTTCCATTTATGGTATTTTAGCAGAAACACAACTAACCAGTACACACCCATTCCACATCCCGCTGCCAGGAATCACCCTGGGCAACGTTCACGAAAAACTTTAAGACGGGGAGGCTACAACCTCGAATAGCATGGGATCAAATTTATACCGCGCGCTCTAAGGGGTGACCCCCTCTCGGTCCCAACCGGAAACACCCATGCCCCCTGACCGTATGACGGGCTTTAATCCAGGGCCATGGAACCCTCATCCTGGCCCCTCTATTTGGTGTGTACAAGGAAAGAGGTTTGCAACCGACCAGACCGTATTCTTTGCACAAGACATGTGGCAGCACAACAAAAAGGGGACGAACGGAAACATGACTTGATCCATGTTAACACTGGAGTTAAACGGTTGACTGGCATGCTTCAACAATACCAGCTTACAAGCTATCATGTCACCACATGATCAGGTTGGCTCACCATCAACTTTTGAAGCTCACCCGAAGCTTGTCTTGCATGTAATATAACACCCACAACATGCTTATATAAACATGCCATGACAAAACTACTCAAACAAACATGCAAAGCACTCATCATATCAAAGGTTCAAACATGCTTGCCTCATTCGGAGTAGTCGGAGTCTAGCTCGGTGAAGTTTGCGGCTCCGTCACCTCCTTCGGTATCTACGGACAACATAAATCAGATACTAACATAAATACCGTGCACGCACAAAAATTGTCCCAAATATTTTTCAAATAAATATGATAAAAAACTAGACAGAAAAACAAAGTTGAAAGAAAAAGAATCAATTCAAAATCATCTTTGTATACAAGTTATTAAGGTTTTTTCCCAGGGACTTGTCTGTAATGAAGCAGAAAGTTTCCAAGGGTTTGTTTATAAAAACAGAAAACGTTTCAGTAAGAAATACGTCAGCTCAAAAGAGAAAGTGTAATTTGTCCGAAGGCGTTTTCCAGAAAAATGGTTCGAATAGAAAAGAGAGGCTGACGAGGGGGTCCCACCCGTTAGGTTCAAATATTCGAACAGGAAAAACAGAGTGCGTCGGCGCCCGAGAGCTGCGGTGGTCGCCGGCGCCGATCCACGGCAAGGTAGGGGGAGTGGGTTGTACCTATGGACTCACGATGCTCTTCCGCGTCTGTGGGTGGTGGAGTAGGACGTCGGCAAACACCACGTCGGCGGCGGCCTTCACTCCGGCGGACGGTGGTTCGGTCGGTGGTGGATCTCACCTGGGAGAGCTGCGGAGGCCAAATTGAAGTGTGGGTTAGGCGTTTAGGCGCAATAGGAGGCTACTGGCACAACTAGGGAGGCGGAGGAGCTCTCACCAAAGAGAGACTTGCCGGAGCCCGAAGCGGATCGGGGCGGCCGAAGTTGGGGAAGAAGGACTCCTCGAGGCTCTTCTAGTGGCTGGGCGTGTTCTGGTGAGGTGGAAGAGAGGTGCAGGGTCAAAGGCGAGCTCGGGGTCGCTATTTATAGCCGACCCGAGGCGGTTGCCGCAAACGAGATAATTCCGGCGGTGATTACGACGAGGCCGTGGCCGAACAGGCGGCTTAAGTGACTGGGCATCGACGTGAGGGTCCACTGGTTCCATCCCGATGCTGAGCTTGGCAAGCTTTGGGCGATAATTCGTGTTCTCCACGGAACAGTTGTGCGGGCACGTCGGCGGCAGAGAGCGCGCTCTGCGCCTCTCAGGCCACGGCGACGGTGCTGCAGTGTGCACAGGGGAGGGGACGGCCACGCGGAGGCCTCGGGTGGTTTGGGCAGTGCCGAACGGCACCGTTTTGCAGGGTGGCCCCTGTTGGCCGCCACGGGTGGCTCTGCCACCGCGGAAGACGCCGGAGCTGGCGAGCCACGTCGCCACCGATGCTCGCAAACGGCCAAGCAAGCGTGCGGCACTCTGGATAAGGAGGAGAAGCAGTGAGCAAGGCTCCAACGCGGGCACTGGGGAGATTGACGTGGCGGTCTGACGGAAATGGCACTGTCGACTGAAACCCGACACTGAACTCTTAACTTTACTGAATTTGAAAAGTAACAGTGCATGCCAACTATTCGATGAAATGATTCAGGCACTTGGAGAATTTTTCTGGGGCTGATCTTTGGTGAGGTGGTCTCTTGATGCATCTAGAGGCTGTCTGAATTTCCACAGATTTTTGGGAAGAGGGAAAGTATGAATTTCACCTAAAATGGCAAATCTGGTCCAAATTTGCAGCAAGCAAATTTTGAAAAATTTGAACTATGGACCAGCAGATCTTGATGGATCTAGGCTGAGGGTACTAAGGACTAGTCAGGGGAGTTCGTTTTGAATCAAAACTCAAAAGGAAACCAGTAGTTCCTTTGTAAATCACTAAGGTCCAAATTAAAAGACAGAAATTGTTTTGAGTGAAAAATAATTAGGATAAAAATCTAAATGGGGTTAAAACGTACTGGAATTTGATGTTAGACTTGTCCCAAGGTGGGAATGGGGTTTTTGGGAGAAGGGACTTCATTGGGTGTCATGGCCAAAGAAAAGTTTTGAATGGGAGAGAATAAGCCCATGGTTTTATAGGAATGCTTTTCATTAAAAAGAAATTGTCAAAACCTTTTGAAAATAATTTGTGTTGAGCCAACACAAGGTGGAAACTCTCAAGACCAAAGATCAAGGTTGAAGAGGACACAAAAATCTTTTGTCATAAAATATTTTGAGAAGGAGGGGTTTTAAGAAAGATTTAAATAACCTCCTTCCAAGAGACTAAAGAATTTGATGAAAACAAATCCAAATTTTTTGGAGTGTTACAACACCTACCCCCTTAGGAAAAATCTCGTCCCCGAGATTTCAGCAGATCCTCAAATAGGTGTGGGTACTCTGTCCGAAGAAAATCCTATCTTTCCCATGTTGCTTCATCCTCGGTGTGATGGCTCCACTGAACCTTGAGAAACTTAATTGTCTTCTGACGGGTCCTCCTTTCAAACTCCTCCAATATTTTTATTGGACGTTCCCTGTAGGTGAGGTCTGGTTGCACATCAATGCTTTCATGAGATACATGCTTCTCTGGGTTGCTTACACATTTCCTCAACTGGGAGACGTGGAACACACATGGACGTCTGACAATTCTTTGGGTAGGTCTAGCTGGTAGGCTACTGTGCCTCTCCGTGCAACTACACAGAAGGGTCCAATAAATCGGGGTGCCAGCTTTCCTTTGACTTTGAATCGTTGTAGGCCCCTCATAGGAGATACACGTAGATACACATTTTCACCGGGTTCAAAGCTGATTTCACGATGTTTTTGATCGTAATAACTCTTTTGTCGGCTCTGTGTTGTCTTGAGTCGATCCCTGATTAGCCTAACTTTCTCTTCAGCCTCCTTGAGCATGTCTGGGCCGAAAATACGACTGTCTCCTGTTTCTGACCAATTTAATGGGGTACGGCATCTTCGCCCGTACAAGGCTTCAAAAGGTGCCATTTGTAGACTGGCTTGGTAACTGTTGTTGTATGCGAACTCGGCATACGGCAAGCTTTCTTCCCAACTGGTTCCATAGGTGAGAACACATGCCCTCCGCATGTCTTCTAGGATTTGGTTCACACGTTCAGTTTGTCCTCCAGTCTAGGGATGGTATGTTGTGCTGAATACTAGTTGAGTTCCCAGAGTCTGCTATAAATGATCCCAAAATTTAGAGACGAATTGAGTGCCTCTGTCGGGTATTATAGTCTTCGGAATGCCATGCAGGAAAACTATACGGGAGAGGTAAAGTTTGGCAAGTTTCTGGATGGTGTGGGTTGTCTTGACTGGGATGAAGTGTGCCACCTTAGTTAATCTATCTGTGATGACCCATATGGCGTCATTTCCGTGTTGTGACCGAGGTAGTCCAACAATAAAATCCATCCCAATTTCGTCCCATTTCCACTCAGGTGTCGTGTTTGGTTGTAATAGTCCTGCTGGTTTTTGGTGCTCGGCTTTAATGCGTTGACATGAATCACAACATGCAATGAATGTGGCTATATCCCTCTTCATACCGTGCCACCAAAATCTTTTCTGAATGTCCTTGTACATTTTTGGTCCCTCTGGGGTGTATTGAATATGGAGCGATGTGGCCTTCTGCTAGAATTTTCTTTTTGAGGTCCTCTATATTGGGTACGCAAAGCCTGTCCCCGAACCATAATATTCCCTCACCGTCTATGACGAATTCTGAGGCCTTGCCTAGACTCACTTTTCTTTTTATGCCTTCGATGCTGGGGTGTCCATGCTGAGCCTTCTTAATCTATTCCATTAGGGTAGGTTGTATTTCCAAATTTGACACATCGCCTTCGGTGACCATCACCAAGTTGAGTTTGGCAAGCTCCTGCTGAAACTCAGGTCTCAAGTTTTGTAGACTGTCAATGTCCGAGCTGGGGTTTCGACTAAGAGCATCTGCCACAACATTCGCCTTTCCTGGATGGTAGTGAATGCCAACATCATAATCTTTCACTAATTCCAACCAGCGCCGTTGTCGTAAATTTAGTTCTGGTTGCGTGAAAATATATTTGAGACTTTTATGGTCCGTATATATTTCACAACGATTTCCAAGCAAAAAGTGCCTCCACTCCTTGAGTGCATGAATGACTGCTGCCAATTCTAAGTCGTGAGTAGGATAATTTTCTTCATGCTTTCGTAGTTGCCTGGAGGCGTATGCGACTACCTTGCCTTCTTGCATCAATACGCATCCGAGGCCCTTTCGGGATGTGTCACAATATACTTCAAAACTTTTGTGTATGTCTGGTACAACCAATACTGGGGCTGTCGTTAATTTCCTTTTGAGTTCTTGGAAGCTTTTCTCACAAGCTTCAGTCCACACAAATTTCTTATCCTTCTTGAGTAACTGTGTCATTGGTTTTGCTATGGTGGAAAACCCTTCAATAAACCTTCGGTAATATCCAGCCATTCCGAGGAAACTTCATACATCTGTTACGTTGGCCGGTGGTTTCCAGCCAAGTACGGCCTTGACTTTTTCTGGGTCCACGGCAACACCTTCTTGTGTTAATACGTGGCCTAGAAAACCAACCTGTCTTAATTAAAATTCACATTTGCTGAATTTGGCGTATAGTTGATGTTTCCTTAATTCTCCTAGTACAATTCGGAGATGTTCAGCATGTTCTTCTGGAGTCTTAGAGTATACCAGGATATCATCAATAAACACCACAACAAATTTGTCTATAAATTTCATAAACACTTTGTTCATGAGGTGGACAAAATATGCGGGGGCATTTGTCAGTCCAAACGACATTACTGTAAATTCATATAGTCTGTATCTGGTGGTGAATGCTGTCTTCGGGATATCTTCTGTACGTACCCTTAATTGATGGTATCCCAACCTTAAATCAATTTTTGAGAAAACCTTGGCTTGTGCGAGCTGGTCAAATAAATCATTTATTCGTGGCATCGGATATTTGTTTTTGATGGTGACCATGTTGAGTGCTCGATGGTCTATACACAATCTCAGTGTCCCATCCTTTTTCTTGGCAAATAATACTGGTGAACCCCAAGATGAGGAGTTGGCCCGTATAAATCCTTTGTCCAGTAATTCTTTTATTTGCTTATTTAATTCTACCAATTCGGAAGGTGCCATTCTGTATGGTTTCTTGAAAATGGGGGTGGTTCCAGGTGCTAGCTCAATAATGAGCTCTATTTCCCGGTCTGGTGGCATGCCTGGCAATTCTTTGGGAAATACGTCCGGGAACTCACACACTACTGGAACTTTGCTTAACTCTGAAGTGTCTACCTTGTTCAATCTTGGTTGCCGTGATACTGATCTTTCTTGAGCTGCGACTCTTATCGTCTTTCCGTGATGATGAGTAAGAATTACAGTCCGATTGAAGCAGTCGATAAATCCTTTGTTGGTGGTTAACCAGTCCATTCCTAGGATAACATCCAGTCCCTTATTTTCCAATACAATGAGGTTTGCCTGAAACTTTAGTCCTTCAATGTCAATAATCACACCTTGGCAGTAACTTTGAGTGATTTGCTTACTTCCGGGGGACTTGATGGTCATTGATTTTCCCAAGGGAAGCATCGAAAAATCATGTTGCAAAGCAAAGTTCTTTGAAATGAACGAAAAGCTCCAGAATCTAACAAAACCGTGGCAGGTATTGTGTTGACAGGGAACGTACCGAGTACGATATCCAGGGCATCCTGTGCTTCCTCCTTGGTGACATGGTTCAAGTGACCTTTCTTGTGGTTGTTATTGGGGTTGAAGTTGTTACGCTTGGGTGCTGAATTGTTCCCACTGATGTTCGGCCTTGGGGCCGAGTTCCTTGCTTTTGGGCACTGTTTGGCATAGTGTTCCTCTTCTCCACAAGCATAGCAAGTAACACCTGGGCGATATGAAAAATCCTTGTCCCTTGCATGAAATTTTTTGCTCGGGCGTGGGTCTTTGGTCATGGATTTGTTCGCCGCATTTTTCTGAAAATCTGTCTTGTTCCGGTTGTTGCGAGTATGAGTAGTCTTATCCCTTTTTCGCTTGCCAATATCCTCCAAGCTGCGGCGCTCATTTTCCAATGTAATAGCCTTGTCCACAAGTGTTTTGAAATCCGGAAAAGTGTGTACGACCAGCTGGCATTTAAGTGCTGGTGCCAGACCGTCCAGAAATTTTTTCCATGTTTTTATTTTCAGTCATACGCTCTTCGTTGGCATAACGAGATAATTGAGTAAACTGACTATTGTACTCAGTCACTGTCATGCCTCTTTGCTTGAGGTAATCAAACTCCCTTTTCTTAATCTTCATAATGCTTCTAGGGCTGTGCGCCCCACGAAAACCTTCTTTAAAATCTTCCCAGGTGATATTATTTTCATTGGGGTGCATGTGTAGGAAATTTTCCCACCATGATGCAGCTGCTCCAGTAAGGTAGTGTGGTGCATAAAGTACCTTTTCACGGTTCGAAAATTGTGCAATAATCAATTTATTTCCAATGTCTCGAAGCCAATCATCGGCCTCAAGAGGTCTGTTAGTGTGAGAGAATGTTGGCGGACGTGTCTTCTGTAGTTCAGACAATTTTGAATGCTGCTGATGTGGTTCACAGTGATTTCCCATATTGATAACATGGTTCATCATTTCTTGGTGCTGCTGCTGGCTTTGCTCATAAAGGCGGCATACTTTAGAAAATGATGTTTCACTGCCCTGCTGACTTGACTGCCCCTGCGTGAAATTGTTACTTGTCTGGGTACCATAATTTTCCTCCGGCGGACTTGGCATGGAATGAGTCTAGGGACGAGTCATTTTCCACTCTGGGGTATTTTTACAGAACTCATGAGAAAGACTGAGAGGCAAAAATAAATAACAAGTTTTGCAAATACGGCAAATTAAGACTCCAAAGATTTTTCAAGAAAAAATACTTGATTGCGCATGGAGAAGGACCGCTCAGTACATATCTTACACGCAAGTCGTAATTATACAATACATCACTCAGGATGTGCGTACACATTCCTGACATGTTATTTAGGCTAGTGCACTCCTCCGAGTTCCTACATGATGCGCACACAAACTACTTCTCACCAACCTATTTTACATATAAACATATCACACAAGCGGACACATCGCGCGGCGGCTAGGTGTACTTAGTCGGAGATGGTGAAGACTTCCCTCGGCCTGCCGAGGGTAAGACCCAGTGGTGATGGAGACTCAACCTCCTCCTCACTAATAGGCTCCAGGCGTGGAATACTGGGTCGAGGAGTTGGCGCGGGCGTGGCAGGTGGTGCAGCTCTGATTGGAGTAGGAGCAATGACTTGGTCAAACTCCTCAGTGGTAGGTAGGTGCCAAGCAGTGGCTAAGATGGCAGGTGCGTAGGATGCTGAGGACGAGACATATGTCAGTGGTGGTGATATATGGAGGAGCTCCCTCCTATTGGCGGAACCGCTCTGAACTAAGTCCATACGAGTAGCCACCAAGTCGTCCACAAGGTTATCAAAGGCTGCCTCAAGAGCCTTGAGGTACTCAACCAACATTTCGATAGCCTCATCTCGCTCTCCCCTTGCACACGCAAATGCATAATGACATGTGTAAGGCACATGGCATGGAAGGTAGCGGTAGCGACGAGTCTTCATTGAAGGAAGAGCATCCCGGAGATGAGCTATCACCTCACGGGCAGCCATCTGCATGGCATGCCTCTCCGTAGGCATGGCCCTGCCCACAAATCGGAAGCGGCGTGACTCAGAACGCCCTCCCTTGAATTGCACCGCGGCCTGGTGCATTGACACGCTGTCGCTGATCTTGTGCTAGTAGAGTGTGAACTCTGGACGAGCCGATGGCCCGATCGCGACCTTGGTGATGGAGACGAGAAGCTTGATAAACCCCTCGGGTATATTGCCGAATACCTGTGACTCTTAGTCGCTGCCGGCCATCTACAAAAGCAGAAAAAATTCCGAATAGTCAAATCATAAATTTATGATGACCAACAGGAAATTGCTACAATTGTAAAATGCAGAAATAACACTCAATACGCTAATAACCGATTAGTAATCGCATCTAGTGGCTTCCTATAGTCAGCCTGGCTCTGGTACCAAGGTTGTCAGGACCGGTTTTCCAATAAAATATTTACTAAGAAACCGACCTTTTTATCGAACCAGTGTAGAAGAATCCTTCTTACTGGTAGACAGATCCTTGATACAGAATTCCAGAAGCACTAAATATAATACAAGGTTGAGCTGAGGATGCTCAACAATTTATTACAAGCACACCGATATTATACATAAAGGTCGATATGACACAAGCGTATGGTGGCATAACTACTGACTCGTAATAAAAGTGGTGGTGGATATGTCACAGTGTAGTGGGTGACATGACTCCAATATCTTATAGCTCATCGAGCGTCGGAGTGAGGCTCGATGAATTTATTTGGGTAGAGGAAGCGTATATAATACAGTGATCAACTCCAGGATCGCAAGAGACTGACTGGGACTCCTCTAGACGTCAGACTCGCTATCGAACTCTTCATCCATGAGATCGCCTTCGTCAACATCTGACCAAATCAACAAGCCAGGTGAGTACTTTGAATGTACTCGCAAGACAGTTTGGACATAAGATATAACAAATGCAAACATGATGCATATGAGCAGACTAGTAATGCACACTCAGATAATAAATTCGCGCTGCATGCTAAATGAAAAGGAAGTCAGGCGGTAGTCCTCCCGAAATCCCAAGGAAATAAATGAAGACCGATCGGGTGTCTGATGCGACGCCTCGAAGGGTAAAATGAATAAACATGCCACAGTCGGGCGTCTGGGCGACACCACATAAAGGGCTTATATCAAAAGTAAATAACGAGAATGCCACAGTCGGACGTCTGAGCGACATCACATAAAGGGCTTATATCAAAAGTAAATAACAATAATGACACAGTCGGACGTCTGAGCGACATCACATAAAGGGCTTATATCAAAAGTAAATAACAGTAATGCCACGGTCGGATGTCTGAGCGACATCATATAAAGGGCTTATATCAAAAGTAAATAACAATAATGCCACAGTCGGACGTCTAAGCGACATCACATAAAGGGCTTATATCAGAAGTAAATAACAATAATTCCATAGTCAGACATCTGAGCGACATTACATAAAGGGCTTATATCAAAAGTAAATAATAATAATGGCACAGTCGGACATCTGAGAGACATCACATAAAGGGCTTATATCAAAAGTAAATAACAATAATGCCACAGTCGGACCTCTGAGCGACATCACATAAAGGGCTTATATCATAAGTAAATAACAGTAAATGCCTCAGTCGGACGTCTGAGCGACATCACATAAAGGGCTTATATAATCATTCGAAACAAAGTAGCTTGTGGAGGTAAAACATCTCAGGTAAAATACTCAGTACAGAACAAACTGGTTAGTTCCTCTACCGGGATAACATTCGGCCGGTCTACCACTCTTAGAGCTATATTAAACAACCAGAGACTGCTACTGAGATTGACACGGAGACTGACGCTAGGCCATAGATATGGCTACTCGAATGGGTTTTGACTCTGCAGAGTTTGTACTCTTTAACCACAGCCAACAGATTTCAGTAGTCCCCAAAGGACTAGTTCGGTTTACGGTATTTTAGCAGGAACACAACTAACCAGTACACACCCATTCCACATCCCGCTGCCAGGAATCACCCTAGGCAACGTTCACGGAAAACTTTAAGACGGGGAGGCTACAACCTCGAATAGCATGGGATCAAATTTATACCGCGCGCTCTAAGGGGTGCCCCCCTCTCGGTCCCAACCGGAAACACCCATGCCCCCTGACCGGATGACGGGCTTTAATCCAGGGCCATGAACCCTCATCCCGGCCCCTCTATTTGGTGTGTACAAGGAAAGAGGTTTGCAACCGACCAGACCGTACTCTTTGCAGAAGACGTGTGGCAGCACAACAAAAAGGGGACGAACGGAAACATGACTTGATCCATGTTAACACTGGGGTTAAACGGTTGACTGGCATGCTTCAACAATACTAGATTACAACCTATCATGTCACCACATGATCAGGTTGGCTCACCATCAACTTTCGAAGCTCACCCGAAGCTTGTCTTGCATGTAATATAACACCCACAACATGCTTATATAAACATGCCATGACAAAACTACTCAAACAAACAGGCAAAGCACTCATCATATCAAAGGTTCAAACATGCTTGCCTGGTTCGGAGTAGTCGGAGTCTAGCTCGGTGAAGTTTGCATCTCCGTCACCTCCTTCGGTATCTACGGACAACATAAATCGGATACTAACATAAATACCGTGTGCGCACAAAAATTGTCCCAAATATTTTTCAAATAAATATGATAAAAAACTAGATAGAAAAAAAAAGTTGACAGAAAAAGAATCAATTCAAAATCATCTTTTGTTTAAAAGTTATTAAGGTTTTTGCCCAGGGACTTGTCTGTAATGAAACAGAAAGTTTCCAGGGGTTTGTTTATAAAAACAGAAAATGTTTCAGTAAGAAATACGTCAGCTCAAAAGAGAAAGCGTACTTTGTCCGAAGGCGTTTTCCAGAAAAATGGTTCGAATAGAAAAGGGAGGTAACGAGGGGGTCCCACCCGTCAGGTTCAAATATTCGAACAGGAAAAATAGAGTGCGTCGGCGCCCGAGAGTCGCGGTGGTCGCCGGCGCCGATCCACGGCGAGGTAGGGGGAGTGGGTGTTACCTACGGACTCACGGTGCCCTTCCGCGTCTGTGGGTGGTGCAGTAGGACGTCGGCAAGCACCACGTCATTGGCGGCCTTCACGCCGGCGGACGGTGGTTCGGTCGGTGGTGGATCTCGCCGGGGAGAGCTGCGGAGGCCAAATTGAAGTGTGGATTAGGCGTTTAGGTGCACTAGGAGGCTACTGGCACAACTAGGGGGGTAGAGGAGCTCTCACCAGATAGAGACTTGCCGGAGCCCGAAGCGGATCGCGGCGGCCGGAGCTGGGAAAAAGGACTCCTCGAGGCCCTTCTAGTGGCTGGGCATGGTCTGGTGCGGTGGAGGAGAGGTGCAGGGTCGAAGGCGAGCTCGGGGCCCCTATTTATAGCCGACCCGAGGCGGTTGCCGCAAACGGGATAATTCCGGTGGTGATTACGGCGAGGCCGTGGCCGAACAGGCGGCTTAAGTGACTGGGCATCGACGTGAGGGCCCACTGGTTCCATCCCGATGCTGAGCTTGGCAAGCTTTGGGCGATAATTCGCGTTCTCCACGGAACGGTTGTGCGGGCACGTCGGCGGCAAAGAGCGCGCTCTGGCCTCTCAGGCCACGACGATGGTGCTGCAACGTGCACAAGGGAGGAGACGGCCACGCGGAGGCCTCGGGTGGTTTGGGCGGTGCCGAACGGCGTCGTTTTGCAGGGTGGCCCTTGTTGGCCGCCACGGGTGGCTCTGCCACCGCGGAAGACGCCGGAGCTGGCGAGCCATGTCACTACCGACGCTCGCAAACGGCCAAGCAAGCGTGCGGCACTCTGGATAAGGAGGAGAAGCAGTGAGCAAGGCGCCAACGCGGGCACTGGCGAGATTGACGCGGCGGTCTGACGGAAACGGAACTGTCGACTGAAACCCGACACTGAACTCTGAACTTTAATGAATTTGAACAGTAACAGTGCATACCAACTGTTCGATGAAATGATTCAGGCACTTGGAGAATTTTTCTGGGGCTGATCTTTGGTGAGGTGGTCTCTCGATGCATCTAGAGGCTGCCTGAATTTCCACAGATTTTTGGGAAGAGGGAAAGTATGAATTTCACCAAAACTGGCAAATCTGGTCCAAATTTGCAGCAAGCAAATTTTGAAAAATTTGAACTATGGACCAGCAGATCTTAATGGATCTAGGTTGAGGGTACTAAGGACTAGTCAGGTGAGTTTGTTTGGAATCAAAACTCAAAAGGAAACCAGTAGTTCCTTTGTAAATCACTAGGGTCCAAATTAAAAGACAGAAATTGTTTTGAGTGAAAAATAATTAGGATAAAAATCTAAATGAGGTTGAAACCTACTGGAATTTTATGTTAGACTTGTCCCAAGGTGGGAATGGGGTTATTGGGAGAAGGAACTTCATTGGGTGTCATTGCAAATGAAAAGTTTTGAATGGGAGAGAATAAGCCCATGGTTTTAGAGGAATGCTTTCATTAAAAAGAAATTGTCAAAACCTTTTGAAAATAATTTGTGTTGAGGCAACACAAGGTGAAA
This sequence comes from Secale cereale, assembly GCA_902687465.1. Lineage (NCBI taxonomy): Eukaryota > Viridiplantae > Streptophyta > Magnoliopsida > Poales > Poaceae > Secale > Secale cereale. The sequence goes on from LR738715.1 coordinate 135,540,754, forward strand.
ACTCTCAAGACCAAAGATCAAGGTTGAGGAGGACACAAAAATCTTTTGTCATGAAAGATTTTGAGAAGGAGGGGTTTTAAGTAAGATTTAAATAACCTCCTTCCAAGAGACCAAAGAATTTCATGAAAACAAATCCAAAAATTTGGAGTGTTACAGTACACGTCATAGGTAGAGGTGGCGGTCCACTTTCCCATGCTGGTAGTGGTTGGGGAACTTGTCATATAGACCGTGGTGTCGACATCCTCGTCCATGTCTTCAGCCTCCTCGGAGGCATAGTCTAGTATATCGGTTAAGTCCGCGATAGTGGCTATTAAGTGAGTGGTGGGTGGATGTAAAATTCCCCGTGGCCTGTGTCGGTGCCAAAACCTGCAAATTCGGGTAGGGGTGCCCTAGCTATGCATCTAAGGATCGATTGTAACAAGGGACTGGGGACACGATGTTTACCCAGGTTCGAGCCCTCTCTATCGAGGTAATACCCTACTTCCTGCTTGATTGATCTTGATGAATATAGGGTTACAAGAGTTGATCTACCTCGAGATCGTAATGGCTAAACCCTAGAAGTCTAGCCTGTGTAATTGTGATTCTGCTACCCTGACAAGACCCTCAGGTTTATATATCCACCCGAGGAGGCCTAAGGTTACAAAGATTACTTGGGATGGAAGGAATCGTTATAGTCGGACATCTATCCTGCATTTCTACATACACAGGAGTCCTAACCGGACACGGGGGATGCTTGTTTATCTTCATCTTCACGGCCCATCAGTCCGGCCCAGCTTCGATAGATCGGACACTCGTGGACCACAAAATCCAGGACTCCCTCAGTAGCCCCCAAACTTGCCTTCAATGACGAGGTTGTATCCGGCTTCAGGTCTTCGGTCTTGCAAGGTAAGTTCTCCTTCGGAGCATATGATAGTTCGGCTCCATATTTAATATTATATCATGTCAATTCCTTACCGTCGTCGCCTCGGCTTCCACGTGTTAGACAAATGAGAGCCATCCAGGTATTTTTACATGCAAGGAAGGCGTCTATTGAAGGACATTAAATCTTAGATGCCATTCCACACCACGCAGAAATCCTTAGAGCTCGCCACGGAAATTTTTCCAAACATGGCCGGCATTCCCAGCTCTTCCTCACACCCCCACGGCCCTCAAGAGGGCGATTGGGAAAGCTGCTCGGTATCCCACACCGATCTGAATAAACTTTAGACGCAAGGATATCTCCCTCCCGCGGATCTAGTCTCTGTTCGGGCTGGATTAATATATATCAACTGCGAAGCCTTGGCAGAAAACTTCCCCAATCCTACTAAAGAGGAGCGGGTGTGCTTCATGTCCGTCCTTTTGAGAGGCGTAGGATTTCCTACCATCCTTTCCTTAGAGGATTCTTGGAGTTTTACGGTTTCCAACTGGACGATCTTATGCCAGGCTCCATCCTGCATATCGTCGCGGGCTTTGTCGCTCTTTGCGAGCTGTTTCTAGGCCATGAGGCTCATTTCGAGCTATGGCAGAAATTCTTCTGCCTCGTCCCCCGCTCCCAGAAGGTATCCATCTTTGAGGTGGGTGGCGCCGAAGTGTGGCGCATAGCAGGGACAGGTTACTTGTCCGGCACTCCGAAGAAGGCATCTGAAGAGTGGCCCTTGGATTGGTTTTATATTGAATACATTATTCTTCCGGACCCAATCCGGCACGGCCTTCCCAAATTCTCCAGCGTTCCTTTGAAGAAACGCTTCAACTGGCATCCCCGAAGCCTCAAGGAAAAAGACATCGCAGAGGCTAAAAGGCTAGTAAGCAAGATCAGAGTCCTTTCCCACTCCGAGCTGACAAAAACTGAAGTAATGGCGATCTCAATAACGCGATGTGTTCAGCCGCTTCAATCTAGAGGGTTTCCAATGTGGCATTACAATGGGCAGGACGATGCCTCGTGTTGTCTATGCAAAGGCACGGATAACCCTGCTGCCTTAGCCGCCATCTTAGCTGACCTTTACAAAGGGGAGAAGGAAGACTTTCTTCGGTTGAAACGTCGGGAAGGTCTCTCCTTGTGCAACCCCATTGACTGGGTGAGTTTTTCTTTGATTGCTAGTCCCGCTCAATTTCTTTTCTGAGACATGTTAACCAAACTAAATCCGGCTATCTCCAATAGGAGTGGAGGAAAGTGATCGAAGGTTCCATAGCCCCATTCCGTAGCTAGAGGACCATGTTCGATACATGGATCCCGGATTTGAGGAAGATCCGGATATATTCATAGAGCTTACGGATGGAGTTTTCTATCAGGCGAGCCATGACGGCACATAAGTGGCCATTGTAGCCGATTACCCTGGCCTTCTTCCCTCCTCCCACGTAAGTACCCAGGAGACACCTCCTCAAAGAGAGCCTTCCCTTCGCGCCTCACCCACCTCACTATCTCATGCTCCAAAGGGGCGGCGCTCGTCTCGCCGTACTGCATCAAGGGCATATTCTAGGAAGGCGACGCCTGTGCAGGGCGAGTCTTTGAAACGAAAGGAAACTGGAGACACCACCGAACCACCTCCTTTATCGAAGAGGTATAATTTTTAACACGTGCTCGGTGGCAAGGTCGGATTGTAATATTTTCCGCTTTGTCTTATTTCAGGAGGAGCATATGCCGGACTGCGTCCGGAGATCCTGCTGGCCACGTGAGGGAGTCCTGGACTAAGGGGTCCTCGGGCGTCCGGCCTATGATCCATGCGCCGGACTGATGGTTTGTGAAGACATGAAGGCCGAAGACCGTACCCATGTCTGGATGGGACTCTCCTTGGTGTGGAAGGCAAGCTTGGCTACCAACTAGGAAGATTCCTTCTTATGTAACCGACTCTGTGTAACCCTAGATCCCCCCGGTGTCTATATAAATCAGAGGGAGTAGTACGGAGAGGATATACACATTACCATAGTCATACAGGCTAGGCTTCTAGGGTTTATCCATTACGATCTCGTGGTAGATCAACTCTTGTAGTACTCATATTCATCAAGACCAATCAAGCAAGAAGTAGGGTATTACCTCCATAGAGAGGGCCCGAACCTGGGTAAACATCGTGTCCCAGTCTCGTGTAACCATCAACTTTAGACGCACAGTTCGGGACCCCCTACCCGAGATCCGCCGGTTTTGACACCGACATTGGTGCTTTCATTGAGAGTTCCACTGTGCTGTCGACGAAAGGTTCGATGGCCCCTTCAATCATCGATAGTGACGCTATCCAGGGAGAAACCTTCCTCCCCGGACAGATCTTCATATTCGGCGGCTTCATACTGCGGGCCAACTCGCTTGGCCATCTAAAGCAGATCGACAGCTACGCCCTTGGCCATCAAGTCAGATTCGGGAGCTTGAACTACGTCGCGGACATCCGTGGAGACCTGATCTTCGACCGATTTGAGACCGCGGTGATCGCTCCCCCTCGCTCTGATGAACATGACCTAAATCTGTCATCGGATCACATCCAGGAGATGGATCCTGTTGCCGCAACGGCCTTAAATCCGTAGCATATTGCACCATCCGAAGCCACAGAGTCCGCGGTGTTGGAGCCGCACACAGACTCGACACCTTGCAATATTTGCGTCAACGAAACTCCGGACTCGTCTCTGGCTATAAGTTCCAAACCACATACGCCTGCGGACACCGAGCTGGATCGGTTGTCGATTTGCGAATTCGGCGCCGCAGACATCTTCTAACACTCTCCCCGGGGCGACATGCTAAACTCATTAAAAACCTGTCCTTGGTGGGGGACTTGCAGCCGGACTATGTCCGGTTCGAACTAGGGGCTGACGAGGGATAATTTCACTTCCCACCCGCCACCCACTTCATAGCCACTGTCGAGGACTTAACCGACATGCTTGATTATGGCTCCGAAGACATCGTCGGTATAGACGACGATGCCAACAAGGAGCGAGGCCAAGACCCGCCATTCACGAGACGCAGAACGGCCACCTCTTCGTATGACGTGTACATGGTTGATACACCTAAAAAAGCTAGCGATGATGACAAAGAAGATCTAGTTCGGAATAAACCTCATGAGACACAGTGTAAATACCGGCGCCCTAAACGCTGCTCTAAGTCACATCGCAACAACGCTGGCACCGGAGAAAACAACACTCCGGACACCGCCGAAGACAATGAAGACCCTGTTGGAGCAAGATCCGAGCGGGGGGGGACAAGAAAACGGGCAAGCCAGCCCCGATGAACAGGCCTTGCCCAGCGACAATTCGGCGGATGACAACTACCTTCCGCTCTCCGAAGATGAGGTAAGCCTCGGCAACGAAGACTTCATCATACCCGAAGAACCCCTCGAGCAGGAGCGCTTCAAGCACAGGCTGATAGCAACTGCAAGGAGCCTGAAAAAGAAGATGCAACGGCTTCAAGCTGACCAAGACCTACTCAACGATAGATGGACCAAAGTCCTGACCGCCGAAGAATACGGCCTTAATGGCCCAATCAAAACCTACCCGAAGCATAGATTGCTACCTCAGTTTGATGACAAGGCGTTGGAGCCCGCACCATCATCACACAATGCAGCAGGTCATCGACAATCCCGTACGGATAAAGAGGCAACTCAATCCGAACACTAGACCGCCCCACCTCGCTGTAAAGATAGGAATAACACAGCTCACGGTTGTACAAACGACCTTCAACGGGACTTGGACAGTAAAGCACGACACGCAAGATCGATCTACGGATTGCGAGGGCATGCCTCGACACGCGATGTGTAATGCCCAGTATGCGGCTATGTCCCCCACGTGTCGAGGCACGACTTAAGGACATAAACGCATACTAGAATGATCTCAAGTATGGTATCTTTGCACATCTCATGTAAAATTCAAGGATGAAATTGTAAAATGATAGTTGGCTTACACTCGCTACGTCACACAATGAATACAATAACATACATCATCCAAAGAACATCAGGGTCCGACTACAGACAAAATCCAAACGAGAACAATACCATAAATAACACAAGCCCGGATCCTCCTAGTAAGAACCACTACTGATCGTTGGCATAAGACACATAGTAACGTCCACGCTCTTCATCGAACTCCCAGTGAAGTTCTGAACCATCTCCTGCATAGTTCTCAACGGTACCTGCAACTGGTGTGTGTTGAATCTGTGAGCCACAGAGGACTCAGCAATCTCGTTCCCATGTATCAAAACTACCAAAACCTTAGGTGTGGAAAGGCTATAAACATGGGTTGCAGCAAGCACTAAGCACTAGCTTATAAGTTTAGAGCGAGAAGAGAACAAGTGCCAACGATCGCCAAGTTGATCAAGAAGTGATCCTAACTACTCACGATCAAACATAACCCCACCGTGTTCACTTCCCGAAGCCCTTCGGAAAGAGACCATCACGGTTACTCACGCAGGTAGTGTATTCATGAATAAGGTGTCAAGTTATCTACAACCGGATATGAACAAATTCCCATCTGCCACATAACCGCGGGCACGGCTTTCAAAAGGTCAAACCCTGCAGGGGTGTCCCAACTTAGCCCATCACAAGCTCACGATCTGCGAAGTCGTAACTCCAAAGTGGGAAGATCCGAGTATCTTCGGAATCCCGTGCTCAAGATATTTCGACAAAGGTAAAACTAATCCAGCAAGACCTCCCGGCGTGCCGACACCCTGATAGTAGCCGCGCGTATCTCGTCTCAGGCCACGACCGGATGAGCTATGGTTACAGCATCTAAAATACCCCAAGTTGCCAAGAGGCGGTGCCGCAAGCTGCCCTAGGTTGGACCAACACTCATGAGGAGCACTAGCCCGGGGTTGTTAATTAAGGCCTCGGGGTAGCTAGTCCCTATGCAAATTTTAGTTATTAGGCAAATGTAAAACCAATGTTGGGCCTTACTGGAAAAGCTTTAAACAGAGCGAATTATCAAGGGGGGGCCATAAACCCCAACCGTGTTAGGAACGCAAAATCAAGGAACATAACACCGGTTTATCGGATCCTAGGGTGGCATGAGTGGAACAAAACACCAAGCAGAAAGGCTTAGCCTTCCACCTATTACCAATATATAGGTGAATTAGTTTTAACAGGTAATATTTTGTGATATCCAATGACAACTTCATCATGGAGCAATCTTCAAAACTTCACCTGCAACTAATAACGCTATAAGAGGGGCTGAGCGATGCGTACTTAGCCAAACAATGGTTTACTAGGAAGGTGGTTAGAGAGTTTCATGGCAACAATAGGAGAGCTGACAAACAGGAATAGGCATCGAGGCAATATCTAAAGAACGAGACATCTAGCATAGGCAAAGATAGAAGTGATATCTGGGAATGGTCATCTTGCCTGTTGATTCCATGGAGGGATCGTAACCTTGCTCCTCAAACTCGGCCTCGAAAGGAACCTCGAACTTTGAATCGTCACCGGGCTCTAACCAACACAACAATACAAACACCAAAACAACAATCAATCATCATGCAATGCTCGAACACATGATGCATGAATATGATGCATATGAACATGTGTAGGATATGATGCAACCCCTAGGGACAAGAAGACTGCACAAGCAACACGGCAATAACAAGATCACACACATGTGGAACACAAGCAAAAGGAACAAAACTAGCATGGCCACAAGTGGTTATGTAGATGATTTAAACAAGCACCCAACAAGTTTTACAAGTTATTTAACATGGCAAGGGGTTCAACTAGGACCAACAGCAACATGCTAGCATTTTAAATGGGCCGGAAAGAACAAACAACAATTTCCAGAAACTCTCATATTCATATAAATACATTTGGGACAGAACTGAGATAGTCATATTTTAAAGTTGTTAAACATGCAAGGTAACAGCACCACATTAATCTACACAATTTTCCACTCCAAATGCATATAAAGTTTGTTAAATTTGGAGTTGTAGATATTTAGTTATGATTTTTGCAAGTTTGAGCATATTTTAAACACAAATTAATTCAAACAGCATTTTAAATGTTTTAAACATGGCAACAAATAGCATATTAAAATTCTACATGAAAAACTAAACAGTTTTCATATATAACTTATTTTCATCAGATGCATATTTAAACAGATATTAAATATGCAAGAAAATGCATATAAGAATAACAAAAACAAAAACAGAAAAGAATAACAAAAGGAAAAAGACAAACTGACCACGCCTGGATCTAGCCAGAGACACTAACTGGTGGACCCAGAGGAATCCAACGTGGCAGAGTGGGTGCGCGTGTGGGTGGACTGAGCAGAGAGGATGACAGGTGGGGCCAACCTGTCAGTGACACGGGAAATGCAAAAAAGGGGTGGAATATCCACTGCCCCGGCGGGATCGAACCTGCGACCTCCTGGTTAACTGACAAAGAGACGAGCCACTGGGCTAGACGAGTGTTGCTGACAGAGTAAAGGTGTATTGCCTCTTAAGTTAACTCGAGGCCCTGGCCCTGCTGCAGGAGCAGAGATGCTGCTGATGACATCAACGACGCCGCCGACGAGGAGCGGGGCGAGTAGCGGGTGCGTGTTGGGTGCGGTGGCGCGGTGTTTGCAGGAGCAGGGAAGGGAAACTTTAGTGCGAGAGGGCTCTGTTCGAGGACGCATCTGGATAGGACTCGACGGGCTTGTGGCTACGGCGGTGATACACGGTGAGGAGCTGGCTGGCTCCTGCTAGACGGCGATGCGGGCGAGAATCGACCCTGCAACACTACGGCAACATGCGAGCGCGAGCGAAACGACGACAGAGCGGGGCGGTGACAACAGAATTCAGAAAACGCGACGCAACTCTGAAGATCTCAGAAAAATGCCGGAGCTCTGCGGGCGCGGCAAGGACACAGGTCGGGCAAGTCTTACAGAGGCCTAAATGCCGAGGAATAGAAGGAGGAGGGAGGAGCGTTACCCAGATCACCCCAGGACACGAAGAGGTCGCCGGAAACGTGCCGGAGACGTCGGGGTCGAGCTCTGAACCGCGGCGCTTGGTGTTGACCGAGGAAGAGGAAGCAGATGCGGGGCGTGCGGGGCTCCTAGTGCACTCCTTCGGCGTCGTGGCGGCGCGGGCGATGACGAGCATGTTGGGGACGCAGGGGACGGCGCCTGGAAGCGATCGGAGGGACGCGACGACGGCGACGTGCTCCGCTTGCGCTCGGGAAGTTCAGAAGGAGATCGAGAGCAAGGGAGATCCCCTTCTCTTGTGGCGGCGGAGAAGAAGAAAGGACGAGGAAGGAGGAACCCTAGGCGCTGCTTGGGTTTAAAAGGGGGGGTCGACCCGGCCTCGACGTCCGTGAGTTCACGGCACGACGGCGCGGGCGTGCTCTGTCTCTGGACGCGGCAGACGGAGGAAGACAGAGCTGGCTGGCCGAGCGAGGAGGTAGTCGCTGGCAGGTGGGCCCGGGCGAGAGGGGGGTCATGACGCGACTGCGCGCGAGGAGAAGCTGGCTAGGCCGCGGCACTTGCTGCTGGGCCAGGCGGCTGTTTGCTGGGCCGCTGCTGCTGGCTGCGCTGCTCTTTTTCTTTCCTTTTCTTTTCTTCGGACAGAAAAAGAAAAAGAAAAATAAAAACTCAGGGACAAAGGGGAGGAGTTTGGAAAATATAAAAATATCCCCAAGCTCCTGTGAAAATGCTCTATTTTATAAAATTGTCCTGGACATTTTTAGAGGAAGTAAAATAATTCAAGTTTGAAAATAATTCAAACTTGAGCCATTTTAAAACCTAACCAAAACAATTCCAACAGAGGTGTAGCTTTGCAAGGTGACTCATGACAAGGCAACAAGGAAGTGGGGAGGGGATGAACATTAAAAGAATAGGCTAGGTCACTCGCAAAAATGATTAAAGAATGGGAAAGAAAGAAAAGGAGGAAGAAGAAGTGGTGTAGAAGAAGGAGGGGGGTTTAGGGTATAGCATGGGCATGGATTGCCACCACCATCACACAACAAAACAAGGTGACCTAACATCACAAGCTAAGGATGAATAACATAATGACAAGTAAAGAAGCTAAGATGGTCATGATGCAATGATGATGATGAGCAATGCATGGATGCATAAGGAAAAGTAAAATGACAATGCAATACCAAAGGAATGCATAATTGAAAAAGAACCCCCAAGGAAAGGACAAGGATCAAATTGATGAAAGCTTTATTGCCATATATGGAAGGTATCACATATGGGGTGTTACACGATGATGGCTACCTATTCGGACGTGACAAACCCAGCCACGCCCGAGCCGAAAACCGCAAATGGACTCCTTCGGAGTTACATCACAGTGTGGCCCTACATAGAGGCGCCGCACACCCTCTTTGCTTCACTGGTGAAGTAATGGATCATGAATTCCCCGAAGGATTCAAACCCGTCAATATTGAATCATACGATGGAACAACCGACCCTGTGGTATGGATAGAAGATTTTATCCTCCACATCCATATGGCCCGTGCAGATGACCTCCACGCCATTAAATACCTCCCACTAAAGCTAAAAGGGCCAGCTCGGCACTGGTTGAACAGCCTGCCTGAAAATTCCATAAGCAGCTGGGAAGACTTGGAAGAAGCTTTCCTTGACAACTTCCGAGGAACATATGTCCAGCCACCGAATGCCGATGACTTAAGTCACATTGTCCAGCAGCCCGGAGAGTCAGCCAGAAAGCTCTGGACTCGGTTCTTTATCAAAAAGAACCAAATCATCGACTGTCCGGATGCGGAAGCCCTTGCAGCCTTCAGGCACAGCGTCTGGTACGAATGGCTTGCACGCCACCTCGGTCAAGGACCTAAATCCATGACAGCCCTTATTGCTCTAATGACCCGCTTTTGCGCGGGAGAAGACAGTTGGCTTGCTCGTAGCAGCAACAACGCCAGCGACCCGGGCACTTCCGAAATTCGAGATGACAACGGCAAGCCACGACGAGGCAAATACAACAGTCGCAATGATAATGAAAGATCACGCGACACAGCGGTAAACGCCGGAATCAGCAATCCCAAGCCCAGTCAATGGAAGAAGCCACTCAAGGTGAACCGAGACGAACCATCCAACCTAGACAGGATATTGGACCGACCCTGCCAGATTCATGGCCATCCCGATAAACCAGCTAATCAAACTAACAGAAACTGCAGGGTTTTAAGCAGGCCGGCAAGCTCAACGCCGAACACAAGGGGAGGAGGCTGCCAGGCGATAGGGACGACGGAAGGGTTCACCAACGAAATACCGGGAGTCAGAAGCAATTTCCACCCGAGGATCGACTACTCCCGGAGTGAAAATAGCAGTCCGGCTTCCGCCGCCCACCTCGTACACCTGCAAAATTTGTACCGTGCATACATCACTACGCACTCAAGATACCATGGGCATTGGCGGAAGCACACTACGGACAAGCCTGAAAGCACTCCCATAACACTTTTTATCTATTTTCTTTTTATATCTTCCTTCACTATATCTTAAAAATAGGTGACGAACAGGACAAACATCTAAAACTGACTCTATCGGAGTTCGGATCCGTACACTCACCTAAGGGGCTACTTCCATCAAGGATTCCCCTCGCCGAGGACAGGCGGCGCACACGTGCGACAGGAGGTCCAAAGTAACTTTTGTAGACCGCACTCTTTATTTCGAGCCAATACTATGCCTCTTCCTCCGCCTACGACCCCGAACATGTCAAATAGCCGGGGTTGTGGTCTTTATATATATAAAGTAATCATTGGCATATCGCTCAGGTCCTAGTAAAAAGTATCCGAATTAATCTTTCGCCAATGAATATAGCTCCTACGGTTGTTTCAGATATATCCCTTGGCATAACTTGCCAGGGGCTCGGTATGGGAACAAATGAGTCACCAGCAAAAGTCCGAATAGCTCTATAGCGTACTTTGGCGTCACAAGTTTGGCCTTATATGCATCAGCGCTGAATCATTGTCTTGGGTTAATAGTTGGGTTGCCCGGCTCCTGTACTTGCTACCCTATGTTCCGCTCCATCCGCTAGGGTAGTAAAGGAAGAACTACTGCGATTGTGCTTCCGGTTCATCTGGTCAAGTACCTCAGTAGAGAAAGCCAAAAACTGACTGTCATGATGCGGCGAGAGATGGTCAACCACTTGACGACTTATTGGAATCTTTCGCGATTCTCCATGTCACACGAGGGATCTTTTTCGATCAAATATGTAAGGCACCGTATTCTAATACGCCGTATACATACCAGGGGCTATGTCGTAGCTCCACCATAAAACTCCTATGGCTAAGTGAAAGTGTTAACGCCCTATAGTCCGATTGCCTGGTTCGCCGCATTATCACCTCCTTCATGGACCAAGACGTTGGATAAAGAGTGATTAAATGCTTTTCCGAACACCCCCGTACTTCCTACGAGGGGGCTGAAGCCAACGACTGGAAAACTTCCAGATTATATTAAAACGCCCGCACAAAAGGAATTCAAGCTTTCGAGCAAAACATAAAAATAGATTAACTATACAATTGTTTTTTACAATTCTCTTACACCCCACTCGAACATTATGTCTTTCAAGCACTGACCCTCTATTAAGCGGGCGGCCTCTAGGACGTCTTCAAAATAATGCTTCGGCTTAGGACGGTCCTTGCCCTTGGGTGGACTCTTCGGCGCAACATCGATGGCCTTCATCTTCCCCCAGAATGTTTTGACTCGGGCAAAAGCCATCTATGCACCCTCAATGCACGTCGACCTCTTCACAGCGTCGATACGCGGCACCGCGTCAACAAGCCTTTGCACAAGACCAAAGTAGCTATTCAGAACAGGCTCGGTTGGCCACAACCGGATTATGATGTTCTTCATGGCAGCACCGGATATCGTATGAAGCTCGGCCCATTGGGACATCTGTTCATTTAGGAATAGAGGGCGCTTTGATGCGCCAAACTGTGACCAGAAAAGCTTCTCCGTTGCGTACCCCTCTCGCACTTGATAATATCGCGCCGCATCGGAAGAACTCTTCGGCAAGTCTAAAAACTCGTCCGGAGAACTCCACACTCGGTCAAGCTGAGCATAGTTCGGATCGCCGAACTTAGTCCGTAGGAGAAAGGGCTTACCAGCCGCAATCTCCCTAGCTTGCCGGATCTCCTCACGGGCCGCTCTAGATTCCGACCGCGCTTCTCTCGCCTCTTGTAGGGCCTTGACAAGTTCAGCCGTTTTGGCTTCACTCTCCTTCTCCAGAAATTCGCAGCGGCCAGTAGCATTCTTTAGTTCGAGCACCGTCGAGGATATCTTCTCCTCGTCTTGGCGCCGTGCAGCTTGTTCGGCTTTTAACTCAGCCGATGCCTTTTCGGCAGCCGCACTGCTACACCGGGCCTGCTCCTTGGCCCGGGCCAGCTCCGCTCAAAGAACTTCAACGACAGCAACACCATCTGCAGCCATGCATATTCCAGCATATAACTTTTTAGCATCGCGCTCATACCAAAAAAATGTATGGGGATTTCCCCGAATACATACCTTGCGACTCGTCAAGACGCATATTGATTAACGCAAGATCATCCCCCACTATATCCAGCTTCCGCTGAAGCTCGACAATACCCATAGTCTGGGAAGTGGCCGAGGGGGAAGCGGCATGTGTTCAAATTCATTAGGTTAGTCCTCGAATGATTCTTTTTGATCGTCCGTTTTCTTCCCATTGGAAGCCAACCGGAGTCTGAGGGGCTGCTACCTATACACAGGTGCATCTTTGCAAATAAAACATAACTGAAAGCATTATATCACAAACCTCGAAGCCTTTTAGTAGGCTCATGAAGGCTTCATTCAATCCGCTCTTCATAGACAAAATCTTCTCAACCACTGTACCCATCATGGTACGTTGTTCCCCCAAGACAGATGCGTTTCGCAACATGTCTCGCAATATATCCGAAGCCTCCGGGTCTCCGGAAGCCGCTCTAGCACTACAAGAAATATGTCAACTTATGACCTTTTGTTAGTGACCCTGGAAGAATTGGTCATAGATCTATGACCATTTCAGACCAATTGGTCAAAAGCTGTTCGGGGGGCTCCAAACCCTAAACTATAACGACCATTTTGGTCATAAAGGTCATAATTTCCTTACACGAAATGGTCACAAAGCAGATAGCACTGGTTCGCTGCCTTATTTCTAGCTGTTCATGACCAATATAGATGGTCATAACCTTGAAAATTGTGGTGGGTTGCTACGACTAGGCGCCACCTCATCAGTTTTGCCTATGTGTCATGTCCATGTGGCAGTTTTTGCCCTAGGTTGTGAAGCAACCTATATTTCTGTCATTCCCAAAATTCCCCAAAAAATCTCATAAATTCTTTGGGTCATATCTTTGTCAAATATGTAAAAAATCTTCCTTGCCTAGTTCAAAAATAATTCAAAAATATTCATTTTCCTATTCTGTTCAAAAAAACACTTTGTGAAGGAAGTACCACTTTGGCATGTCCAAATGGTATCCATTTTCTACAGTGCTTTCATATGCCCAAATAACTATCCTCCACCAAATGCCAGCTCAATCCATTCATTATTTTGAGCCCATCTTCAACATTCGTATTTATGTCCAGTGTGGTACTTTGCAAAGCAAGTACCACCTAGGCTCCTCCTTTTGAGCTGAAAACTTGTGAAGACGGTCTTCTTAGTAACTGATCATCCTCAACCAAAACTCACGCCCATTAGCAATGTGCATTTCCTGTACCGCTAATCAAACACTTGGCTGCTAATTCATGTTTGAGCATCGATCGGTCTCCTCGTGAGAATCTTATGTTGTAATTTTCTTCCTAGCACCTACCTGGGGAGTGGCCAACCCACTAGACATGCCTAGGCCGCCCAGAACACATGGCAACGCCACAGTCACGCGGTGACCACGCGGTGGGCATGCGAGTTTACGCGCTCTAGAGTTGGGGCCCTCGACCACCGCCCAAACCTCGACGTATCGCCACCAAACCATGTATTTATGATTAAATAGGTACTTATGTACCTAGAAATGATTTTTGGAAAAAATAAATAGCAAACTATGAGGCAGCCGCAGTTCAAATTTGACCCGCTTCCAACTGAATCGGCGGAAATTTGTCTTTTTCAGGAGAGGTGGATCAAAACTTTTTACACCCAACCATTTTGTCAACTGTGCATTAAATATGTCCTAGTATTTTATAAAATTGATTTGGTCAAAGTTTACACCAATTATTTGGGAGGTCCTTCACAAAAAAACCTCCTTTTGGGCACTCGAAAAATGGAAAATGATTTTTCCGTCCAAAGAAAATGAAAACTTCCTTAAGCAATATTGTTTGCCATTCCAAGATGCACCCTTGTGCACAATATGAGATCATTTGAACAAACTATGCCGTGAATGTGGCCATAGGATTGATCATTTGGCTTGAAAGCCATGAATCTTCACGCATGATAGCTCATTTCTGAGAACACTTTTTTAAAAGAATGACTGTATTACATATTTATATTTTTTTCTGGTAACTTGGTCATATATAATGTCCCAATGCGAAGGTTTTCCTATTTTTTGAATTTTTTTGAATTTTTTATGCCCGTTTCAAAATGCGGTCAAAACGGCGGGAATGATCGTTCCTAGCTAGTGGTTGAATCTTGCAAAAAAATTGATGTTTCTATGATTAAATAGATACTTATGTACCTAGAAATGATTTTTGGAAAAAATAAATAGCAAACTATGAGGCAGCTACAGTTCAAATTTGACCCGCTTCCAGCTGAATCGGCGGGAATTTGTCTTTTTCACCAGAGGTGGATCAAAACTTTTGACACCCAACCATTTTGTTAATCGTGAATCAAATATGGCCTAGTATTTTAGAAAAATGATTTGGTCCAATTTTGCAACAAATATATGGTAGGTCCTTCACAAAAAGAGCTCAATTCGGGCACTCGGAAAATGGAAAATGAATTTTCCGTGCAAAGAAAATGAAAACTCCCTTAGGCAACAATGTTTGGAATTCTCTTACAAATTGATGTGCTCCACATGTGCTATGATTTTGAATTATAAAATTGATGTGCTCCAAATTTGCAACAAAAATTTGCTAGGTTCTTTATTAAAATATCATTTTGGACACTCGCAAAAATGATTCTCTTACAAAAAACTCATATCTTAGAACACTTTTTCTAATGATATTAACATTATTCAAAAATTGTTATTTTTACTGAGAAGTAGGTCACACTTGGTGACACAAATAGCAGACATGATTCAAAATCTTATTTTTTAATCCATTACGACCAATTTAAATGGTCTTAACATCATCAAAGGGGATACTGTGTTCTGATTGGTCTAAAATGAGCTCACGCAGATCATGGATTAAGCACCGTCGGATGCGCCCGAATCCAACGGCAGCCCACACCCCTCTCGCCGCTCTCACCCTCATCCACCCACGAAACCCTAGCCCCCTTCTCCCAATCCCTCCCAGATCCAATCCAGAGCCCCTAGCCTCCATCCTGCGCGCGTCGGCCACCTCCGCCTTCCCCACCGCCGAGCCCAGTCCCCCCCCCCACTTCTCCGTCGAGCTAGCCAGGGCCCCTCCGCCTTCCCCATTGCCCCCCGCCGCCGCCACCTCTCTCTCCCCCTCTCCCTAATCGCCGCCCGTCGTCGGCCCCCCGTCGACGATGACGGCCCCCGACTCCGGCGCTGCTCTGAATCCACCTCCTCCCAGATCTCCCTCTCCACCAGATTCCTCCCGTCACCAATCTCACCGCCGGCCTCACTCCCCCCTCATCATCTCCCGCTCGCGCGCGCTCAAGCAGCTCGCCGCCACCACGTCCGCCGCCGCGGCCGCGCTCAGGGCGCCGTGGCCTCCTCCATGCTCGCCGGCCTCCTCGCCGCCTCCAAGGTCAACAAGGCGGCGCGCGCGTGGTGGTGGTGGCCCGCTACCAGAGTCGCCCCTCCAAGGGAGATCCTCGCCCGGCACCTCCTGCCACCGGAGTCGCCCCTCCAGGTACCTTCCTCTCTTAACCACTTCTAGCGCCTCCCTTTTGGGTTTCCAGTATGTGTGTCCTTGGTAATCTGAGAAATCGATGCATCAACTGAGATAAAACACTCTAGGTTTAAGAACACTATACATATAAATAAATATACTTGTTATGTATATGAATGAATGTTTTGGATAAAAAAACTTGACTAGTTTCCTCATTTGTGTCACAGCTTCTATTGAGTGTCACCTAGTCCTTGTTAACACTAATACTATCAGACAATGAAAATCCAAGTTGCTGGTACCTTAGGACACTCCATAAGATAATTCTATGATGAACATGTGGAAACATGCTTAAAAAGTTGGTAATAATCTACGGAAGAAACCAAATTAGGTGGCGAACAAATCACAAAGGCAGATTTAGAACAATATATGTGACCCCTATAAGAAGACAATACTTTGTGTTATCTGAAAAGTAAAACGCCTCCCGCCGCCACTAACAATATAAACAATTATTGTTCCATGATTTCCCAGTTTTGCCATCAATCAAATTGTGTGAACATTGAGCAAAGCCAAATAATGCTTTTACATAAAAAGATCACATATTGTTTGATATTTTTCTCTTGTTCATGCCATGCCTACGTCTGTCATGGTGGCAATTGATGTTTGTTTGTTTGCTACTTCATGTGATGCTGCCATGTAAGGTTAAATGAGTATCACGGTTGCAGTTTCGGTGGTTGCTGTTTGTTAAGGAGAAATTGGTTGATATAATTCTACTTCTTGTGATTGCCTAGGTGTGTCATACTGTCAGTTTCTTCATTCAAATTGCTACTTCAGGTGATTGCCTCCATGTAGGGTTAAGTGTATTGTTTGAATGTTCCGCGCACACTGCATGAAGTTTCTCATCCAAAACGAATTTCATCTGATGAGCCGAGCTAGATGATATGTACAACACAGTGACCCATTTCTGGTTTGTGCAGGCAAGGTGGTGCAATGGCTTCAGGCATCATCTTCCGACGTCTTTCCAAGACACTCAACGTGAGCCCAGCAGCAGCAGTGGCATCTGGCATGACCAGCCAGCATCACCAGCATCTGGCATGACTAACTCACACTGTTAGGATTGACCGGGCTGGCGTGGAGTTCCTCGGTTTACAAAAATAGAGTTCAGTGCTGAACTACCAATCAAAATTTCAGTAGTAAAAGCTAGGACTCTAAATTTCAAATTTTCATAGTACATCAGCAGAGCAGCCTCGTCCTCTTCATAGGACTCTAAATTTGAGAGCATGGGTGCTGGTAGCATCCCAAATCATAGTTGTCTATGATATGATTGGGAGGGAATATACTGACTGCTACTGTTACACTGTCTTGTTGATTTCTTTTAACAATAATACCTAGCTAAAATCTTTTTGTCCACAGCAGAGTAGCCTCATCCTTTTCATGCTGGCTCGACTGCCTCTTATTCTTCCCATTTGCTGACTTGCCTTATAGATGCAGCAGCTCAAGGGCGAGGTCGGCGTCTTCTCCAGGGACGACGGGTCGGTGCTGTTCGAGATGGGAAACACCAGGGTCATCGCCGCCGTCTATGGCCCCTGAGAGGTAGTCACTTTTTCTTGGCACACCAACTCTTCTATTTGATGCCATGGCTGTTAAGGATTTGGCCCCCTAGAGGTCTCTAGTTAATGATCTGCATTGAGAGATTTTGGTGGTTACTTGTGCTTATTGTATATCACATTGAAAAAGAAAATGCACAATGAGCTTACCTTTGTATGTCAGGATTTTTTTCTTCATCGGTTACCCTTCCTTTAGCTGTAGTTTATTTTCGTACAGAAACCAATCTTGGTGTTCTTCCTATTTGCATTTGATTATGTTTTTAAACTTCCCTAGCAGAACTATATATTAAACCAATCTTGGCCGCTAGTTTTCTATTTTGCAAATGCTCAGTTTACTCATGATATGGTTTCTGTAGTTATGTGATGCCACATACATATATATTAAATGTCTGTTGGTGCATTGGTCAGTTTTAGTGCTTCAGGTCGATGCATTGGCACATGCGAGCTGTTGAGGATATGGTCTCCTTTTTGGCGCTGTAAGCGATTGGATTAGGCAAGGTCAGTTATGCAGTGTCTTAGATATTATTTTTGGTCTTCTGTGATGATTTCATCAGCTCTGAAAAAATGCTGGGATGCATATTTTGCGATTCTGTGTAATTCAATCATTATCTGCATGTTCTTGCTAGCAAATGTTGTCAGTAGAGGTTAGGAACACATAAATTCTGATGTTGTGCTTATATTATGTTGCCAGCTCCATCTGTTTTGATCATTAGAATATTGCCTTCATACTATCTAATGCCTGTAGTTAAGATGCTCTTGACTAACCAGAAAAGTTCTTTTGAGTTCCATACGTTGAGTAAAACATTTCAACTGTCATTGAATTAGCTATATAATTCCACGATACCATTTCTGTACTGTGATAGTTTCTCATATTTTTCTATTATACTTGTATACATTATTCCTATTTGAAGTCATCAACTGAGATGGTTGGTGTATTTGTAAACATTCCTGCCATGTGTTGCTTCCTTTTTCATGCTTTGCTAATATAGATCATTTGCTTGAACTGAGATGGTTGGTGTATTTGTGCTTATAATTATGCTTCTATGTGGTTGTTGCAGCATGAGCCAACCAAATAAATATTTTGTGCCTTTGATCTAGCTCTAAATGTGTGGTGTTACCTCTCTTTACAGGAGCTCCGGGCTGAAGAAATTTGAAGAAGCTTGAAGCCCGACAAAGTAAAGAGTAGCGAGTTAGTAGTGCTAGTTATGTTGTACAGTGGCTAGCATATCTGGTTGTATGAACACTATTGTAAATACTGTAATCTCGTATGTTGTACAGTAGTCAGCATATTTGGTGCTAATATTGGCTATCATTTTAACAGTTTAGTATGTTCCCTTGCCATTTGAAATATTTTTCATTTGTTTATTGTGAAAGTGTGAGAAATAGAAAGATGACCAGTGGGACAAACGAAAAGGCCAAGGCCCAAAAAGTATATGGAATGTAAAAAGGCCGAGGCCCAAAACAGAAATGGACTATAAAAGAGTTGAGGGCAAAAAAATGGACTATTAAAGGCAATGGCCAAGAAAAAAATCGCTGAATTGCTGGGCTAGGCCCATGTAGCTAGTAAAAAATAACAGGAAAAATATATATAAAGGTTGAATTGTTGGGCTCGGCCCATGTAAAACACCTAATCGGACCGGGCTGAATCTTATCAGTGACCTTTTCAATTGGTCGCAATTTTGCCACGTCAGATTGCCACATCGAATCCGACGTGGCCTGGGCAGACATCCAATGACCAAAACAAAAGGTCATTGGTTCAACGACCTTTTGTTTTGGTCAAAAACGTCTACGACCTTCTCACAGAGAAGGTCGCTATAGTCAGTTTATGACGGCCAGCTTTTGACCTTATGTTTTTGGTCACAAAAAGGTCACAAATGGAAATTTGTGACCATTCAGTGACCAATAGTGGTGGTCACAAGTTGACATATTTCTTGTAGTGTAGGAGCACGACCATCCTTTGAAGGAATCAGTCCACCCGTCTCCGGAATGACCTTCGGCTGCGAGCCAGATAGTCCGGGGCCTCTATTACCAGCCCTGGAATCCCGGATGGTCAGAGATCCACCTTCGGGTACTACCTCTTTTATCACCCGCATAGCTTGTTGATCAAGGAAAACCCTCCGCAACGACACTTCAGAGTCGTCCGCCCTATTAGGCGAGGAGGCTGGGGGAGGCGTCTCGCTCTCCATCATCTCTGGGAGGAGACCTCCCGAAGAAGAGGATTGCCCAAAAAAACTCGGTGCCGACCTGTAAAAATGCACGGACACGTTACGTATATCTTCGGTAACGACGAAGGGCCGGGACGCTATCAAAGTACCCCGGATTCACTTACGGTTTGGTCGAGGGCTTGTCCCCATGTTGGAGCCGTTCAACGACGTCGCTTTCCAAACCCAAGCTGCTCGACGGTGGCATCTTGCCTCTCTTGGGAAACCGCCCTTCCCAACCTTCGGAGGCGGCTCTTTTCCTCCCGCTCGGAGAAGGGATACTGGGTCCCCTTTCGCCTCTGTCTTCAGGTGACGAAAGGTCGATTTCTCCAGACTCGGCATCCGACTTACCTCCGGAACAAAGGTCATCTCGGGTCTTCTCACTCTCCTCTTTACCCTCCCCTGCCGGCACTTGGTATGGTGCCGAGGCTGGCATCCTTGTTAACACGGGACTAGCTGAGTCTTCGGGAAGGGGAGCTGGACACCTAATCCATTCCACTTTCTTTACCCAGCCCTGAAAAAGGATGATTCAGTTAGTGTTTTATCACTAGGTGTCTAATTAGGAGGTGTTCGGCGAGCGGGTACTTACCGGGGTGTCCGGATGGTTACAGTCTAGGCCGACATCTTCGGTGGTGTCAGGCCACTGCTTTCGTTTCCCAAAAAATAATCTCCACATTCCTTCATGTGTAGTGCCGAAGAAGTGCTGAAGAGTCCACGACCCTTCTGGATTGAACTCCCACATGCAGAGAGGCCGTCGCTGGCAGGGCAGGATCCGGCGGACTAGCATTACTTGAACAACGTTGACGACATTGATGTCCCTCTCAATGAGGTTTTGGATGCGGCTTTGCAAAACCCGCACCTCATCCGTTGTTCCCCAGTCCAACCCCTTATTAATCCATGATGCAAGCTGAATTGGGGGCTGGATCGAAATGTGGGCGCAGTAGCCCACTTGGAGCCACGGGGCTCGGTGATATAGAACCACCCCCGCTGACATAAATCAGAAGACTTGGCAAAGGATCCATTCAGCCAAACAGTGCTGGCGAGCTTGCTCACTATGGCACCACCGCACTCTACCTCCTCCCCCTTTATCACTTGCCGCTTCACACCAAAGGTCTTGAGCCACAAGCCGAAGTGCGGAGGAGTTCGGAGGAAGGCTTCGCACGTGACGATAAACACCGAGATAAGAAGAATAGAGTTCGGGGCCAGATCGTGAAAATCTAGCCCATAATAGAACACGAGCCCTCGGATGAAGGGATTAAGTGCAAACCCTAACCCACGGAGGAAGTGGGACACGAACACGACCCTCTCATCAGATCTAGGGGTAGGAATAACCTGCCCCTCGGGCAGAAGCCGATGAAGGATTTGTGCGGTCAGATGCCTCACCGCCCGAAGCATTGCAATATCTCCCTCCGTGACAGAAGAAGCCACCCACCGGCCTTGACGGCTGGATCCGGACATGATTGGAGCTTGTGGCGATTGAAACCTGGGTGTTGGAACTCGGGGTAGCAGGGGTTGAGAAAGAAGCAAGTGTGAAAGAAAAAGACGGGTCTGTACCCCTATATAAAGGCCGCGAATATCGAATGTCTCCTCCTGGGCCTTGAGACTTGCCTTTTCCCAAGGAGTTGTACCCAAGCGACGGTTAGGTTACCCACGTCCGGGTTGATAAGGATCCCTTAAAAAAGGAGAGACACAATCTCCGCTTGATAAGACATACCAATAAAACCATGCCTCGAGACGTGGGACGGCGGGCTAGCTAATGGCTCGAAAATAATGGCCGAGCAGGGGTGATGTGATATTACCAGAAAGTCGTCAGCGGATCGGACTCGTGAAATATTATATCCTCTGCAGTTGTGTATAGAGGTTCAGATACTATCATCATGTCCGAAGACCATCTTGGAGTTCCGGAAGAAGGGAACCCGCCTTGCAATGCCGAAGAACGATTTGTGCGTCGGACTCCTTGTCATTGAAGCCAGGTTCAGGGGCTACTGAGGGAGTCCTGGACTAAGGGGTCCTCGGGCGTCCGGCCTGTTATCCATGGGCCGGACTGATGGGCTGTGAAGACATGAAGACCGAAGACCATACCCGTGTCCGGATGGGACTCTCCTTGGCGTGGAAGGCAAGCTTGGCGACCAACTAGGAAGATTCCTTCTTATGTAACCGACTCTATGTAACCCTAGACCCCCCGGTGTCTATATAAACCGGAGGGAGTAGTCCGGAGAGGATATACACATTACCATAGTCATACAGGCTAGGCTTCTAGGGTTTAGTCATTACGATCTCGTGGTAGATCAACTCTTGTAATACTCATATTCATCAAGATCAATCAAGCAGGAAGTAGGGTATTACCTCCATAGAGAGGGCCCGAACCTGGGTAAACATTGTGTCCCCAGTCTCCTGTAACCATCGACCTTAGACGCACAGTTCGGGACCCCCTACCCGAGATCCGCCGGTTTTGACACCGACACCACGCACCAACCAATCCGGCACCGGACCCATCCACAAGGACTAGGGTCGATACGGGCATTATGCCGGACTGTCCTCTCCAAAAGGATTCGGATAATGTATTTGTTACCAATTCCAAAGTGGAGAGCGCGATGAATCATTGGCGGCGAAAAGAGTCCATGCGCGATCCAACTTTTACTGAAGAGGCGTTCAACGCCCTCAGCTATGTGGATGCATATATCCGAGCTGCTCACGGATGGACTTGCTGGAGCCACTCACCTACTTTCAAAGGATATGCGGGTAAGAGCGTGTAGATTCAATAATCATATGCTAGTAGCCCCCGAGACTTGAAGCAGTTGGCCCAACTAATTTAAGGATCATTATATCCTCAGGTACTGAAGGAAAAGAATAACGCATTATCCAAGGAGCTTGAAGAATGTCGGACCAAGCTGACTACTATCACCATCGAATTGGAAAAGTCGAACAAATCCGAGAAGCGGTCTGATGGTAAGGACAACAGTGTCCGGAAAATATGATTTGCGCCAATAATGATTTATAAATATACAATGTTTTAATTACAACAGCAGGATCGACATATCAATTGGAGGAGAAGCAAAAGGTTGCTCTGGCGGACAAAAGACACACCTAAGGGCAAGCAACCACTGGTCAACGTGTATTAACACGGACCATTGAGGAGAAGAACAAACTGCAGGATGCAAACATCAAGCAAGCCGAAGAGCTAAAGGACATTCGAGCCCAACTGTCGGATGCCTTGAAGGAGAACAGGAAGCTAAAAGGCGGCATATTCAGTATGACCTTTAACCTAGCTTTTGTATAGTCCCTTGATTCAGAGCTTTACAATATTTTTCCCGTAGGTTTGTTATTTGGGCGGCCCGAGGGACAAGTGTCCGGATTGCAAGGCGACCTGCTGCAAGAGCTCTCCAAAGTACACGAGCGAGCTAGGATAGCCATGAAGAACATAGCTAAAGCCTTGTGTCCATCCGATTCACCTCCAGATTTTATGGAGGAGCTGGTGAATTTATTCAAAGGAGCTCGACGCCGCTTTGAACTATGGAAGGCATTAGCATGTCGAGAAGGTGCACGGGAGGCCTGGGCCATGGTGAAGACACGCTATACCAGACTTGATCCGAATCATATGGCCCGGGTTGGACCTCGGGGACCAGACGGACAAGAAATTCCCGTTAGCTTGGTATATAACCAAGTAAGGACAGCCGCCAAAATTTCACAACAGGACTGTAAGTTAGATAGTCATATAGATTGTATAGATGAAGTGTAGCCGTTTGATTCCATGTATCAATGTACTTTATCATCAAATTATCTCCGACCGAACTTGTTAAAAGATTGTCATGACAGACCTTCCGCTTCAACCTCCGAAACCCAAGGGCTGGAGTGTTTCCGAATACTATACCTATGGTAAACACTTAGTATGTTCGGAAACCAGGCAATCCAGTCATCTTTTCTTGAACAGACAAGCTGTGTTCGTGGAGTTATGTTATATTACTATTTAACGTAAGAAACATCTTCCAGAGAGAATAGTTTTGTTAAGTGTTCCTTTCCCAAGGTCAGCATGCGTATGTATGCGTGCCTAGGCTTTGATCCTAAAAAATAGGATTACAGGAAGCCTATCGAGTGAGATTGAGAAATTATGCGCCAAAAAGCAATTCGTCGTTTGTCCACCGACCAATGATTATCTTAAGAACGCTAGCTTTCGGCTTCACCCGTCTGAGGTACAGGTCCGGATTACCCAGTTGTAACAATCACAGAGGTGCTCCCAGTACACCCTAGCCAAACAATCGGGAACGTAGGATATAAACACAGGAGCCAGGCAACCCAGCTTGGCAAAAACTTAAGTCATAAAGGTGCATATGATGGCGAAGAGATTGTATGAAACAGACGACGTGATTAATGTAAGCAATAAGCTTGTAATAATGATCTTCGTTATAGAAGCCCCCAAGTATTTTGAGGTATATACATTTGAAAATGTTCACCCCTTAATAGTTCGGTTTAGCCGAACACTTTCCGGGAAGGAAAAAACAAAAAATGAAGAGGGAAAAAGAAAAAACAAGGGAGGAGTCCTAAACATAAAGAGAGAATAATAGGTGCTACCAAACTATCTGTAGAATCTTCGGAGCATGGCAGCGTTCCATGGATTTGGCTCAAGGTGATTGTCTGATGCGTTTCGAAAGAGATAGGCTCCTCCGGTGAGTACTTCGTTAATAATGAAGGGGCCCTCCCATCTTGGTTTGACCTTATCATTTTTCTTCTCTGGGAGGCGTAAAACGAGTTTGCCAACATTGTATGTTTTGGCTCACACTTCTCTCCTTTGGTATCCCCTAGCATGTTGTTCATAGAATGCGGAACGAGCCTGTGCGATATCGCGCTCCTCTTCAAGGCTGTCTAGGTCGTCCTGCTGATCATGCTCGGCCTCTCGCTCTTGATACGTCTCCAACGTATCTATAATTTTTTATTGTTCCATGCTATTATATATTCCATTTTGGATGTTTAATGGGCTTTATTATACACTTTTATATTATTTTTGGGACTAATCTACTAACCCAAGGCCCAGTGCAAATTGCTGTTTTTTTGCCTATTTCGGTGTTTCGCAGAAAAGGAATATCAAATGGAGTCCAAACGGAATGAAACCTTCGGGAGAGTTATTTTTGGAACTGTATCTACCCAGAAGGCTTGGAGTACACGAGAGGGAACGAGAGAGGTGGCCACGAGGGTCCAGGGCGCGCCCCCCACCCTCATGGGCCCCCTCTGGCTCCCCTGATGCCCTCCTTCCTCCTATATATATCCATGTACCCTGAAAACATCGAGGAAACAGAGAAAACCCTAATTGCACCGTCGCAACCTTCTGTTCCCATGAGATCCCATCTTGGGGCCTGTTTCGGAGCTCCGTCGGAGGGGGGATCTACCACGGAGTGCTTCTACATCAACACCATAGCTTCACCAATGAATTGTGAGTAGTTTACCACAGACCTTTGGGTCCATAGTTATTAGCTAGATGGCTTCTACTCTCTTTTTGGATCTCAATACAAAGTTCTCCTCAATCTTCGAGGAGATCTATTCGATGTAATCTTTTTGCGGTATGTTTGTCGAGATCCGATGAATTGTGGTTTATGATCAAGATTATCTATGAACAATATTTGATTCTTTTCTGAAATATTTTATGTATGATTATAATATCCTTGCAAGTATCTTTGAATTATTGGTTTGGTTTGGCCTACTAGATCTATACTTCTTGCAATGGGAGAAGTGTTTGGCTTTGGGTTCAATCTTGCGCTGTCCTTTCCCAGTGACAGCAGGGGCAGCAAGGCACATATTGTATTGTTGCCATCGAGGATAAAAAGATGGGGTTTATATCATATTGCTTGAGTTTATCCCTCTACATCATGTCATCTTGCTTAAAGCATTACTCTGTTCTTATGAACTTAATACTCTAGATGCATGCTAGATAGCGGTCGATGTGTGGAGTAATAGTAGTAGATGCTTAATCGTTTCGGTCTACTTGTCACGGACGTGATGCCTATATATAATGATCATGCCTAGATATTCTCATAACTATGCACTTTTCTATCAATTGCTCGACAGTAATTTGTTCACCCACCGTAGAATTCTGCTATCATGAGAGAAGCCACTAGTGAAACCTATGGCCCCCGGGTCTATTCTCAACATATTGATCTTCCATCTACTTTACTTTGCTTTATTTACTTTCTGTTCTTATACCAAAAATACCAACAATATTACACTATCCTATCTATCAGATCTCACTTTCGTAAGTGACTGTAAAGGGATTGACAACCCCTTATCACGTTGGCTGTGAAGTTCTTACTTGTTTGTGCAGGTGCGAGGGACTCGCGCATGGTCTCCTACTAGATTGATACCTTGGTTCTCAAAAACTGAGGGAAATACTTACGGTACTGTGCTTCATCACCCTTTCCTCTTTGAGGGAATACAACGCAAGCTCGAGAAGTAGCAAGAAGAATTTCTGGCGCCGTTGCCTGGGACACTTACGCAAAAGTCATATACCAAGTACCTATCACAAACCCTTATCCTTCGCACTACATTATTTGCCTCTCATTTTCCTCTCCCCCACTTCACCCTTGCCGTTTTATTCGCCCTTCCTTTTCCTTGTGTTTCTTGTTCGCTTGCTTTCATGTCTGAGATGGGGGAAGATATCATCGAAAAGGGTAGTAACGTTGAGGGCAATGTCTATGTTGATCCTCTGGATGAAACTACCACTTTACATACTAAGAAGTTCCATGTTGGTTGTGATAATATTATTGGAAAAGGAGTTCTTCAAGACTTCTTTACTAGTGCCGGCGCTTTACCCACTATGGGTGGATCTATTCTTCATAGAACTAGTAGCCTTGCGGATGCCATATCTATGCTTGTAGTTGAAATTGAAAGGCAATTTATCCATATGCATCCTTGCATTCAGAGAATCTTTCTGGAATTTTCCAATATTGAGCATTCTTCTGTTAAGCGCGCAGCTACTATCTTTTTGGCTCATGAGTTCAGATTCATCATTAAAGAGGCCAAAGAAATACTTACTCATTACGGAGTGGATGCTGGTCATCCTCCCATAAAATCTATCTTATTCAATCAAGGGGACATAATGCGTTTGCAATCTTAGATCATGTTGCTTTTAATGAAAACCTTAGAAAAAAGGTTCCTACTGATATCTTGGTTGATAAAATTTCTGAATTGAATGATGATTTTGCTATTCAAAATAATGGGTTAGGCTTTTCCCTTGAGCGAAGGCTCATGACCTTTTGCCAAAAGAATGCTTATATGATGAATTGGTTGTGCAATATGAAGGGCCACTGGAGGAACCAATACCTCCTAAGCTTGATATGGGGGACTTTTTGTCCTATTAAATTTATCCCTTTTGATTACTTTTGCTTGCCACAAAGAAAACTTGCTGCTGAACATAGGGAATATGAGATGAGTTTTCGCGATCTATTTTATCATTATGGCAATACCTAGATCTATTATTGTATCGTGCCTAGCTAAGGGCGTTAAACGATAGCGCTTGTTGGGAGGCAACCCAATTTTATGTCCTCTGTTTTTGCTTCTGTTTAGGAATAAATGTTGCATCTAGCTTCTATTTAGATGTGCTTTTGTGTTTTAATTAGTGTTTGTGCCAAGTAGAACCTTTGGGAAGACTTGTGTGAAGTTTATATGATCATGCTGTAAAAAACAGAAACTTTAGCGCTCACGAGATTGGCTGTAATTTTTTACTGGAAAGTGCTATTTAGTTGATTCTTTTTGCTGGTGATTAATAGAAAAATTCCTCACGTTTACCAATTTATTTCAATTTTTTTGGAGTTACAGAAGTATTCAAAAGTTACAGATTACTACATACTGTTCTGTTTGTGACAGATTCTGTTTTTCGTGTGTTGTTTTCTTATTTTGATGAATCTATGAGTAGTATCGGGGGGTATGAATCATGGAGAAGTTGGAATACAGTAGGTTTAACACCAAATAAATAAATAATGAGTTCATTACAGTACCTTTGAGTGGTGGTTTGTTTTCTTATACTAACGGAGCTCACGAGATTTTTGGCTAAGTTCTGTGTTGTGAACTTTTCAAGTTTTGAGTATGGCTTTGATGGACTATGGAACAAAGAGTGGCAAGAGCCTATTCTTGGGGATGCCCAAGGCACCCCAAGGTAAAATTCAAGGACAACCAAAAGCCTAAGCTTGGGGATGCCCCGGGAAGGCATCCCCTCTTTCGTCTTCATGTATCAGTAACTATACTCGGGACTATATTTTTATTCACCACATGATATGTGTTTTGCTTGGAGCGTCATGTATGATTTGAGTCTTTGCTTTTTAGTTTGCCACAATCATCCTTTATGGACACACCTTTTTATAGAGATAAATATGATTTAGAATTTATTAGAATACTCTATGTGCTTCACTTATATCTTTTGATCTAGATAGTTTTGCTCTAGTGCTTCACTTATATCTTTTAGAGCACGGTGGTGGTTTTATTTTGTAGAAATTGCTGATCTCTCATGCTTCACTTATATCCTTTTGAGAGTCTTTTAGAACAGCATGGTAATGTGCTTTGGTTATAAAACTAGTACTAATATGATAGGCATCCAAGATGGGTATAGTAAAAACTTTCACATAAAGTGCATTGAATATGATGAGAAGTTTGATACTTGATGATTGTTTTGAGATATGAGGATGGTGATATTAGAGTCATGCTAGTAGAGTAGCTGTGAATTTGAGAAATACTTGTGTTAAGGTTTGCAAGTCTCGTAGCATGCACGTATAGTAACCGTTGTGTGACAAATTTGAAGCATGAGGTATTTCATTGAGTGTCCTCCTTTGTGTGGAGGTCGGGATCGCGAGATGGTTAACTTCTACCAACCCTTCCCCTAGGAGCATGCGTGTAGTACTTTGTTTTGATGACTTGTAGATTTTTGCAATAAGTATGTGAGTTCTTTATGACTAATGTTTAGTCCATGGATTATACGCACTCTCACCCTCCCACCATTGCTAGCCTCTCTTGTACCGTGCAACTTTCGCCGGTGCCATACACCCACCATATACCTTCCTAAAAACAGCCACCATACCTAACTATCATGGAATTTCCATAGCCATTCCGAGATATATTGCCATGCAACTTTCCACCGTTCCGTTTGTTATGACACACTTCATCATTGTCATATTGCCATGCATGATCATGTAGTTGACATCGTATTTGTGGCTAGGCCACCATGCATAATTTTTCATACATGTCACTCTTGATTCATTGCACATCCTGGTACATCGTCGGAGGCATTCATATAGATTCATACTTTCTTCTAGTATCGAGTTGTAATATCGAGTTGTAAATCAATATAAGTGTGATGATCATCATTATTAGAGCATTGTCCCAAAGAAAAAGAAAAGGAAAGAAGGAAAGGCCAAAGAAAAAAAGAAAGGCCCAAAAAAAGGGACAATGTTACTATCTTTTTCCACACTTGTGCTTCAAAGTAGCACCATGATCTTCATGATAGAGAGTCCCGTGTTTAGTCACTTTCATATAGTAGTGGGAATTTTCATTATAGAACTTTTCTTGTATATCCCAACGATGGGCTTCCGCAAATGCCCTAGGTATTCGTGAGCAAGCAAGTTGGATGCACACCCACTTAGTTTCTTTTGTTGAGCTTTCATACATTTATAGCTCTAGTGCATCCGTTGCATGGCAATCCCTACTCACTCACATTGATATCTATTGATGGGCATCTGCATAGCCCATTGATACGCCTAGTTGATGTGAGACTATCTTCCTCTTTTGTCTTCTCCACAACCACCACTCTATTCCACATAGTGTTATGTCCATGGCTCACGCTCATATATTGCGTGAAAGTTGAAAGGGTTTGAAAAAAATTGAGTACGAAACAATTGCTTGGCTGAAACCAGGGTTGTGCATGATTGGAATATTTTGTGTGACGAAGATGGAGCATAGCCTAACTATATGATTTTGTAGGTACGAACTTTCTTTGGCCATGTTATTTTGAGAAGACATGATTGCTTTGTTAGTATGCTTGAAGTATTATTATTTTTATGTCAACATAGACTTTTATCTTGAATCTTTCGGATCTGAACATTCATGCCACAACAAAGAGAAATTACATTGAGAATTATGTTAGTTAGCATTCCACATCAAAAATTCTGTTTTTTATCATTTACCTACTCGAGGACGAGCAAGAATTAAGCTTGGGGATGCTTGATACGTCTCCAATGTATCTATAATTTTTAATTGTTCCATGCTATTATATATTCTGTTTTGGATGTTTAATGGGCTTTATTATACACTTTTATATTATTTTTGGGACTAACCTACTAACTCAAGGCCCAGTGCAAATTGCTGTTTTTTGCCTATTTCAGTGTTTCGCAGAAAAGGAATATCAAACGGAGTCCAGATGGAATGAAACCTTCGGGAGAGTTATTTTTTGGAACCGTATCTACCCAGAAGACTTGGAGTACACGCAAGGGAACGAGAGAGGTGGCCACGAGGGTCCAGGGCGCGCCCAGGGGGGCCAGGCGCGCCCCCCAACCTCGTGGGCCCCTCTGGCTCCCTCAATGCCCTCCTTCCTCCTATATATATCCATGTACCCTGAAAATATCGAGGAAACAGAGAAAACACTAATTCCACTACTGCAACCTTCTGTTCCCGTGAGATCCCATCTTGGGGCCTGTTCCGGAGCTCCACCGGAGGGGGGATCTACCACGGAGTGCTTCTACATCAACACCATAGCCTCACCAATGAGTTGTGAGTAGTTTACCACAGACTTTCGGGTCCATAGTTATTAGCTAGATGGATTCTTCTCTCTTTTTGGATCTCAATACAAAGTTCTCCTCGATCTCCGAGGAGATCTATCCGATGTAATCTTTTTGTGGTGTGTTTGTCGAGATCCGATGAATTGTGTGTTTATGATCAAGATTATCTATGAACAATATTTGATTCTTTTCTGAAATCTTTTACGTATGATTATAATATCCTTGCAAGTCTCTTCGAATTATTGGTTTGGTTTGGCCTACTAGATCTATAGTTCTTGCAATGGGAGAAGTGCTTGGCTTTGGGTTCAATCTTGCGGTGTCCTTTCCTAGTGACAGCAGGGGCAGCAAGGAACGTATTGTATTGTTGCCATCGAGGATAAAAAGATGGGGTTTATATCATATTGCTTGAGTCTATCCCTCTACATCATGTCATCTTGCTTAAAGCATTACTTTGTTCTTATGAACTTAATACTCTAGATGCATGCTGGATAGCGGTCGATGTGTGGAGTAATAGTAGTAGATGCAGAATTGTTTTGGTCTACTTGTCACGGACGTGATGCCTATATATAATGATCATGCCTAGATATTCTCATAACTATGCGCTTTTCTATCAATTGCTCGACAGTAATTTGTTCACCCACTGTAGAATTATGCTATCATGAGAGAAGCCACTAGTGAAACCTATGGCCCCCGGGTCTATTCTCAACATATTGATCTTCCATCTACTTTACCTTGCTTTATTTACTTTTTGTTCTTTATACCAAAAATATCAACAATATTACACTATCCTATCTATCAGATCTCACTTTCGTAAGTGACCGTAAAGGGATTGACAACCCCTTATCACGTTGGCTGCGAAGTTCTTATTTGTTTGTGCGGGTGTGAGGGACTCACGCGTGGTCTCCTACTGGATTGATATCTTGGTTCTCAAAAACTGAGGGAAATACTTACGCTACTGTGCTGCATCACCCTTTCCTCTTCGAGGGAATACAACACAAGCTCGAGAAGTAGCAGCTCTTCATACATACGCACTCAAGGTGAGTCATGAATAATGTCGCCGGGCAAAACAGTCTCTGAGTCGTACACCATAAAAAAGGCCTATATCCGGTTGTCCATTTAGGTTTGGTCCGTAGGCCCCAGAGTACGGAGTCGAGCTCCTCAACCCAGTGTTTATCTAACTCCAATAGGGAGCGCACTAGTTGGGGTTTAATTCCACTCATTATTAAGCCATTGGCCCATTCGACTTGACCATTTGTTTGAGGGTGGTACACGAAGGCGTAATCAAGTTTAATGCCTAACTTGGCACACCAGTTTTCACCTCGTCGGCTGTGAAGTTGGAGCCATTATCTGTGATAATACTGTGCGGGACACCATAATGTTGTACTACACCGGATATAAAATCTATCACTGGCCCTGCTTCAGCCGTTCTGATTGGTTTGGGTTCTATCCATTTAGTGAATTTGTCGACCATAACCAGCAAATATTTCTTTTTGTGGTTTCCCCCTTTAAGGGGTCCGACCATATCCAGCCCCCAGGCCGCAAAGGGCCAAGTAATAGGGATGGTTCTCAGAGTGGTGGGGGGCATATGACTTTGGTTTGCGAAAAGCTGGCATCCAACACAATGTTGGACTAGGGCTTGAGCATCTGCTCGGGCAGTTGGCCAGAAGAAACCTGTTCGGAAAGCCTTGCTTACGAGAGCCCGAGCTGCGGCGTGATGGCCGCCCATGCCAGCATGTATTTCGACTAGAAGTTGCCATCCCTCCTCCTCGGAGATGCACCTTTGGATAACACCAGTAGTGATTTTCTTGTATAATTCACTTTCGTGAACTTTATAGGCTTTAGAACGCCGAATTATGCGACGGACCTCATTTTGGTCATCAGGGAGCTCCTACCTATTAAGGTAGGCCAAGAAAGGTTCGGTCCAGGGGGCTATGACAGCCATGATCTCATGAGCCAAAGATGTTATTTCCATGTCTGAATCCCTGATGACATTTGTGTGGAGTTCGGCTGATGGGGGCGTGTTTGGGTCTGCATTAGTGTCTCCGCTCACGTCATGCCATGTCACTGATGGCTTAAAAAACCTTTCTACAAAGGTGTTAGGCGGGACCAGGTCGTGTTTAGCGCCCATGTGAGCGAGTATATCCACTGCCTGATTATTGTCCCGAGCTACATGGTGAAATTCCAGCCCCTCAAATCGATGTGATATTTTTAATATGGTGTTTTGATAAGTTGCCATCTTTGAATCCTTTGCGTCAAATTCTCCATTTACCTGAGATATTGCGAGGTTTGAATCTCCATGCACCTTGAGGCATTGTATGCCCATGGATACGGCCATGCGGAGGTCATGCAGTAGTGCCTCATATTCGGTCGCATTGTTTGAGTCCGTATACATGATTTGCAGTACGTAGCGGACTGTATCCCCTATGGGAGATATCAAGATGATGCCGGCCCCCAATCCGGCTAGCATTTTGGAGCCGTTGAAATACATGGTCTAGTGGGAGTATGTTCCATACTCTTTAGGGAGTTCGGCCTCAGTCCATTATGCGACAAAGTCGGCCAACACCTGAGATTTAATAGCCCGGTGTGGTTTGTATGTTATTTCAAACGGCAAGAGCTCGATGGCCCATTTGTCTATGTGTCATGTTGCGTCTTTATTGTTTATGATGTCATTGAGTGGTACTTTGGATGCCTCTGCAATAGAACACTCTTGAAAGTAGTGTCGGAGCTTCCGAGATGCCATGAACACCACATAGGCAATTTTCTGATAATGGGGGTATCGTGACTTGCACGGTGTGAGAACCTCTGATACGTAGTATACTAGTTTTTGGACAGGAAATTTGTGTCCCTCTTCCTCTCATTCGACGACGAGTACCGCACTCACTACCTGGTGAGTGGCTGAGATATAAAGCAGCATTGGCTCGCCAACACTTGGAGCGACTAGGATTGGGTTGCCCGCTAATAGGGTTTTATCTCTTCCAATCCAGTTGTGACCGCATCCATCCATTCAAAGTTGTCTGTGCACCTCAGCAGTCTATAAAGTGGTAATGCTTTTTCTCCCAGTCTGGAGATGAAGCGGCTTAAGGCCGCCACGCATCCTGCTAGCTTTTGGACTTGTTTTAGATTGGTTGGCGTAGCCAACTGTGAAAAGGCCCGGATTTTAGCTGGGTTCGCCTCAATTCCTCTATGGGATACGATAAATCCTAACAGCTTTCCGGCCGGAACATCGAAGACTCATTTTTCCGGATTGAGCTGTATGTCATATGTTCGGAGGTTATCAAACGTGAGGCGGAGATCGTCCACCAATGTTTCGACGTGTTTGGTCTTGGCCAATTTGTTTTTCTAAACATGTTTGAATCAAGCGTTGATACGTGGCACTCGCTTTTTCAAGCCCAAAGGGCATAGTGTTGAAGCAAAATGGCCTGTACGGAGTGATAAACGCCGTCGTGGCCTGGTCGGATTCCTTCATTTTTATTTGATGGTATCCGGAGTAAGCATCGAGGAAACAAAACGAGTCATGTCCTGTGGTTGCATCGATAATTTGGTCAATGTGGGGCAGTGGAAAAAGATCCTTAGGGAAAGCCTTGTTTAGGTCCTTAAAGTCGACACAAAGGTGCCAGGATTTATCCTTCTTTGGTACCATGACTAAATTGGCTAGCCAATCCAGATGTTTAATTTCCCTTATGAATCCGGCCTCCAGTAACTTGGCCAACTCTTCCCCCATCGCTTGTCTTTTGGGTTCAGAAAATTGTCGTAGTGACTGCTTGATCGGTTTGAAACCTTTAATGACGTTAAGGCTGTGTTCGGCCAGCCTGCGTGGGATTCCAGGCATGTCTGAATGGTGTCAGGAGAATAAGTCCTAGTTTTCGCTGAGGAATGCGCGCAAGGCGCTATCTACCATCAGGTCCAGTTGTGCCCCAATGGATGCCGTCTTTTTGGGGTCCGTCAGACTCGCGGTTCGTCGTTGGCAGAAAAGTGATTGTCTCATCGCTCCATGGGCTTGTAGTGCTTATTTGATGAACTCGGCAAGTTCGCGAAGTGCTCTCTTGTGCCGGCTGTTTGAGGAGAATGTCTCAAAGACAATGAGGACGTCAAAATTGTTCTCCCCTGAAGTTGCGGTGGCGAGGATTGCTTCACCGCTTTTCGCTACCTGCCGGAGTACCCAACACGCTCGAAGGCTGTGGGTCGGGATAATGTCTGGGGTGGCATATATTTGGGAAGGCTAATCTAGGATTTCATCCGGAACGGACCGGTGCCCTGTGAAAGGTCTACTTTTCTTGCAAATGGGCACGTGATCGGATGCCCTGCTAGGGTATGTCCGTTTTGCTTTAGCGGCATATTGTCCGAAGACGGACTGCTCTAGATGTGTACTCTGGGCCTTCCAAGTACTTACCATAGCGTAGTACTTTCATACTAAATGCGACAATTCTGTGAAACTATGTACTCGACGGCGGTTGAGGGCGTTCAAGACTCCCTCATCTGTGCAATTGCGGTAAAATGTGGGAACCGCGTCGTCGTCGCATGAGGAGAAATATGGGAACGACGGTTGAGGGTTGCTGTTGTACGTACATGAGATCACATATGTCCAGAAGTTTGGAGTTACTTGGAGAGTATTTACTGTGGTGCGTGGGGGTGGATAAATTTGAGTCCTGACGCAATGTAGTATCCGGGGTTCGAACAACCTTCGGTGTGGACGATCCGGGTCCTGCGGGATCTGAGCGTTCTCTGGGCCCGGCGTCTGTCCCTGAGCTCGTAAGACACGAAGTCCCACCTAGAGGAAGGGTGTTCGGCTCAAAGGGTTCGGAGATCCGGATAGCATCGGTATCCGTCTCACGAGGAGAAATATCTCCGGTCCGTTCCTCGACGGTCGCCACCAGGTGAGTGATCGGGGTGGAATTATCCTCCTCCTGACCGGATTTAAGCCCGATCTAATCATTGGGTGATGAAAGCCCCAGGGCGACAGTTCGATCCAGCAGCTCGTTTAAGGACGAGGAATCTGCCGGAGTCGTGTCTTCGGAGTGTTCGGATCTGATGTAGGAGTGGTGCTCGATGACCGCGGGGGTGCGGTTGGCTTAACGGCCATGCGGGCGCATACAATGAACCCGCCGAGCTGGAGGACCTAGACGAGAGCCAGGTTGTTTCCGAGGGTGATGTCGTTGTTGATGACAAGACGAGCCACCGATCGCTTCTCACGAGTACACAGCGGAGCTCTCAATGAAAGCGCCATTGTCGGTGTCAAAACCGGCAGGTCTCGGGTAGGGGTTCCCAAGATGTGCGTCTAAGGATCGATGGTAACAAGGGACTAGGGACACGATGTTTACCCAGGTTCAGGCCCTCTCTATCGAGGTAATATCCTACTTCCTGCTTGATTGATCTTGATGAATATAAGGTTACAAGAGTTGATCTACCTCGAGATCGTAATGGCTAAACCCTAGAAATCTAGCCTATGTAATTGTGATTTTGCTACCCTCTACAGACAAGACCCTCTGGTTTATATATCCACCGGAGGAGGCCTAGGATTACAAAGATTACTTGGGGAGGAAAGAATCATTATACCCGAACATCTATCCTGCCTTTCTACATACACAGGAGTCCTAACCGGACACGGGGGATGCTTGTTTATCTTCATCTTCATGACCCATCAGTCCGTCCCAGCTTCGATAGATCGGACACTCGTCAATTCCATGATTCTCCCCAGCGGGAGTGAGTAATTCCTTCGTAGGCTCGCTGGTCGGTGTGGAGTTGGATGAGATTCATCATGTAATCTAGTTAGTTTTGTTAGGGACGATCCCAAGTTTCCACTATGTTCTGAGATTGATGTTGCTATGACTTTGCCATGCTTAATGCTTGTCACTTTGGCACCGGGTGCCATGATTTTAGATCTGAACCGTTTATGATATTACCATTATATTCATGTTTTAGATTCGATCTTGCAAGTTATAGTCACCTACTATGTGTTATGACCCAGCAACCCCGGAGTGATAGTAACCAGAACCACTCCCGGTGATGACCGTAGTTTGAGGAGTTCATGTATTCACCGTGTGTTAATGCTTTGTTCCGGTTCTCTATTAAAAGAAGGCCTTAATATCCCTTAGTTTCCAATACGGACCCCGCTGCCATGGGAGGGTAGGACAAAATATGTCATGCAAGTTATTTACATAAGCACATATCACTATTTACGGAATACATGCCTACATTATATTTATGAACTGGAGCTAGTGCTGTATCGCCCTAGGTTATGACTGTCACATGATGAATATCATCCAACAAATTGCCGATCCAATGCCTGCAATTTTATCCTATATTGATCTTGCTAAGTTACTACCACTATTGTTACTATTGTAATTGTTACAAAACTACTGCTATCATTGTTACCATTACTATAACTGCTGCCACTACTATGAAAACTATCATATTGCTTTGCTACTGATCACTTGCTGCAGATAATTAATCTCCAGGTGTGGTTGAATTGGCAACTCAGCTGATAATACTTACAAATATTCTTTGGATCCCCATGTGTCGAATCTATAAATTTGGGTTGAATACTCTACCCTCGAAAATTGTTGCGACCCCCTATACTTGTGGGTTATCAAGACCTATTTCTGGCACCGTTGCCGGGGAGCATAGCTATATTTGTTGAGTCACTTGGGATTACAATCAAGTTATCACTATGAATAATCTGAAGGATGCTAAGACTAAGATTTTTTCCTCTAAGACGAGGAGAGGTAAGGAACTGCCATCCAGTTCTGCTTTAGATTAACCTTCTGTTATAAGTAAACATGCAACACCAGCACATGCTATTACTCCTGATATGTCGCAAGTTATTGATGATGCTACTTCTGCTATGAATGATACTTATGATGATGCTAGTACCTTGCATGATGATGATGTGCCACTTGGTGACTTTCTTGATGAACAAATTACTAGAGTAAGACAACATGATGTTGTTGAATCTGATGATGAGATTGAAACTGGAAATTTTGAAATGCCTGCTAGAACTAGCCTTCTTAGATATGAATTTCCTAAGGTACCTGGAGGTTATGTTATGATTGAGGAAAGAACTGGAGATATTCTTGCTTGTAATGATAGAGATGATCTAGAGAAACTATTATGCAAGTATAAAGAAAAGTCTCTGAATGCTAGAGCAAAATATGATCCTAAGTTTGCTACCTCACCTATCTTTATTGATGATAAGGATTATGAATTCTCTGTCGATCCAGAGTTAATCACTCTGGTTGAATCTAATCCTTTCTATGGTTATGAAACTAAAACTGTTGTGGCACATCTCACTAAGTTAAATGACATAGATACCCTTTTTACTCATTGAGGGAGTCCTGGATTCAGGGGTCCTCAGGTGTCCGGGTCGATGAAGCTGGGCCGTATTGATGGGCCACGAAGATAGCAGCAGAAGACTCTCCCCCGTATTTGGTCAGGACTCCTATGTACGTAGAAAGGCAGGCATGATGTCCGGATGTAGCTAGTACTTCCTCCCTAAGTCACCTTTGTAACCCTAGGCCCCCTCCGGCGTGTATATAAGCCGGAGGGTTTAGTCTGTAGAGGCTAACCACAGAATCATAACATCCTCATAGGTTAGGCTTTAGGGTTTAGCCATTACGATCTCGAGGTAGATCAACTCTTGTAACACATATTCATCAAGATCAATCAAGCAGGAAGTAGGGTATTACCTCAACCGAGAGGGCCTGAACCTGGGTAAACATCGTGTCCCCAGTCTCCTGTTACCATCGGTCCTTAGACGCATAGCTTGGGCCCCCCTACCCGAGATCTACCGGTTTTGACACCGACAATGGTGCTTTCATTGAGAGCTCCGTTGTGCGCTCGTGATAAGTGATCGATGGCTCGTCTCGTCATCAACGATGAGATCACCCTCGGAAACAACTTGGCCACTGGCCAGGTTCTCCAGCTCGGCGGGTTCGCTGTATGCGCCCGCATGGCCTCCGGGACTGCCGCACTCCCTGCGGTCATTGAGCATCACCCTTATGTTGACTCCGGCCACTCCGATGACGCGACCTCGACAGGTTTCTTGCCCTTAAACGATCTGCTGGATCGCATCGCCGCCCTGGGGCTTTCATCACCAGGAGATCTGATCAGACCTAAATCCGGTCAGGATGAGATTGATCCTATCCCGATCACTCATCTAGTGGCGGCAGTCGAGGACGGAGCCGAAGATACTCCCACTCCTGAGACGGAGTCCGTCACAATTCGGATCTCCGAACCCATCGAGCTGGACACGCCCCCATCAGGTGGCACTTTGTGTTTTTTGAGCTCTGGGATTGACGCCGGGCCCACGGAACATTCAGATCCTGCTGAGCCCAGATCGTCCACACCGGAGGTTGTCAAAACCCTGAATACCATGTTTGGTCGGGACTTAAAAGTACCAACACCCACCCACCCTGGGAAAAACTCTCCAAGTAAATCCGGATTCCCGGACATAAATGATCTCGCGAACATACAGCAGCAGCCCGAGGAGACGGTCAACCACTTCTTGGCCAGATTCCTGCTTGTCAAGAACAAGATTAAGGACTGCTGCGACGACGATGCGGTCCCACTATTTCACCGCAACTATACGGGCGAGGGAATCTTGAATGCCCTCAACCGACATCGTGTTCTGAGTTTCACAGACCTATCACATTAGTACGAAAGTATTGCGCAATGAAAAAACACTTGGAAAGCCCAGAATATACCTCTAGAGCAGTCCGTATTCGGACAACACACTGTTAAGGCTAAATGGACATACCCTAGCAGGTCATCCGATAATATGCCTATCGGCAAGAAGAAAAACCTTCTACAGGACGTAGGTCTGTACTGGACGAACTGCTCGATAAACCTTGCCAAATACACGCAGCCCCGGACAATATCCCAAACCACTCCCTTAGGGCATGTTGGGTACTCCGGCAGGTAGCAAAGAGCGGTGCAGCAATCCTTGACACCGCAGTATCAGAGGAGAAAGACGTTGGTGTCTTCACTGTCTTCGAGACGTTCTCCTCAAACAACGACCGCAAGAGAGCAAATCGTGAACTTGCCGAGGTCTATCAAATTAGCTCCGCAAGCCCAAGGAGCGACACAGAAGTTAGCTTTTCTGCCGAAGACGCACCTCGAGTCTGGCCAGTCCGAGCAATAGCATCTCTTGTACTAGATCCAATAGTAGATGGCTTTTGCCTCACTAAAGTACTCATGGACGAAGGAAGCGGACTCAACCTCATATACGAGGAAACGCTTGCAAAAATGCAGGTTGACAAATCCCGCATTGGGCACACTAACACAACCTTCAGAGGTATTATTCCCAGCCGGGAAGCCCGGTGTTCGGGAAGCATTAAGTTCGATGTAGTATTCAGCACATCCGAGAATTACAGTTCGGAGGAACTGCTCTTCCACATTGTTCCCTTCAATAGCGGATACCACGCCCTTTTAGGACGGGACGCTTTTTCACGCTTTCAAGCCATACCCCATTATGGGTACATGAAGCTTAAAATGCCAGGGTCCAATGGAATAATCACAGTAACAAGTGATCCAGACAGAGCACTCCGCGCCAAAAACAAAACGACATCCATAGCCCTAGAGGCATTATCCGAAGCCCTCGCGACTGAGGAATTAACCACCTTACGATCCACGGTGGACAAGGACGATGTAATCCTTGCCAAAAGATCGACATCTACCTCCTTCAAGCTAGTAGATGAAATTATAAAATTACAAGTGCACCCAACGGACCCTAATAAGACAGCGTCTATCAGGGCACAGCTGGCCGATGGTAGATAGCGTGTTACGCTCCTTTCTTCGCAAAAATTGGGATATATTCTCCTGGCACCCTTCAGATATGCCAGGAATCCCACGCAGGCTGGCCGAACATAGCCTCACTATTATCAAAGGGTTCAAACCAGTCAAGCAGTCACTGCGACGATTTTCCGAACCCAAAAGACAAGCAATGAGAGAGGAGCTAGCCAAGCTATTGGAATCCGGATTCATCGGAGAAATTAAACATCCGGATTGGCTAGCCAACTTAGTCATGATACCGAAGAAGGATAAGTCCTGGCGCCTCTGTGTCGATTTTACATACCTAAACAAGGCTTGCCCTAAGGATCCCTTTCCTCTGCCCTGTATTGATCAAATTATCGATGCAACAGCCGAACATGACTCGTTGTGTTTCCTTGATGCTTACTCCAGATACCATCAAATAAAGATGAAGGAATCCAATCAGGCCACAATGGCATTTATCACCCCGTACGGTCCTTTCTGTTTCAACACTATGCCCTTTGTACTTAAAAACACTGGTGCCACGTATCAATGCATGATTCAAACATGCTTAGGAAAACAAGTTGGCAAGACAATGGAGGCATATGTTGACGATGTAGTCGTTAAGACCAAACACGTCGAGACATTGGTGCATGATCTCCACCTTACATTTGATAACCTTAGAGCATATGACATAAGGCTCAATCCGGAAAAATGTGTCTTCGGCGTTCCGGATGGAAAGCTATTAGGGTTCATTGTACCCCATAGAGGAATCGAAGCTAACCCAGCTAAAATTTGGGCCTTGTCGCAGCTCAAAATGCCATCCGATCTCAAACAGGTGCAAAAACTAGCTGGCTGCGTAGCGGCCTTGAGCCGCTTCATCTCTAGGTTAGGAGAGAAAGCATTGCCACTTTATAGATTGCTATGACGCACTGATAATTTTGAATGGACGGACGCGGCCACAGCTGGATTGGAAGAAATAAAAACTATGCAAGCGAGCAACCCAATCCTAGCCGCCCCGGGTGTTCGCAAACCAATGCTGCTGTATATATCAGCCACTCACCAGGTAGTGAGTGCCGTGCTCGTCGTCGAACGAGCCAAAGAGGGACATAAGTTCCCCGTTAAAAAAACCATATACTGAAGGAAATATGTCCTAGAGGCAATAATAAAGTTGTTATTTATATTTCCTCATACATCATGATAAATGTCTTTTATTCATGCTAGAATTGTATTAACCGGAAACTTGATACATGTGTGAATACATAGACGAAACAGAGTGTCCCTAGTATACCTCTACTAGACTAGCTCGTTAATCAAAGATGGCTATGTTTCCTAACCATAGACATGAGTTGTCATTTGATCAACGGGATCACATCATTGTGATGGACAAGACCCATCTGTTAGCTTAGCAACTTGATCGTTTAGTTTTACTACTATTGCTTTTTTCATGACTTATACATGTTCCTATGACTATGAGATTGTGCAACTCCCGGATACCGGAGGAACACCTTGTGTGCTATCAAACGTCACAACGTAACTGGGTGATTATAAAGATGCTCTACAGGTGTCTTCGAAGGTGTTTGTGGTGTTGGCATAGATCGAGAATAGGATTTGTCCCTTGGAGTGTCGGAGAGGTATCTCTGGGTCCTCTCGGTAATACACATCATAATAAGCCATGCAAGCAAATGACTAATGAGTTAGTCACGAGATGATGTATTACGGAACGAGTAAACAAACTTTCTGGTAACGAGATTGAACTAGGTATGATGATACCGACGATTGTATCTCGGGCAAGTAACATACCGATGACAAAAGGAACAACATATGTTGTTATGCGGCCTGGCCGATAAAGATCTTCCTAGAATATGTAGGAACCAATATGAGCATCCAGGTTCCACTATTGGTTATTGACCGGAGATGAGTCTCAGTCATGTCTACATAGTTATCGAACCCGTAGGGTCCGCACGCTTAATGCTCGATGATAATTGGTATTATGAGTTTATGTGTTTTGATGTACCGAAGGTTGCTCGGAGTATCGGATGTGATCACGGACATGACGAGGAGTCTCGAAATGGTCGAGACATAAAGATCGATATATTGGAAGCCTATGTTTGGACATCGTAACGGTTCCGGGTGAGTTCGGGCGTTTACCGGAGTACCGGGGGGTTACCGGAACCCCCCGGGGAGGGTATGGGCCTTATTGGGCCTTAGTGGGATAGAGGGGAGGCGGCCATGGTGAGGGGCGCGCCCCCCCAAGCCCAATCCAAATTGGGTAGGGGGTCGGCCCCCCTTTCCTTCTTCCCTCTCTCCTCCTTCCTGCCTCTCCTACTCCAACTAGGGAAAGGGAGGAATCCTACTCCCGGTGGGAGTAGGACTCCCCTAGGGCGCGCCATAGAGAGGGCCGACCCCTCCCCTCCTCCAATCCTTTATATACATGGGGAGGGGGCACCCCATAGAGACACAAGTTGATTTGCAAGTTGTGTGCAGTGCCCCTCCCCACAGTTACACACCTCGGTCATATCGTTGCAGTGCTTAGGCGAAGCCCTGTGCCAGTAACTTCATCATCACCGTCACCACGCCGTCGTGCTGACAAAACTCTCCCGCGATGCTCAACTGGATCAAGAGTTCGTGGGACGTCATCGAGCTAAACGTGTGCTGAACGCGGAGGTGTCGTACATTCGGTACTTGGATCGGTTGGATCGCAAAGACGTTCGACTACATCAACCGCGTCACTAGACGCTCCCTCTTTCGGTCTATGAGGTTACGTAGACACACTCTCCCCGCTCGTTGCTATGCTTCTCCTAGATGGATCTTGTATGATCGTAGGATTTTTTTGAAATACTAGACCACCTGCCAAATTTCGTCGCATTTAGAGTTCGTTTGATAGCCCAACCATTAAACCTATAGTGGCTTTACAACCGGATAAACGTCGGATGTTTTGGTGTTTCGAAACTGCCGCCGGGCCTCTCTCTCCTCTCCTCACAACCCACTACCACCCTCTAGGCCCAACCTAAACCCCCATCGCGCCCGGAGCCATCGGATCGCGATCGGATGCTTTGAAACACTCTCAAAACCCCTCCAAACCCTAATCCCTAGACCCCCCCTGCTATATATAGCAGTCTTCCCCTTCCAAATTGGGAAAAACCACCCCTAACCTCTCTCCTCCTCAGATTCCGCGCCGGCCAGCTCCCCCGCCGCCAGTTGTCGCCACCAGGGGCCATGAGAAGAAAGATTGCGATGACAAAAGTGAGGAAGGGGATGAAGAGGAAACCAGTGAGCAGGAATTCGAGAAAGCCACTGACACCCTTTGCATTGACGAAGGTGCATCTTTGCACCCCTCCCACCACCAACTTAAACAGTGGGCTCGTGAAGTCAATGCAGCAGAGCCAGCGGCAGATTCTCGAAAACCACTCAAATGGTCCCGCACGCCCATCATCTTTGACCAAGAGGACCACCCTGACCGCACCACCGTGGTAGGGTGTTTGCCATTGTTGGTCTCTCCAACAGTTCGCAACCTCAAGGTCACAAAGATGTTGGTTGACGGCGGGGGGGGGGGGTTGAATCTGATCTCTCCAAAGGTCATCAGCAAAC
>LR738715.1:135584502-135619266 GCA_902687465.1 Secale cereale
AAATGAAGAGCTCAAGGTCACCGGCACATTTCAAGGAATCAACCCCGGCAGGAGTCATCCTAAGGTAAAGATTACGCTGCCGGTGA
Source organism: Secale cereale (assembly GCA_902687465.1). NCBI lineage: Eukaryota > Viridiplantae > Streptophyta > Magnoliopsida > Poales > Poaceae > Secale > Secale cereale. Next base: position 135,584,589 of record LR738715.1, read on the forward strand.
CGTTTGGGGGGGGGTGGGGTTGAACTACCGAACTGAGAAGATAGTTTTTGATGTGATTGATCTCCCCTTGTTGTACAATGGGATCCTTGGTCGTCCAACTCCGGCAAAATTCATGGCGGCATCTCATTGTGCACACAACACCCTGAAGATGCCGGGGCCAATAGGCGTCATCTCCATTCCGTCAGATAAGAAAGACACAGTCATCTGTGTGGATAAGATGTACCGAGACGCAGTTGCGACAGAGGCCGCGGAGGTCATGGTTCCCACGAAGGAAATCAAGAGGAAGGAGAAGGGTAGTATGAACTCCGGCAATGAGTCCGGGAAGCATACCTCTTCGGAGTACGTTGTGCCCGTTGACGACTTGCTGGAGAGTTCCAACAGCAAGAGATCCATGGCTACGACACTTGCTGTGAAGAAGGTCCCGGCAGGGCTCACTGACGTTGACGATATCTTTACCATCAGCGCCGCCCTCGGCAACAAATAGGAAAGTGCGCTCGTTGCCTTCCTACAGGCGAATGTCGATGTGTTTGCATGGCAACCATCTGGCATCCCCGGTGTTCCAAGGAAGGTAATAGAGCACCACCTTGATGTCTGCCCACATGCCCGGCCCATCAACTAGAAGGTACAGAAGCAAGCATTGGAGTTGCAGCAGTTCATTGCCTAGGAGATCAAGAAACTTGAGGCAGCTGTTCTGGTCAGAGGAGTGTTGCACCCAACGTGGTTGGCTAATCCAGTTGTAGTGCACAAGGCTAATGGGAAATGGAGGCTCTGCATCATGGATCTGAACAAGGCATGCCCAAAGGACCCATTCCCCTTGCTGCGCATCGATCAGATTGTGGATTCAACATCCGTATGTGACCTGCTTTCCTTCCTGGATGCTTACTCTGGATACCACCAGATTTTCATGTCAAGGGAAGACGAGGAGAAAATTGCGTTCATTACCCCGTGTGGCACATACTGCTTCGTGCGGATGCCTTTCAGGTTGAAGAGCGCTGGAGCCACTTTCGCAAGAGCAGTGCAGATTGGGTTTAAGTCAAAGTTACATAGGAAATTGAAGCTTACATGGATGATATAGTGGTAAAAGCCAAGGATAGGTCGACTCTCGTTTAGGATTTGGGAGAAAACTTTGCAAATATGTGCAAGCTCAACTTGAAGTTGATCCAAAGAAGTGTGTGTTTGGTGTCCCGTCCGGCAAGCTACTTGGTTTCTTTGTGTCCCACCAGGGGATAGAGGTCAACCCGGACAAGATCAAGGCTATCGAGCAGATTCAGGCATCCAAGACAGTTAAGGATGTGAGACGTCTGACCGGGTGTGTTGTCACGCTAAGCAGGTTCATTTCCAAGTCCGCCGAGCGCGCCTTGCCGTTCTTCAAAATCCAGAAGAAGGTAGGGCTTTTGGAATGTACCCCAGAGGTAGATGTTGTGCTACAACAATTGAAGGCCTACATCTCTTCTGTTCCCACCTTGGTCGCTCCCAAACCACAAGAGCCATTACTGATGTACTTAGCGACAACCAGTCAAGTGGTTAGTGCGGCGTTGGTGGTGCAGCGGGAGGTAGATGACACGACATTAGCCGCTGCAGCCCCCTCCGGGAAGGATAGTGAACCCATCCCGGCAAGGTCAGAGGCAGTTTAGGAGAAGGAAGAGCAGAGCAACGGAGACAGCTCCATGGTTGCGTCAGGGAAGAAAGTGGTGCAACGCCTAGTGTACTTCGTCAGCTCCTTGCTGCAGGGGGCTAGATCAAGGTACTCTGGCGTGCAAAAGTTGATCTATGGCCTCATCATGGCCTCAAGGAAACTGCACCACTACTTCCAAGCCCACGAGATCACAGTTGTCACCCGTTTCCCCTTGCAACATATACTCCGGAACCCTGAGGCCACTAGCATCATTTTGGAATGGGCCTTGGAGTTGTCCAATTTTGCTTTGAAGTTCGAGAGCACAACAACTATCCAGAGAAGAGCACTAGCAGAATTCATCGCAGAGTGGACACCAACTCATGATGCAGAGGTGTTGGAGACAGTTATCCCCGACAAGGAAGCGCCCCAAGACTGGATTTCATACTTCGATGGTACCTTCTCCCTACAAGGTGCAGGGGCTGACATGCTTTTGGTTGCTCCTACCGGGGAGCATCTCAAGTACATCATCAAAATGCATTTTCCCCAAGAGGAGGCCACCACCAACAATGTAGAGTACGAGGGACTTCTTGCCGGGCTCAGAATTGCCACCGAACTAGGAATCAAGAAGCTGATCATTCGAGGAGATTCGCAACTAGTGATGAGATAGGTGAACAAGGATTACCAAAGCCCATTGATGGAGGCATACATCGAGGATGTTAGGAAGATGGAGGAGCACTTTGACAGGTTGCAAACTGAGCACGTACCCCACAGCATAGCTGATCACCTGTCGAAGTGCGCTGTGCAGAAACTCCTTGTGGAACCAGGGACTTTTCTTCTCCATCTGCCTCAACCCTCCGTATCCCCGACAGCAATGGCCCAGAAGAGGGGGGAAACTGGACTCCGGCAAGCCTCACCCAGCAGATTTTTCTGAAAACCACGACAAGGTGCTTGCCGGGAACAACTCCCCTTCGATCGACAAGCTACACCCTCCTGCCAAGGAACCAGTTTCTGTGGTTGAGGAGTGCGCTTCCGTGAATTAGGAGGTGCCGATGATACTTGTTGCCGAGCCACAGGCTCCAACTTGGGAATGACACATTGTCCATTTCCTCCAAACTAGAGAACTTCCCAAAGAGCAAGAAGAAGCTGAAAGAGTAGCCCGGAGGGCCAATATGTACCAGTTCGTCGATGACACACTGTACAGAAGGATGCCCAATAGTGTGAAATTGAAGTGCATTTGTCGGGAAGGAGGAAAGGAACTGCTGGCAGAGATACACAAGGGTATGTGCGGCTCCCATATTGGATCGAGGGCTTTGGTTGGGAAGGCTTTCCGGCAAGGATTTTATTGGCCCACCGCCCTCCAAGATGCAATTGAGCTCGTCACCAAGTGACAGGCCTACCAGTTCCATTCCAAGAACATCCATCAGCTTGCCCAAGCTCTTAAAACAATCTCTCTATCATGGCCCTTTTCGGTCTCGGGGCTCGACATCCTGGGCCCCTCCCCCCGTGGTGCAGGGGGCTTTGAATTCTTGTCCATTACAATCGACAAGTTTACAAAGTGGCTGGAAGTGGAACCCATGAGAAAGGTGACCGCTCAGTCAGCTGTCAAGTTCTTGAAAGGATTGGTTTGCCGCTTTGGGGTCCCTGCCCGAATCATCACCGACAATGGCACCCAATTCACGAGCCATGCCTTCATGCAATACGTTCATGCCCTCGGAAGCAAGATTTCATTCACATCAGTGGGTCACCCCAGGAGCAATGGACAAGATGAGAGGGCGAACACTGAAATGCTACAAGGTCTCAAGACAAGAACATTTGGCACGCTGCAGAAGTATGGCAGGCGATGGATCGATGAGCTGTCGGTGGTTCTCTGGTCCCTCCGTACGACACCAAATCGAGCCACTGGAGAGACCCCCTTCTCCCTAGTCTATGGGGCAGAAGCAGTTATCCCCATGGAACTCATTTACGGGACCCCTCGAGTGCTTGCCTACGATGAAGTAGCGTAGGAACAACACCGGGGTAATGACGCTGTGCTACTTGAGGAGAACCGTCTCCGGGCTGCTACACGTGCTGCACGCTACCAGCAAGCCATGTGTCGCTATCACAGCTGCATGGTTAACACCCGGAGTCTTGTGGAAGGCGAGCTTGTCCTTAGGCGCGTTCAGTCTGCCAAAAGTACAAACAAGCTGATGCCGAAGTGGGAAGGCCCTTACCGGGTAGTGCGAGTCACCAGACCTGGCACAGTCCGGAGATGGCATTCAATTGCAAAACTCATGGAACATGAGCATCTCTGTAAGTTCTACCTTAAGGCGCGGTTGTCGGGCCATGCCCCTGCAGCCACCCTTTGTACAAGCTTTGCCATAGCTGCATGTAACCATTTGTACAAAGCCACGCGCATACCCTGAGCACTAGAGAAATGAACGAAGCGCTGGGGCCCCCCGAAGAAGATTGCATGCATGCATAAGCATATCATGAGCATAACCTGTTCATATAGATAAGATCATGCATGGCATTGTCCTCATTTGCATCAAGTTGCAGGGTTCTTGCCGCGGACTGGGTACCGGAGAGAAGAAATGGAGACAAGCCTACAGTGTAATCCCCGGCAAGCCAAACAGACAAGTTCTCTTTTTATCCATATGTTTTATATAAATCTAGACTTGCGCATATGAAAACCCTGCCACCTTCGAAGCATAGGTGCTCTTGTCCTATGGCTCGAACATTGCTTTGGCCAGGATGGTCGCAGCGGCCTTTGGCAGAAAAGGATTAGCGGGGGGTTGGCCCCTCTTTGTGGTTTGATACCCAGCAGGCCCAGCCCCGCGGCAGCGAACCGAGGGTCCCCGACAGGATAGCTTGCCGGGAAAACTTGTTTAACTAAGAGTATAAACTATAGAGGCATCCCACCTCTGCATGGATATAATACATGCACAAGTTCCCGGAAAAGCATGTCTTTTTCATTAATATGCTGACAAGCGAGTACAGATCTTACAGGGCACAAACATGGATAAGGAAGATTACATAATTTAGACTAAAGTTTGGCAACATATTTTAGACTAAAAGAAGATAAGTGCCCTGTAATCCCTTTCTTGTCCCTCTCCTCCTAGGAACTTCCGTGGAAATTGGAGAAGACGGATGTCACATCCCTCGTTAGCACTTGCATTAGGACTAGCTAGAGTGTGCATCATGTCTACTTATCAAAGAAACTTGAAATGGGAATGACAGAAACCCCAGCACCCCTCTTCTAACAACTAGGGTTTGATAAAATCTTTTCCAATGTACCCAAAATGCCCTTCAAAAATGTTCATCATTTCTGCCTTGGCCCTAAACCTCTGCCAAAAATGGTGCACAATTTTCCAGGACATCTAAGGTCTTTGGGTTAAATCATATGGTATTTGTATTTGGGCATTTAAATGCTATAAAATATTTTAAATGCTCAAATAATCATAAACTATAATGTTCCATGTTGTTCATAATATATACAGTGGGCATGACAAGTTTTATGAGTTATAAAAATGTTCTGGCATTTTTATTAATTAAACAAAGTTGCAAAAGAAATGAAACAGAAAATAAATAGGAAAAAAAGAAAGAGAGAGAAAGAACTTACCTGAGCCCAGCACTGTTGCAGGCCGGCCCAGCCCACCAGCGCCGCTCCTGTTGCCTTCCTCCTCGCGCCAGTAGGCAGCGCGCGTGGCCACCGCGCGTCGGCACGTGCCCGGCCACCTCCAGCCTGCTTGCCTGCCTCCCCGACGGCCTGGACGCCTCCATGCGTCGCCACGCAGCTGCCCCGACCCCTCTCTCACGTCCCCTCGTCCTCATCTCCTTCCCCTGGCTCTCTCCCTCTCATCACCTAGGCCGCCCGTCGCCGCCGTTCGCCGTTGCCGCACCTAGAGCCTCCCCCTCGTCCCGTGAGAGTGTCCAGAAGGATCGCCGCGATGCCCTCTTCCTCCTCGCTGAGCCACGGATCGCCGGGAGCCCTGCAACGCCTTCACGCCGTCGTCCCCCTCCTCGGATCGCCGGAGCTCCTCGCCGTCGATTAAGGAGCTGTAGAGCATCCCCGACCTCTCCGTCGAGCTCGCTAGCACCGCTGTGAGCCCCTACGCTGAATCCCTCCCTCCTCCGCTTCGTTTGCGCCGCGTAGCTGCTGCTCCGCTGATCACCGAAACCCGCCGCCGCCGTGCTTGCCGCCGGTGATGCTCCGATGACCATTTGGTCACGGACGCATGTCCATCTCGCTCGCCGCAGCACGTAGATGAGCTAGGTGCCACGCACGCATCGCCTAGGCCACCGTAGTCGCGTCTACACACACGCCCGAACGCCTGATACGTCCAAAACGTATCTATAATTTCTGCTTGCTCCATGCCTTTTTTGTGTGATATTGCTATGATATTTATGCACTTCCATACACTTTTGATCATATTTGGACTAATCTACTAATGGTTGCAAAAGTGCACAATGTTCTTGTTTTACACTTTATTGTGTAGGAATTAATTGGAAATTGACAAAAACGCAAAAGGAGTCGTATTGGAGTAGGATTCTGACTTTCCTGAAATCTGTCTGAGAACGTTTTTTAAAGATGGTCACGTTCCGGCCCGAAGAAGACGTGAAACGGAAAAAGTCTAGTTGCGAAAGTTGTGGGGAATTTCGAGGCGATGCTTCTGGATATAAAATACGTCCAAATCGGAGTCCGGACGGCCGAGTAAAGCCCGTTTTACTGAGGCCCAAAATCTGATGACGGGAATCCGAGAGTCTATATAAAGAGAGGAAACCTAGGTCACCAAGGGCCACGAATTTTCCTCCTCCCGAGCCGCCGTCTTGGAGGGGAGGACCAGCACCATTGCAGCACCATCCACAAGGAAGAAGAGGGGCCAAGGAGCCGCTGCCCCCTAGGGCCGCCGCCGCCCCGAGGGCCGCCGCCGCCGCCACGCCCCCAAGGGTCGCCGCCGCCGCCTCCGTGGCTGCCGCCGGCCGTCTCCTCCTCGCGGGGCTGCACCTCTCCATCAACACCATCATCAACCTCCTCCTCACCATGTCCATGCGTGAGTAGTTTCCTCCGGGGCCGAGGGCTCGTACGTGTAGCTATGTGGTTAACTCTCTCTCCCATGATGTGATCTTCATTGTGATCATAGGCTATGTTAATCTAGGGTGATCCCATGATATTTCCCCTTCCTCTATGTATTGGATTGATGTACTCACTTGTCTTTATCTAGTATAATCCCCGAGACCAAGGTGACAGCAGTCTATTGGACATGGATTAGAAAAATATTTTCATGAGTGATTTCCTCTCTTGTGTGTTGATTGAAGATTGAGAGTCTCTTGGTGCTTGTCTTTGACTATCCTTTAGATATGTTGTGGTGATTGTGGGACTCTCTTTGGATGGCCGCGGTGACATTGGGAAATCCTTAGATTGAGAACTACGAACTTTGAGGTGTGCTTTTGTAGCCCTACATACTTCTCGTCCTCTCTTGACAACTAAGGAATGACCTCCGGGTGCGTCTCCATTGCATGTTTTATGGGAAATATCATGTGATTCGATTATGTTAATGTTGTTGGGAGTTGCCACTAGTGAAAGTATGATCCCTATGCCTTGTTTCCACCATTGCAATACCATTTGTGCTCATGTTTACCACTTGTTTGCTTGCTGCACTTTTTATTACAGATTTATATTACTTTGTTTTGCCATACATATCACTTGCCATTTAACATCTCTTCGCCGAACTAGTGCACCTATACATCTGACAAGTGTATTAGGTGTGTTGGGGACACAAGAGACTTCTTGTATCTTAGTTGCAGGGTTGCTTGAGAGAGACCATCTTCAACCTCTACTTCCCTGAGTTCGATAAACCTTAGGTCATCCACTTGAGGGAAATTGCTGCTGTCCTACAAACCTCTGCGCTTGGAGGCCCAACATAGTCTACAAGAGTAGAAGCGTGTGTAGACATCAAGCTATTTCTGGCGCCGTTGTCGGGGAGGTGAGTGCTTGAAGTTATATCTTTAGATCTTGCAATTAAATCTTTTTGTTTCTTGTTTTTATTTTCACTAGTTTTGCTTAATGGAAAACAACAAAAATATGAGAGAGCTTTATAAGCTCTACCTTGAACTTGGACATGATGTGTTCGAAGAGAAAATTAAAAAACCTTTGGAACTTTATTATTTGCATAACAATCATGATGGTGGTGATGTTATTAGTATGTTTTTATTTAATATCAATATTGCTAATGACATGGAAAGCTCTAAGCTTGGGGATGACACGTTTGATGAACATGATATTTTTAGTCCCCCAACTTTTGAGGAGAAAATTTACTTTGATGATACTATGCCTCCTATATATGATGATTACAATGATGAATATGATATTTTCAGTCCACCTACTATTGAGGATGAAATTTATTATGATTATGATATGCCTCCTAAATACGATGATTACCATGATGGTTATGATAGTCTTACTCTCACTATTCCTAATAAGAAATATTTTGCTTATATGAAGAGTAATGACACTTTTATGCTTTTGGATCATGGAAATAATGCCTTATGTGATAGTTATATTGTTGAATTCATCCATGATGCCACTGAAATTTATAATGAGAGAGGGAGACATGGTTCTAAATATCTTAATAATAAGAAGTTTCCTCTTTTTATGGTGAATATTTTGAAGTTATGCTTGTTTTGCCTTCTATGCTTATTGCTTTGTGCTTCAATGAATTATTCTATTGCAATATTCATATGCATAGGAAGCATGTTAGGCTTAAATGTGTTTGGTATTTGCTTCTTGATGCTCTCTTTTGTTCTTCAACTCTTATTCCTACGAGAGCATCATTAAAGTCTTATGCCTAGCTTAAAGGCATAAAAGAAAGCGCTTTTGGGAGGCAGCCCACAATGAATAAAATTTTATTTTGCTTTTGTTGTGTCTTGATGTTGTTACTACAGTAGCATCATCATTGTATCTTTACTTTTCAGCTTTGTGCCAAGTGTAGCCTCTGATTGCAAGAAAGTTCAAAAGTTGTGACGTGCTGTCCAGGAAACAGATTCTGTCCTTGGATAGAAAAATTCGTATAAAATCACCAGATCATCTTTTTGGTCTGAATTGTTTCGACAGCGTGCTCTATACAATTGGCTTTCGGGCGTCTGTTCTGAGTTTTTTGATTAGAGTTGCAGAAGTGCCCCGAAAAAATCATTTACTACCTGCTGGTCTGTTTTTCACAGATTCTGTCCTGTTTTGCCTTTTCTTCGTTTTGCAAACATTGAGTTTGCTTTTTCTTTGCAAAAACCTTTTGGCAATCTTGAGAAACAGTAGACCTTCAAGATTATCTTTATTTCGAGCAAGGAAAAAATATTTTATTATGGGTACTAACCTCGCTAATCAGATTATGATGAGTTATGTATGAAGGGAGTTTTCAAGTGTGCGAGAGAAGATGATAAAAAGATTCAGGAGTGTCAAACGCTCAAGCTTGGGGATGCCCCCGTGCACCCCCAAGAAATATTCAAGAAGACTCAAGAGTCTAAGCTTGGGGATGCCCCCATGCATCCCCTTCTCCATCAACAATTATCAGTTCGTCTTTCGTTCCACTATATTTTTATCACTTCATGTGTTATGTGCTATGCTTGGAGCGTCTTGCTTTTAGTTTCCCTTTTAGTTTTCTTTAGCTTTGCTTGTTGTTCATAATAAGTTAGATCCTAGCCTCCATTGTTTGGGATAGAAATACGCTCCACTCCACTGTAGAACACAACATAGGCTTGCATGCTTATCTTTGTTGTGTGTGTTGTTTATCTTTTCATAGCTGCTGTCATGCTTAGCTCTTAGTTTTCATGCTTATCTTTTTAAGAGCTTTTGTTTAGGTTGTTGCTTCTGGAACTCTCTTGAGTTATCATGCTTATCTTGTTAAGAGAGTTGGCTTCTGTGGCACTGGTTGATATGTCTATGATAAAAATGCTATGTGCATAATGGTGCTTAGTAGTTCATGTTTTCTTATGGTTAGTCTCAAATAGCTGGGGGTTCTTAATGTGTTATTGAAGTACCAACATGATTTGTTTGCCTATGATGTGGTATGGTTTAGTGATATCTTCCTCCAAGAATTTATTTTGATTGACTTGGCATATGCTCACGCATATTTAAGACTGTAAAGAAAGTCTATCATGAAGGAAATATGCCCTAGAGGCAATAATAAAGATGTTATTTGTATTTCCTTATATCATGATAAATGTCTTTTATTCATGCTAGAATTGTATTAACCGGAAACTTAGTACATGTGTGGATACATAGACAAAACAGTATGTCCCTAGTATGCCTCTACTAGACTAGCTCATTGATCAAAGATGGTTATGTTTCCTATCCATAGACATGAGTTGTCATTTGATCAATGGGATCACATCATTAGGAGAATGATGTGATGGACAAGACCCATCCGTTAGCATAGCACTATGATCGTTTAGTTTTACTGCTATTGCTTTCTTCATGACTTATACATGTTCCTATGACTATGAGATTATGCAACTCCCGAATACCGTAGGAACACCTTGTGTGCTATCAAACATCACAACGTAACTGGGTGATCATAAAGATGCTCTACAAGTGTCTCCGAAAGTATTCGTGGTGTTGGCATAGATCAAGATAAGGATTTGTCACTCCGAGTGTCGGAGAGGTATCTCTGGGCCCTCTCGGTAACACACATCACAATAAGCCTTGCAAGCAAAAGACTAATGAGTTAGTCACGAGATGATGTGTTACGGAACGAGTAAAGAGACTTGCCGGTAACGAGATTGAACTAGGTATGGAGATACCGACGATCGAATCTCGGGCAAGTAACATACCGATGACAAAAGGAATAACGTATGTTGTTATGCGGTTTTGACCGATGAAAGATCTTCGTAGAATATGTAGGAGCCAATATGAACATCCAGGTTCCGCTATGGGTTATTGACCGGAGATGAGTCTCGGTCATGTCTACATAGTTCTCGAACCCGTAGGGTCCGCACGCTTAACGTTTGATGACGATCGGTATTATGAGTTTATGAGTTTTGATGTACCGAAGGTAGTTCGGAGTCCCGGATGAGATCACGGACATGACGAGGAGTCTCGGAATGTCCGAGACATAAAGATTGATATATTGGACGACTATATTCGGACACCGGAAGTGTTCCGGAAAAGTTTCGGATTTAACTGGATTGCCGGAGGGGGTTACCGGAACCCCCTACGAGGGGGGATGGTCCATAGTGGGCCTTAAGGAAAGGAGAGAGGCAGCCCATAGAGGCTGGCTGGCGCCCCACCTAGGGATCCTAGTTGGACTAGGATTGGGGTGGCGCCACCTCTCCCTCTTTTCCTTTCCCTCTCTTCCTTCTTGGTGGACTCCTACTAGGAATAGGATTGCAATCCTATTCCTAGTAGGATTGCCCTAGCCGCACCATAGGAGGCCGGCCGGCCCTCCCCTCTTGCTCCTTTATATACGGGGGCAGGGGGGCACCCAAAGACACACAAGTTGAATTGTTTTAGCCGTGTGCGGTGCCCCCCTCCACAGAATCACACCTCGGTCATACCGTTGCAGTGCTTAGGCGAAGCCCTGCGCCGGTAAGTACATCATATCCGTCACCACGCCGTCGTGCTGACGAAACTCTCCCGTGAAGCTCAACTGGATCAAGAGCTCGTGGGACGTCATCAAGCTGAACGTGTGCTGAACGCGGAGGTGCCGTACGTTCGGTGCTTGATCGGTTGGATCGCGAAGAAGTTCGACAACATCAACCGCGTCACTTGACGCTTCCGCTCCCGGTCTACGAGGGTACGTAGACACACTCTTCCTTCTCATTGCTATGCATCTGGTAGATAGATCTTGCGTGATCGTAGGAAAATTTTAAAATACTACGTTCCCCAACAGTGGCATCATGAGCCAGGTCTATGCGTAGATGATATGCACGAGTAGAACACAATGAGTTGTGGGCGATACTAGTCATACTGCTTACCAGCATGTCATACTTTGCTTCGGCGGTATTGTGAGATGAAGCGGCCTGGACCGACATTACGCGTACGCTTACGCGAGACTGGTTTCACCGTTACGAGCACTCGTTGCTTAAAGGTGACTGGCGGGTGTCTTTCTCTCTCACTTTAGCTGAATCAAGTATGGCTACGCCCGGTCCTTGTGAAGGATAAAACAGCACATACTTGACGAAACATCGTTGTGGTTTTGTATGCGTAGGTAAGAACGGTTCTTGCTAAGCCCGTAGCAGCCACGTAAAACTTGAAACAACAAAGTAGAGGACGTCTAACTTGTTTTTGCAGGGCATGTTGTGATGTGATATGGTCAAGACATGATGAGTTATACGGTTTTGTATGAGATGATCATGTTTTGTAATGTTATCGGCAACTGGCAGGAGCCATATGGTTGTCGCTTTATTGTATGATATGCAATCACCATGTAATTGCTTTACTTTATCACTAAGCGGTAGCGATAGTCGTAGAAGCAATAGTTGGCGAGACGACAACGATACTACGATGGAGATCAAGGTGTCGCGCCGGTGACGAAGGTGATCATGACGGTGCTTTGGAGATGGAGATCAAAAGCACAAGATGATGATGGCCATATCATGTCACATATTTTGATTGCATGTGATGTTTATCTTATTATGCTTCTTATTTTGCTTAGAACGACGGTAGCATTATAAGATGATCCCTTACTAAATTTCAAGGTATAAGTGTTCTCCCTGAGTATGCTCCGTTGCGAAAGTTCGTCGTGCCGAGACACCACGTGATGATCGGGTGTGATAAGCTCTACGTTCAAATACAACGGGTGTAAGCCAGTTTTGCACACGCAGAATACTCGGGTTAAACTTGACGAGCCTAGCATATGCAGATATGGCCTCGGAACACTGGAGACCGAAAGGTCGAGCGTGAATCATATAGTAGATATGATCAACATAAGATGTTCACCATTGAAACTACTCCATCTCACGTGATGATCGGACATGGTTTAGTTGATTTGGATCACGTGATCATTTAGATGACCGTAGGGATGTCTATCTAAGTGGGAGTTCTTAAGTAATATGATTAAATTGAACTTTAATTTATCATGAACTTAGTCCTAGTAGTATTAGCATATCTATGTTGTAGATCAATAGCTCGCGATGTTGCTCCCCGTTTATTTTTTGATATGTTCCTAGAGAAAACTAAGTTGAAAGATGTTAGTAGCAATGATGCGGAATTTTACCGTGATCTGAGGATTATCCTCATTGCTGCACAGAAGAATTATGTCCTTGATGCACCACTAGGTGACATACCTATTTCATGAGCAGATGTAGACGTTATGAACGTTTTTGACAAAAGCTCGGTATGATGACTACTTGATAGTTTAAGTGCACCATGCTTTACGGCTTAGAACCGGGACTTCAAAAACGTTTTGAAAGCCACGGAGCATATAAGATGTTCCAAGAGTTGAAATTAGTATTTCATACTCATGCCCGTGTCGAGAGGTATAAGACCTCTGACAGTACTTTGCCTACAAGATGGAGGAGAATAGCTCAACCAGTGAGCATGTGCTCAGATTGTCTGGGTACTGCAATTGCTTGAATCAAGTGGGAGTTAATCTTCCAGATAATATAGTAATTGACAAAGTTCTCTAGTCACTATCACCAAGTTAGTAGAACTTCGTGATGAACTATAATATGCAAGGAATGACGAAAGTAATTCCCGAGCTCTTCGCGATGCTGAAATCGGCGAAGGTAGAAATCAAGAAAGAGCATCAAGTGTTGATGGTTAACAAGACTACTTGTTTCAAGTAAAGGGCAAAGGGATAGAAGGGGAACTTCAAGAAGAATGACAAGCAAGTTGTCACTCCCATGAAGAAACCCAAAGCTAAAATCAAGCCTGAAACTAAGTGCTTCTACTGCAAAGGAAATGGTCACTGGAAGTGGAACTGTCCTAGATACTTGGCGGATATGAAGGATGGCAAAGTAAACAAAGGTATATTTTGATATACAGATTATTGATGTGTACTTTACTAGTGTTCATAAGCAACCCCTGGGTATTTGATACCGGTTCAGTTGCTAAAATTAGTAACTCGAAACGAGAATTGCAGAATGAACAGAGACTAGTTAAAGGTGAAGTGACGATGTGTGTTGGAAGTGGTTCCAATATTGATATGATCATCATCACACACTCCCTATACTTTCGGGATTAGTGTAAAACCTAAATAAATGTTATTTGGCATTTGCGTTGAGCATGAATATGATTTGATCATATTTGTTGCAATACGGTTATTCATTTAAAGTCATAGAATAATTGTTATTCTGTTTACATGAATAAAACCTTCGATGGTCATACACCCAATGAAAATAGTTTGTTGGATCTCGATCGTGGTGATACACATATTCATAATATTGAAGCCAAAAGATGCAAGGTTAATAATGATAGTGCAACTTATTTGTGGCACTGCCGTTTAGGTCATAATGGTGTAAAGCGCATGAAGAAACTCCATAGTGATGGACTTTTGGAATCACTTGATTATGAATCACTTGGTGCTTGCGAACCATGCCTCATGGGCAAGATGACTAAAACTCCGTTCTCCAGAACTATGGAGCGAGCAACATATTTATTGGAAATCATACATACTGATGTATGTGGGCCAATGAGTGTTGAAGCTCGCGGCGGGTATCGTTATTTTCTGACCTTCACTGATGATTTGAGAAGATATGGGTATATCTACTTAATGAAACACAAGTCTGAAACATTTGAAAAGTTCAAAGAATTTCAGAGTGAAGTAGAGAATCATCGTAACAAGAAAATAAAGTTTCTATGATCTGATCGTGGAGGAGAATATTTGAGTTATGAGTTTGGTCTTCATTTAAAACAATGTGAAATAGTTTCACTACTCACGCCACCTGGAACACCACAGTGTGATGGTGTGTCCGAACGTCATAACCGTACTTTATTAGATATGGTGTGATCGATGATGTCTCTTACCGATCTACCACAATCACTTTTGGGGTTATGCATTAGAGACAGCTACATTCACGTTAAATAGGGCACCATCTAAATCCGTGGAGATGACACCGTATGAACTGTGGTTTGACGAGAAACCTAAGCTGTCATTTCTTTAAGTTTGGGACTGCGATGCTTATGTGAAAAAGTTTCAACATGATAAGCTCGAACCCAAATCAGAGAAGTAAATCTTCATAGGATACCCAAAAGAAACTGTTGGGTACACCTTCTATCACAGATCCGAAGGCAAGGTCTTTGTTGCTAAGAGTGGATCCTTTCTAGAGAAGGAGTTTCTCTCGAAAGAAGTGAGTGGGAGGAAAGTAGAACTTGATGAGGTAATTGTACCTTCTCCCGAATTGGAAAGTGGAACGTCACAGAAACTAGTTCCAGTGATTCCTACACCAATTAGTGAGGAAGCTAATGATGATGATCATGAAACTTCAGTTCAAGTTTCTGCTGAACTTCGTAGATCAACCAGAGTTCGTTCCGCATCAGAGTGGTACGGCAACCCGGTTCTGGAAGTCATGTTACTGGACCATGATGAACCTACGAACTATGAGGAAGCGATGATGAGCCCAGATTCCGCAAAATGGCTTGAGGCCATGAAATCTGAGATGGGATCCATGTATGAGAACAAAGTATGGACTTTGGTTGACTTGCCCGATGATCGGCAAGCCATCGAAAATAAATGGATCTTCAAGAGGAAGACCGAAGCAGACGGTAATGTTACTGTTTACAAAGCTCGACTTGTTGCGAAAGGGTTTCGACAAGTTCAAGGAGTTGACTACGATGAGACTTTCTCACCTGTAGCGATGCTTAAGTCTGTCCGAATCATGTTAGCAATTGCCGCATTTTATGATTATGAAATCTGGCAAATGGATGTCAAAACTGCATTCCTGAATGGATATCTCAAAGAAGAGATGTATATGATGCAACCAGAAGGTTTTGTTGATCCAAAAGGTGCTAACAAAGTATGCAAGCTCCAGCGATCCATCTATGGACTGGTGCAAGCATCTCGGAGTTGGAATATACGCTTTGATGAGGTGATCAAAGCATATGGTTTTATACAGACTTTTGGAGAAGCCTGTATTTACAAGAAGTGAGTGGGAGCACTACAACCTTTCTGATAAGTATATGTGAATGACATATTGTCGATCAGAAATAATGTAGAATTTTCTGGAAAGCATAAAGGAGTGTTTGAAAGGAGTTTTTCAAAGAAAGACCTTGGTGAAGCTGCTTACATATTGGGCATCAAGATCTATAGAGATAGATCAAGACGCTTGGTAAGACTTTTGATGAGTACATACCTTGATAAGATTTTGAAGTAGTTCAAAATGGATCAGTCAAAGAAGGAGTTCTTGCCTGACTTGTAAGGTGTGAAGTTGAGTAAGACTCAAAGCCAGACCACGGCAGAAAAATATAGAGAGAATGAAAGTCATTCCCTATGCCTCAGCCATAGGTTCTATAAAGTATGCCATGCTGTGTACCAAACATGTTGTGTACCTTGCCATGAGTTTGTCAAGGGGGTACAATAGTGATCCAGGAGTAGATCATTGTACAGCGGTCAAAATTATCCTTAGTAATTGGATGACTAAGGAAATGTTTCTCGATTATGGAGGTGATAAAGAGTTTGTCGTAAAGGGTTACGCCGATGCAAGCTTTGACACTAAATCCAGATGACTCTAAGTATCAATCTGGATGCGTATTGAAAGTGGGAGCAATTAGCTAGAGTAGCTCTGTGCAGAGCATTGTAGACATAGAAATTTGCGAAATACATACGGATCTGAATGTGACAGACCCGTTGACTAAACTTCTCTCACAAGCAAAACATGATCACACCTTATTACTCTTGGGTATTAATCGCATAGCGATGTGAACTAGATTATTGACTCTAGTAAACCCTTTGGGTGTTGGTCACATGGCGATGTGAACTATGGGTGTTATTCACATAACGATGTGAACTATCGGTATTAATCACATGGCGATGTGAGCTAGATTATTGACTCTAGTGTAAGTGGGAGACTGAAGGAAATATGCCCTAGAGGCAATAATAAAGATGTTATTTGTATTTCCTTATATCATGATAAATGTCTTTTATTCATGCTAGAATTGTATTAACCGGAAACTTAGTACATGTGTGGATACATAGACAAAACAGTATGTCCCTAGTATGCCTCTACTAGACTAGCTCATTGATCAAAGATGGTTATGTTTCCTATCCATAGACATGAGTTGTCATTTGATCAACGGGATCACATCATTAGGAGAATGATGTGATGGACAAGACCCATCCGTTAGCATAGCACTATGATCGTTTAGTTTTACTACTATTGCTTTCTTCATGACTTATACATGTTCCTATGACTATGAGATTATGCAACTCCCGAATACCGTAGGAACACCTTGTGTGCTATCAAACGTCACAACGTAACTGGGTGATCATAAAGATGCTCTACAGGTGTCTCCGAAAGTATTCGTGGTGTTGGCATAGACCAAGATTAGGATTTGTCACTCCGAGTGTCGGAGAGGTATCTCTGGGCCCTCTCGGTAACACACATCACAATAAGCCTTGCAAGCAAAAGACTAATGAGTTAGTCACGAGATGATGTGTTACGGAACGAGTAAAGAGACTTGCCGGTAACGAGATTGAACTAGGTATGGAGATACCGACGATCGAATCTCGGGCAAGTAACATACCGATGACAAAAGGAATAACGTATGTTGTTATGCGGTTTTGACCGATAAAAGATCTTCGTAGAATATGTAGTAGCCAATATGAACATCCAGGTTCCGCTATGGGTTATTGACCGGAGATGAGTCTCGGTCATGTCTACATAGTTCTCGAACCCGTAGGGTCCGCACGCTTAACGTTTGATGACGATCGGTATTATGAGTTTATGAGTTTTGATGTACCGAAGGTAGTTCGGAGTCCCGGATGAGATCACGGACATGACGAGGAGTCTCGAAATGTCCGAGACATAAAGATTGATATATTGGACGACTATATACGGACACCGGAAGTGTTCCGGAAAAGTTCGGATTTAACTGGATTGCCGGAGGGGGTTACCGGAACCCCCTACGAGGGGGGATGGTCCATGGTGGGCCTTAAGGAAAGGAGAGAGGCAGCCCATAGAGGCTGGCCGGCGCCCCACCTAGGGATCCTAGTTGGACTAGGATTGGGGTGGCGCCACTCTCCCTCTTTTCCTTTCCCTCTCTTCCTTCTTGGTGGACTCCTACTAGGAATAGGATTGAAATCCTATTCCTAGTAGGATTGCCCTAGCCGCACCATAGGAGGCCGGCCGGCCCTCCCCTCTTGCTCCTTTATATACGGGGGCAGGGGGCACCCAAAGACACACAAGTTGAATTCTTTTAGCCGTGTGCGGTGCCCCCTCCACAGAAACACACCTCGATCATACCGTTGCAGTGCTTAGGCGAAGCCCTGCGCCGGTAAGTACATCATATCCGTCACCACGCCGTCGTGCTGACGAAACTCTCCCATGAAGCTCAACTGGATCAAGAGCTCGTGGGACGTCATCAAGCTGAACGTGTGCTGAACGCGGAGGTGCCGTACGTTCGGTGCTTGATCGGTTGGATCGCGAAGAAGTTCGACAACATCAACCGCGTCACTTGACGCTTCCGCTCCCGGTCTACGAGGGTACGTAGACACACTCTTCCTTCTCATTGCTATGCATCTGGTAGATAGATCTTGCGTGATCGTAGGAAAATTTTAAAATACTACGTTCCCCAACATATCAAGCCTTGATGATCTTTAATTTCTGAGTAGTGATATAACTTACATGCCCGATTCAATGTTGCTTTGTCGCTCTGCATGATTATGGCCGTCATTGCTCTCTTAGTTGGTCGCTCCCAGTCTTTTGCTAGCCTTCACCTGTACTAAGCGGACTGACTGCTTGTGCATCCAAAATCCTTGAAACCAGTTATGCCATATGAGTCCACCATACCTACCTATATGTGGTATTTGACCGCCACTCCAAGTAAATTTACATGTGCTACCTTTAAAACCTTCAAAATAATTCCTTGTTTTTGCAATACATAGCTCATGGGAAAGTAGCTTAAAAACTATTGTGGTAAAGAATATGTCGCTTATGTATCTTATTTCTTATAAGTTGCTTGTTGAGCGGTATCCATGTTTCTGGAGACGCCATCAACTGTTACACTTTTGTTGAATATCATGTGAGTTGCTATGCATGTTCGTCTTGTCTGAAGTAAGGGTGATTTGCCATGAGTTGAATGGTTTGAGTATGCATATTGTTAGAGAAGAACATTGAGCCGCCAACCAAAGCCATGTATCATGGTGGAAGTTTTAGCTTGGACATTAATCCTCAATCTCTTATGAGAATATTATCTGTTGTTGAATGCTTAAGCATTAAAGAGGAGTCCATTATCTATTTTCTATGTTGTCCCGGTATGGATGTCCTCAAGTTGAGATCTATCAAAAACAAGAAATCAAATGCGATCTATCTCCTTGGACCTTTGTACAGGTGACATAGAGGTACCCCTTTGTGACACTTGGTTGAAACATATGTAATGCAATGATAATCCATGGAAATCCGAGCTAATTAGGACAAGGTACGAGCACTATTGGTATTCGATGCATGAGGCTTGCAACTTATAGGATGTCTTATGCATAACACATATGAAGTATTACTACCGTTGACAAAATTGTTTCTATGTTTTCAAAATAAAAAGCTCTAGCACATGAGTAATCTCTGCTTCCCTCTGCGAAGGGCCATTCTTTTACTTTTATGTTGAGTCTCCACCTTCTTTCTTTAAAGCACCAACTATTGAGAGCATGATTGTCATTCTGAGTGTAATGTGCATTGTCCCAAAGTACCATTGTCTTCTGCATGATTATGATATCGTTTATTCTGAAATCATTGTATCTAGTCGTCACTTAAACTTTGGAGGTGCCCCTGCATTTATGTTTTGCTTCACTAAAGGGGGCAAGCGAGATATCACTTTGTCATGTTTGCACACCATGCTCACTACAAATCTATTGAGTGTTTTCAGTATCATATTGTAAAACTTTCAGTTCTTTGTGATATTCTCATGAGGCAACTTAATTACTACAGATTCATTATCTCAGTAAGCATTTGTCATGTGACTGTGAAAGGTTCTTATATGGTTAATAGCATGTCACCACAGAAATTATGCTTGTTATCATTTACCTACTAGAGGACGAGCAGGAATTAAGCTTGGGGATGTTGATACGTCCAAAACGTATCTATAATTTATGCTTGCTCCATGCCTTTTTTATGTGATATTGCTATGATATTTATGCACTTCCATACACTTTTGATCATATTTGGACTAATCTACTAATGGTTGCAAAAGTGCACAATGTTCTTGTTTTACACTTTATTGTGTAGGAATTACTTGGAAATTGACAAAAACGCAAAAGGAGTCGTATTGGAGTAGAACTCTGACTTTCCTGAAATCTGTCTGAGAACGTTTTTTAAAGATGGTCACGTTGCGGCCCAAGACGACGTCAAACGAAAAAAGTCTAGTTGCGAAAGTTGTGGGGAATTTCGAGGCGATGCTTCTGGATATAAAATTCGTCCAAATCGGAGTCCGGACGGCCGAGTAAAGCCCGTTTTACTGAGGCCCAAAATCTGATGACGGGAATCCGAGAGTCTATATAAAGAGAGGAAACCTAGGTCACCAAGGGCCACGAATTTTCCTTCTCCCGAGCCGCCGTCTTGGAGAGGAGGACCAGCACCATTGCAGCACCATCTACAAGGAAGAAGGGGGGCCAAGGAGCCGCTGCCACCTAGGGCCGCCGCCGCGCCCCCAAGGGCCGCCGCCTCCGTGGCTGCCGCCGGCCGTCTCCTCCTCGCGGGGCTGCACCTCTCCATCAACACCATCATCAACCTCCTCCTCACCATGTCCATGCGTGAGTAGTTTCCTCCGGGGCCGAGGGCTCGTACGTGTAGTTATGTGGTTATCTCTCTCTCCCATGATGTGATCTTCGTTGTGATCATAGGCTATGTTAATCTAGGGTGATCCCATGATATTTCCCCTTCCTCTATGTATTGGATTGATGTACTCACTTGTCTTTATCTAGTATAATCCCCGAGACCAAGGTGACAGCGGTCTATTGGACATGGATTAGAAAAATATTTTCATGAGTGATTTCCTCTCTTGTGTGTTGATTGAAGATCGAGAGTCTCTTGGTGCTTGTCTTTGACTATCCTTTAGATATGTTGTGGTGATTGTGGGACTCTCTTTGGATGGCCGCGATGACATTGGGAAATCCTTAGATTGAGAACTACGAACTTTGAGGTGTGATTTTGTAGCCCTACATAATTCTCGTCCTCTCTTGACAACGAATGAATGACCTCCGGGTGCGTCTCCATTGCATGTTTTATGGGAAATATCATGTGATTCGATTATGTTAATGTTGTTGGGAGTTGCCACTAGTGAAAGTATGATCCCTATGCCTTGTTTCCACCATTGCAATACCATTTGTGCTCACGTTTACCACTTGTTTGCTTGCTGCACTTTTTATTACAGATTTATATTACTTTGTTTTGCCATCCATATCACTTGCCATTTAACATCTCTTCGCCGAACTAGTGCACCTATACATCTGACAAGTATATTAGGTGTGTTGGGGACACAAGAGACTTCTTGTATCTTAGTTGCAGGGTTGCTTGAGAGAGACCATCTTCAACCTCTACTTCCCTGAGTTCGATAAACCTTAGGTCATCCACTTGAGGGAAATTGCTGCAGTCCTACAAACCTCTGCGCTTGGAGGCCCAACATAGTCTACAAGAGTAGAAGCGTGTATAGACATCAACGCCAGCCGCCGCTGTCGAGCTCGTTGCCGTCGTCTCCGGCCACCACAGGTCCGGCGGCTACCACCTCTCGACGCGCGCCAGCAAGGGCTCTCCAACGCGCCCAACCGCGGCTCGAACCATGCCCTGTAGGCGATTTCCGAAGCTCGCCGCCGTGTTTGGCCTCGCCGGCGTCACTTCGCCGGCGAGTTTGACTCGTTTGACCGGGGGGTTGACCACCCCTGGGCCACTGATGTGTGGGCCACCCCACCCCTAATTAGTTAGTTTAATTAAGTAAATGCTAATTAAATTAGTTAGTTAGTTTAGTCACTGACCCGTGGGCCCAGACCCCACTGACAGCTAATTAGTTCCTAGATTAACACTAATTAACTTTGCTAATTAGCTATGACACTGACATGCCGGGCCCACATGTCATGTTTGACCTGGACCAGCTCCTGTTGACCTGCTGACGTCAGCATGAGGTCATGCTGACGCAGTAAAGAGTTTCTGGAATTTAATTTAAATCTTAAATGATTTATGAATTTCAGAAAATACTCAAAACTTCTACAAATCATATAAAATCAACCGTAGCTCAGATGGAAATAATTTATATATGAAAAATGATCAGAAAAATCCAATCTTTCCAATGGCACAGGTTTCATGCATGTTTGAGCAAGTTAACCTTGCTGTATACATTAAAACATGATAATGCACTTAATTAAATAATAGCTAAAGTGCCAATTTGAATCTTTGATTCAAATAGGCTCAAACCCTTCTGGTTATAGTTGCATTAGCCCAAAACACATGCATCTTGCCATGTCATGAGCATGCATCATATTGTTGCATTTGTTTGTTTAATGATTGTATCGCCGGTATTCTCCGTGTTAGGTCCTGCTCCCGAGGATACTGCTGCGTATCCAGCTGAAGAGCAGTACCCGACAACCACTTTGTCAGGCAAGCAATCATTGATCATTCCGATACAAACCCATCTTCTCGCTCCTGCTCTCTTTTACTGCATTAAGGCAACAGCGTGTGAACTGCTACTTGCTGCGGTAGTTGAACCCTATTCCCTTGCATGACCTGTCATTGCCACAGTAAATAGTTGAAACCCACTAGCATGTGTAGGAGTTGATTGAGCCATGTGATGTGTGATCCACCATGCTATTTGCTTATGTTGCCTGCTATGCTTAGAGTTGAGTCTGGTCTGGTTCATCCGGGTGATGGATCAGAGTGAAATGATCATACCGATAAAGAGAAGGAAGTGTGGAATATGCTTGGTAAAGGTATCGATGAAAGGCCATGTAGGAGTACGTGGTGGGTTGTTTCGTTGGAATCGTCCATAGGACCCGAGATCTGTGTGTGTGATTCAAGTTACAGTTACTACCACACATTGGGCCCTGAAATATGACCCCGCTCGACTTATCGACTGCCATGTTCTCTGTCCAGGAGTTGCAACTAGCTTCTGGTGTTTGTAGTTTACTGGTGGTCGTGCACAGCGCTGACCCTCGGGGTGGGCTATGATGCGACAGGTACGTGGCACGGTGTACCGGTTGCCCGTTTGGTGACTCGGGAACCATGTACACATCGTTTGGGGCCGTGAGCGACACCCCGGCCGGATCTCCCCACGGATGGAACCCAAATAGGCGATAAACCTAGACGAGAGACTTGAGTGGTTGGTTAGGTCGTGGTCTACACCCACGTCGGCTTTCGCTTGAAGTCTGCCGAGCACATGTCGTGTGCAGACGCTAAGTGGTGAAAACATCTGTGAAGAAGTACACCCCTGCAGGGTTATCAATCTATTCGAATAGCCGTTGTTCGCGGTACGGACTACTTGGTTACTCTTACAGTTCATAGACAAGTTGATGGATACTACTAAAAGCCTCAAGATAAGTGTGAGTGCCGTGGATGGCCCTTCCATAGGATGACGGAAGAGGATCCTCGGTAGTGTATTGTTGTGGTGAGTAGAGGACTCGTGTTCGTAATAACATCTTGCAATCCGTTGAGAGTTGTAGTATAGGTTAGCCAAGAGTCAAAGCTGGCTTTCTGCTATGAACTCCACTACCCCCCTTGATAATGTTGCATGTATGATAGGTTATGTGGTAACACTTGCTGAGTACCTTTGTACTCATGTTTGCTTAATAACTGTTGCAGAGGAGAACCCTGCCCCTGCTGATGGGTTCTACATAGACGTTGACGTTGACGGGTAGCTTGACACCCAGACGGAGATCTGGAGCTTGTGAAGGGCCTTGTAGATAGTCAGGCTACACCAAGCCTGTTTTATTTTCTAAGTTGTCTGTACTCAGACATGTAGCTTCCGCTTGTGCTTGTATGACTGTATGACTTGAGTGTTGGGTCATGTGACCCCTACCTGTATGGATATGTTATGTATGGCTCTTGGAGCCTCTTAAATAAAGTACTTTGAGTCATAGAGTTCTGTTGTGATCCAATGTTGTATTTGCACATATTGAGCATATTGTGTGTATGGTTGAAATGCTTGGTATGTGTGGGATCCGACACCTAGTTGTTTTCCTTTGGTAGCCTACCTTACAGGGAAATGCCTCCTAGTGATTCCAATGAGCCTTGGTAGCTTGCTACTGCTCGGAACGCGTAGGCTGGCCGGCATGTGTCCTTCTTCGTTCCTGTGTCTGTCCCTTAGGGGAAATGTCACGTGTTGTTCCTTTAAGTCCATCTAGCTTGCTACGACTTGGGTTCATACGTTGATGACCGACACGTTCGTTGCTGGGTCATGGATGCCTGTCTCTATAATCTAGTGCCACTTTTGGTTTATAACTAGCCATGTCGGCCGGGTTCTCTGTCATATGGATGCTAGCGACACTGTCATATACGTGTGCCAAAATGCGCAAACAGTCTCGGGCCAGGTAAGGTGGCACCCGTGGGGTTACCGTGCGTGAGGCCGCAAAGTGATATGACGTGTTACAGCTAGATCCATGTGACTTAGGATCGGGGTCCTGACAGCGTTGGCATCAGAGCTGGACTGCCTGTAGGTTTCTCAAGCCAAATTGGTCGATGTTGAGTCTAGAAAAATTCTTAGTTATATGTAGGGGAATTGATTGTGGAAGGGAACGTAAGGCTCTTTTTACTCCTTTACCTTATGCCCTTCTGATCTGAGTCAGTCTATTCTTTCTACGGGGATTTAGGACTAGGCCTCTTATACTTACTAGGTTCACGTGTTACTAATCCGTAGATTCTTAGGATTGTTGGTTTCAAGCCACAGTTCAGTTTCTATCCTTTTAGTATGATGATTGTTGGACCCGGAACCTTGATATGGAATTGTTGAGTGGCTATGCTATCATTTGTATGATGTCTCAAATCTTTGTTTGAGCATTTACAGTTGTTATGCTGCCCGATTTCTTCCAGAAACACTAATGCCTTTGCATTACTTCGTGTTTCAGATGTCTGGCCGCACCCTCACCAAGTGGTTCGTTTGACTCGGTGCATTAATGTGCCCGGTCACACGGCCATGCTAGTCCGTGTGCTGACTGAGACCGGTTATCGCTGGTATCCTGAGTACACCGTGGAGAAACAGTACCGGGATTTCAATCAGAGTTAGTATTTCTGCACAGTCCGGATATACCCCTCATATCCCGGAGCTAACGACCCCATCCATTGGTCTTATGGACTCGGGGTTACCATCGAGATGGCAGTACAGGACGCCGCCTATTCGATGATGACCATTCTTCGGGCTAGGCATGCCCTGTTGCTGAACACTGAGTTCTGTTACATGCCAGCCTCACTTCCCGGAGAGGAAGGCTATTACACTGGTCTGTATACTGATGCTGCTCATGAAGAGCCACTGCTTCAGACTACTGTTCAGATGCTGGAGGATAGGGACCGTGAGGTCCGTGCCCTCCGAATGGAGCTGTATAACACTTGAGCCGCCCACCGGACTACTTTGACACGACTTGCACCTGCTGTGCACCCCGTGCGGACTCGTCTGCCTGATCGCATGGATTGGCGTGACGTTGGGGGTATTACACCTCCACGTGGGCGTCGGTTACCACCAGCATCGGGACCGAGGCCACATCCATGTCCCTATGGTCCACAGCCTTCGAGTGCTCGCGAGTTTCAAGATCCGTCAGTTCCACTTCCAGGCTACGGTGGTAATCTTTACGAAGATTACTACGAGAATGTCTGAGCTAGACCGTGGCAGTAGTAGTATTGTAGTAGTTGTATTCCCACAGTCCTGCGCGTCTTGTGGAATATGACTTAGTGTGTACTGAGTTCCGGAGGTGTAGTTAAATAATGTATAGGAGTTTGGAATGCCTCTGATGGGATGTATCGTCTTTCACTAGCCTTGGCTTGTACTAAACTATGTATGGTGTGTATGACCACTGGTGTATAGATAGCAGTTGCTATATTACCATGTCGTACGGATGAACATGTTTGCATTCCGTGTCATCCATTACATTCTGCACTCCTATGTCAAATTTTTTGCTATCCTTGTCTAAACCGTTGTTTTGTTTTCTTAGGATGGTCAACACTCGCAACACTCCTGCTGCTCAGGAGCAGGGTGAGGCTAGTGGGGCTAGAGATGGGAATCTGCCCCAGCCACCCTCCTTGGCGGAAGTTATGCTCGAGGCAGAACGGAACAAGAGAGAGACCAACCGTCTGCTGGAACGCATAGAGCAGAACACTGGGTTCCGTCAGAGGAATGACGTGGTGTCAATCAATGACTTTATCAAGATGTGCCCACCGAAGTTCCATCACTCCACTGAACCTCTGGATGCGGATGACTGGCTACGTAGTATCACCCACAAGCTACACTCTGCCCGTGTGGCCGAAGCTGACAAGGTTACCTACGCCGCCTACCATCTTGAGGGCCCTGCCAGTCTTTGGTGGGAAAACTTTGAAGCTATGCGTCCTGCTGACCAAATCACTACTTGGGTTGAGTTCAGTGAGGCATTCCATGAACATCACATTCCGGAAGGTCTCATGGATCGCAAGCGGGAGGAATTCTACAACTTCACCCAGGGCCGGTTAACTGTAGATGGCTATAGTCGCGAGTTTGGCAACTTGGCACGCTATGCACCTGAGGAAGTATCCACCGATGCCAAGAAGCAGGCGAGGTTCCGCAAGGGACTCAGCCCTGAACTCTGCCGAGATCTACGTCTGCACGAGTGCACTTCCTTCCAGAAGTTGGT
This sequence comes from Secale cereale, assembly GCA_902687465.1. Lineage (NCBI taxonomy): Eukaryota > Viridiplantae > Streptophyta > Magnoliopsida > Poales > Poaceae > Secale > Secale cereale. Next base: position 135,611,118 of record LR738715.1, read on the forward strand.
AAACAAGGCTATCAGTGCTGAAACGGGCCAGACCGACTTCGAGGCCACACGCAAGCATCCTCGAGACTTTGGTTCCTCATCCGGCTCTGGCTCTCACAAGCGTCGTGTGTGGGTTCCTAACACTACTCTGCCACCCAAGTACATACCGAGGCCATCCTATGAGGCGCCTCGCCCAACTCAATAGTATGCACCTGCTAAGACCTATGGAGGACCACCTTCCAACTTTGCTCCACGCACTAGCACTGTGACTTGCTTCAAGTGTGGGGAACCGGGACACTACATGCGTGAGTGTCCCTAGAACCAACCAGGAAAACCCGTTGGCCGTGGTAAGCCAACCGGCAAGGTGAATTATGTCAAGCCAATCCCCACTGCACGTGGTCATGTCAACTATGTCTCTGCTGAGGAAGCTTATGAGGATCCTAACGTCGTTCTTGGTACGCTTCTCGTTAACTGCCATCCGGCATCTGTTCTTTTCGATACTGGAGCATCACATTCGTTCATATCTGAGAGCTATGCTCGAATGCACAACATGACTTTTTGTGACATGCCTACTTCCATGGTTATTCAAACTCCTGGTTCAAAGTGGCAAACCTCTAGGGTAAGCCATGGAAATGAAATCCTTGTCGATAGACTTGTTTTCCTAGCATCTCTAATCGCTCTCAAGTCCTCGGACATAAACATCATTTTTGGTATGGATTGGATGACAACTCATTACGCCAAGATTGATTGCTATACTAGGACCGTTCAACTTACACATACATCCGGCAAGATAGTCAATGTCTTGACCCGAATGGCTGAGCGTCAGCTCTACTCTCTTAATGCCAGCCCTCTACCAGAACTCGAAGATATCCCGGTAGTCCGTAACTTTCCGGATGTTTTTCCAGAAGAACTGCCAGGAATTCCACCTGACGGAGATGTCGAGTTCGTGATAGATCTTATTCCAGGAACTGTCCCAATCTCTAGGAGACCTTATAAGATGGCACCCCTAGAATTAGTTGAGCTTAAGAAACAACTCGATGAGTCCTTGCAAAAAGGTTTCATCCATCCTAGTTCTTCCCCTTGGGCTTGCCCCGTCCTCTTCGTCAAGAAGAAGGATGGAACGGAGCGGATGGTTGTAGATTACCGACCTGTCAATCTGGTCACCATAAAGAACAAGTATCCGCTCCCTAGGATCAACGACCTGTATGATCAGCTCGCTGGATCCTCAGTCTTCTCTAAGATGGATTTGAGGTTGGGTTACCATCAAATCAAAATCAAGAACGGGGACATCCCTAAAACGGCTTTTGTTACTCGTTATGGCCAATATGAGTACACCTTCATGTCCTTCGGGTTAACCAATGCCCCAGCCACCTTCTCCCGGCTCATGAATTCTATATTCATGGAGTACTTAGATAAATTCGTCGTGGTATACCTCGATGATATACTCATCTATTCCAAGAACAAGGAAGATCATGCCGAGCATTTAAGGCTGGTATTGACGAAACTTCGAGAGCACCGCCTTTATGCCAAATTCTCCAAATGTGAATTTTGGTTGCCGGATGTAACCTATCTAGGTCATGTGATCTCTAGCAAGGGTATTGCTGTCAATCCCGAGCGAGTTCAAGCCGTCCTTGATTGGACTCCCCCTGAATCGGTCAAGCAAGTTAGGAGTTTTCTTGGCTTAGCGAGCTATTGCCGACGCTTCATCGAGAATTTCTCCAAGGTTTCTAAACCTCTAACTGAACTCCTCAAGAAAGATAAAAAGTTTGAGTGGACCCCACAGTGCGAGTCTAGTTTTCAGGAACTGAAAAGACGCCTGACATCTGCACCCGTACTGGTACCCCAGACTTTTCCAAGGATTTTATAATCTACTGCGACGCCTCGCGACAAGGACTAGGTTGCATACTCATGCAAGATCGTCAAGTGATTGCATACGCATCTCGACAGTTGCGTCCACATGAGGATAACTATCCTACACATGATCTAGAGCTTGCAGTTGTAGTCCATGCACTAAAAACATGGCGACATTACCTCCTTGGTAATCGCAGTGAAATCTTCACTGATCATCAAAGTTTGAAGTACATCTTCACCCAACCGGATTTGAATCTCAGGCAAAGACGTTGGGTTGAGTTGCTCACAGGCTACGACTTAGGAATCACTTATACCCCTGGAAAGGCCAATGTCATGGCTGATGCGCTAAGTCGTAAGTCTTATTGTAACAACTTAATGTTACAACAAGGGCAACCACTTCTCCATGAGGAATTTCGTAAGCTTAACCTTCACATTGTTCCTCGAGGATTCCTTTCCACCTTGGTGGCGAAACCTACCCTTATGGATCAAATTATAGCTGCCCAGAAGCGTGATAAAGGTATATCCCGACTCCAAGAGAGCATTGCTAGCGGACTCGCTAAGAGCTTCTCTATGGATAATCGAGGTGTTGTTTTCTTTGAGAACCGTGTAGTGGTTCCCAAGAACCACCATCTACGGTAGTTAATCCTTAAGGAGGCTCATGAATCTCCTCTCACAATTCATCCCGGTAGTACCAAAATGTATCAGGACCTACGTCAGAGATTCTGGTGGACTAGGATGAAGAGAGAAATCGCTCAATTCATTGCTAACTGCGACGTTTGTCGTCGAGTCAAAGCAGAGCATCAACAGCCTGCTGGCACCCTTCAACCTTTAGCTATTCCTGAATGGAAATGGGACAAAGTCGATATGGACTTCATTACCAGGTTTCCCAGGACCAGGAAAGGGAATAATGCTATCTTCATCATTATCGACCGCCTCTCTAAAGTAGCTCATTTCCTGCCTGTTCGAGAGAGTATTACCGCTAGCCAGCTAGCAGACTTGTATGTCTCTCGGATAGTATCACTTCATGGTGTGCCATTGGAGATTAACTCAGACCGTGGAAGTCTTTTCACTTCACGATTTTGGGAAAGTTTCCAGAATGCTATGGGAACTCATCTCTCCTTCAGTACCGCCTTCCATCCCCAGTCAAGTGGTCAAGTGGAACGAGTCAATCAAATTTTGGAAGACATGCTTCGAGCCTCTGTCATCTCTTTCGGTATGGATTGGGAGAAGTGTCTTCCATTTGCCGAATTCGCTTATAACAATAGTTATCAAGCCAGTCTGGGTAAAGCCCCCTTCGAAGTTCTATATGGACGAAGGTGTCGAACACCTCTTAACTGGTCAGAAACCGGGGAAAGACAATTCTTTGGCCCGGATATGATCTAGGAAGCAGAAGAGCAAGTTCGCATTGTTCGTGAGAAATTGAAAACAGCCCAGTCTCGCCAGAAGAGCCAATATGATAGTCATCATAAGGCTGTGACTTTTGAAGTCGGCGATAAGGCTTACCTTCGGGTTACTCCTCTTAAGGGAACCCATCGCTTCGGTATCAAAGGCAAATTGGCCCCTCGTTACATTGGTCCTTTTTGCATTCTTGCCAAACGAGGAGAAGTTGCCTACCAATTGGAACTACCTCCGCACCTATCCAGAGTTCATGACGTGTTCCACGTTTCTCAACTCAGGCGTTGCTTCTCGGATCCTATCCGCGGAGTGGACCACGAAATGCTTGATCTCCAGGACAATCTCACATATCGAGAATACCTCGTTCGTATTCTTGATCAAACCGAGCGCACCACTCGACGCCACAATATCAAGTTTCTCAAGGTTCAATGGTCACATCATTCCGAGAGTGAAGCTACTTGGGAAAGGAAGGATCATCTTCGACTTGAGTACCCCACCCTCTTTCCGGAGGAACCCGAATCTCGGGACGCGATCCTTTTAAGTGGGGGTGAGTTGTCACATCCCTAGTTAGCACTTGCATTAGGACTAGCTAGAGTGTGCATCATGTCTACTTATCAAAGAAACTTGAAATGGGAATGACAGAAACCCCAGCACCCCTCTTCTAACAACTAGGGTTTGATAAAATCTTTTCCAATGTACCCAAAATGCCCTTCAAAAATGTTCATCATTTCTGCCTTGGTCCTAAACCTCTGCCAAAAATGGTGCACAAATTTCCAGGACATCTAAGGTCTTTGGGTTAAATCATATGGTATTTGTATTTGGGCATTTAAATGCTATAAAATATTTTAAATGCTCAAATAATCATAAACTATAATGTTCCATGCTGTTCATAATATATACAGTGGGCATGACAAGTTTTATGAATTATAAAAATGTTCTGGCATTTTTATTAATTAAACAAAGTTGCAAAAGAAATGAAACAGAAAAGAAATAGGAAAAAAAGAAAGAGAGAGAAAGAACTTACCTGAGCCCAGCACTGTTGCAGGCCGGCCTAGCCCACCAGCGCCGCTCCTGTCGCCTTCCTCCTCGCGCCAGTAGGCAGCGCGCGTGGCCACCGCGCGCCGGCACGCGCCCGGCCACCTCCAGCCTGCTTGCCTGCCTCTCCGACGGCTTGGACGCCTCCATGCGTCGCCACGCAGCTGCCCCGACCCCTCTCTCACTTCCCCTCGTCCTCATCTCCTTCCCCTGGCTCTCTCCCTCTCATCACCGAGGCCGCCCGTCGCCGCCGTTCGCCGTTGCCGCACCTAGAGCCTCCCCCTCGTCCCGTGAGAGTGTCCAGAAGGATCGCCGCGACGCCCTCTTCCTCCTCGCTGAGCCACAGATCGCCGGGAGCCCTGCAACGCCTTCACGCCGTCGTCCCCCTCCTCGGATCGCCGGAGCTCCTCGCCGTCCATTAAGGAGCTGCAGAGCGTCCCCGACCTCTCCGTCGAGCTCGCTAGCACCGCTGTGAGCCCCTACGCCGAATCCCTCCCTCCTCCGCTTCGTTTGCGCCGCGTAGCTGCTGCTCCGCTGATCACCGAAACCCGTCGCCGCCGTGCTTGCCGCTGGTGATGCTCCGATGACCATTTGGTCACGGACGCATGTCCATCTCGCTCGTCGCAGCACGTAGATGAGCTAAGTGCCACGCACGCATCGCCTAGGCCACCGTAGCCGCGTCTCCACACACGCCCGAACGCCGGCCGCCGCTGTCGAGCTCATTGCCGTCGTCTCCGGCCACCACAGGTCCGGCGGCTACCACCTCTCGACGCGCGCTAGCAAGGGCTCTCCAACGCGCCCAACCGCGGCTCGAACCGTGCCCTGTAGGCAATTTCCGAAGCTCGCCGCCGTGTTTGGCCTCGCCGGCGTCACTTCGCCGGTGAGTTTGACTCGTTTGACCGGGGGGTTGACCACCCCTGGGCCACTGATGTGTGGGCCACCCCACCCCTAATTAGTTAGTTTAATTAAGTAAATGCTAATTAAATTAGTTAGTTAGTTTAGTCACTGACCCGTGGGCCCAGACCCCACTGACAGCTAATTAGTTCCTAGATTAACACTAATTAACTTTGCTAATTAGCTATGACACTGACATGCCGGGCCCACATGTCATGTTTGACCTGGACCAGCTCCTGTTGACCTGCTGACGTCAGCATGAGGTCATGCTGACGCGGTAAAGAGTTTCTGGAATTTAATTTAAATCTTAAATGATTTATGAATTTCAGAAAATACTCAAAACTTCTAAAAATCATATAAAATCAACCGTAGCTCAGATGGAAATAATTTATATATGAAAAATGATCAGAAAAATCCAATCTTTCCAATGGCACTGGTTTCATGCATGTTTGAGCAAGTTAACCTTGTTGTATACATTAAAACATGATAATGCACTTAATTAAATAATAGCTAAAGTGCCAATTTGAATCTTTGATTCAAATAGGCTCAAACCCTTCTGGTTATAGTTGCATTAGCCCAAAACACATGCATCTTGCCATGTCATGAGCATGCATCATATTGTTGCATTTGTTTGTTTAATGATTGTATCGCCGGTATTCTCCGTGTTAGGTCCTGCTCCCGAGGATACTGCTGCGTATCCAGCTGAAGAGCAGTACCCGACAACCACTTTGTCAGGCAAGCAATCATTGATCATTCCGATACAAACCCATCTTCTCGCTCCTGCTCTCTTTTACTGCATTAAGGCAACAGCGAGTGAACTGCTACTTGCTGCGGTAGTTGAACCCTATTCCCTTGCATGACCTGTCATTGCCACAGTAAATAGTTGAAACCCACTAGCATGTGTAGGAGTTGATTGAGCCATGTGATGTGTGATCCACCATGCTATTTGCTTATGTTGCCTGCTATGCTTAGAGTTGTGTCTGGTCTGGTTCATCCGAGTGATGGATCAGAGTGAAATGATCATACCGATAAAGAGAAGGAAATGTGGAATATGCTTGGTAAAGGTATCGATGAAAGGCCATGTAGGAGTACGTGGTGGGTTGTTTCATTGGAATCGTCCATAGGACCCGAGATCTGTGTGTGTGATTCAAGTTACAGTTACTACCACACATTGGGCCCTGAAATATGACCCCGCTCGACTTATCGACTGCCATGTTCTCTGTCCAGGAGTTGCAACTAGTTTCTGGTGTTTGTAGTTTACTGGTGGTCGTGCACAGCGCTGACCCTCGGGGTGGGCTGTGATGCGACAGGTATGTGGCACGATGTACCGGTTGCCCGTTTGGTGACTCGGGAACCCTGTACACATCGTTTGGGGCCGTGAGCGACACCCCGGCCGGATCTCCCCACGGATGGAACCCAAATAGGCGATAAACCTGGACGAGAGACTTGAGTGGTTGGTTAGGTCGTGGTCTACACCCACGTCGGCTTTCGCTTGAAGTCTGCCGAGCACATGTCGTGTGCAGACGCTAAGTGGTGAAAACATGTGTGAAGAAGTACACCCCTGCAGGGTTATCAATCTATTCGAATAGCCGTTGTTCGCGGTACGGACTACTTGGTTACTCTTACAGTTCATAGACAAGTTGATGGATACTACTAAAAGCCTCAAGATAAGTGTGAGTGCCGTGGATGGCCCTTCCGTAGGATGACGGAAGAGGATCCTCGGTAGTGTATTGTTGTGGTGAGTAGAGGACTCGTGTTCGTAATAACATCTTGCAATCCGTTGAGAGTTGTAGTATAGGTTAGCCAAGAGTCAAAGCTGGCTTTCTGCTATGAAATCCACTACCCCCCTTGATAATGTTGCATGTATGATAGGTTCTGTGGTAAGACTTGCTGAGTACCTTTGTACCCATGTTTGCTTAATAACTGTTGCAGAGGAGAACCCTGCCCCTGCTGATGGGTTCTACATAGACGTTGACGTCGACGAGTAGCTTGACACCCAGACGGAGATCTGAAGCTTGTGAAGGGCCTTGTAGATAGTCAGGCTACACCAAGCCTGTTTTATTTTCTAAGTTGTCTGTACTCAGACATGTAGCTTCCGCTTGTGCTTGTATGACTGTATGACTTGAGTGTTGGGTCATGTGACCCCTACCTGTATGGATATGTTATGTATGGCTCTTGGAGCCTCTTAAATAAAGTACTTTGAGTCATATAGTTCTGTTGTGATCCAATGTTGTATTTGCACATATTGAGCATATTGTGTGTATGGTTGAAATGCTTGGTATGTGTGGGATCCGACACCTAGTTGTTTTCCTTTGGTAGCCTACCTTACAGGGAAATGCCTCCTAGTGATTCCAATGAGCATTGGTAGCTTGCTACTGCTCGGAACACGTAGGCTGGCCGGCATGTGTCCTTCTTCGTTCCTGTGTCTGTCCCTTAGGGGAAATGTCACGCGTTGTTCCTTTAAGTCCATGTAGCTTGCTACGACTTGGGTTCATACGTTGATGACCGACACGTTCGTTGCTGGGTCATGGATGCCTGTCTCTGTAATCTAGTGCCACTTTTGGTTTATAACTAGCCATGTCGGCCCGGGTTCTCTGTCATATGGATGCTAGTGACACTGTCATATACGTGTGCCAAAATGCGCAAACAGTCCTGGGCCAGGTAAGGTGGCACCCGTGGGGTTACCGTGCGTGGGGCCGCAAAGTGATATGACGTGTTATAGCTAGATCGGTGTGACTTAGGATCGGGGTCCTGACAACGGAAGGAGCACCCAAGTAGAAGCCCAGCCTGACTCCGTCAGGGGCTGCAATATGCAGCCTGACAAGATTAGGAGTGGCGAGGCTGCGAAGGAAGGGGGTGGGGGAGCAGCTCGGCGGCATCCTAGCCAGCACCCCCAAGGTCAGCGAGAAGCCCCAACACATGCGCCGGTAGGGAGAACCTCCGGAGCTCGGTTGGAGGACTACTGGAGGAGGCGAAGGCACCAACAGAGCAACCC
>LR738715.1:135619371-135636591 GCA_902687465.1 Secale cereale
CCCCCCCCCCCCCGGCGACCACCTCAAAGAGGCTGGTGATGATGCTGCCAGGGAGGGAGGGGAAGAACGGAAGATAAGGCAGCGGGCCGCCAGTACGAGACGAAGGCGCCAGTGCTATCGTACACCGACCTGATGGCCTGCCTCCCGCCTTCTCCGCCTTCCCTCATTTTATTCTCGTCACCGCCAGCTGGGCGCCCATTAAGGCTTGCGGGTGGCGTGCACTTAGGAGCTGCGCAAGGTGACGGGCATGATCCGTCACCTTCCCCGGAGAGGCCGCGGATGACTGCGTCGACCAGGACACACGCGGAGCAACGCCACCCACCTTGGCAGGCAGGAGGGCGTCATCATCTCCCGCATCAGCCCCAGCTCCACTGGAAGGAGCAATGCTGGGGTCACCCATGACCCCGAGCACTGTACCCCAGGATGGCGCCAGAAACACCATAAGCCCCGTCGTCAGAACGACCAGCCTTGTCGATTCACAGGGGGGGCCGGCGTCCCTCGCCTGACAACCAATTTGGGCAAGGAAGGCAAGCGTTTTGCCACCCAGAGAACGCTCGCTGCCTCCCATGCCATGGGCGGCCCGACCACCGCGTCCCCTCGGTCCCTGGACCAGACTCACCCCCCGGGTGTCGACACAAGCATTCAACATCATCAACTCCCTGATGAAGCCCGGGGGCTGACCCCAGTCATCTCCCCTTGGCATGGTCAGGAGGGAACTAGAGATGTAGCCTTCCGCTCCTCCCCTCCCCCTCTTTTATAATCGAAATCAGAGCTCGGGGGCTGGTCCTTCAAAGGGCAGCCGCCGTCCTGCTCCGCCAACCCAAGAAGACCGGGCCTAGACCATGGCTCTCTCCGCGCCACACGCCTCTGTCGCCAACCCAGCGCGGTGCATGAGGCATACATTGCGGAGGGAATCAATGCGGTAGGATGAGTGAATTGGCAGTTACTCCCCCGTGCGCTAAAGTCATTCACGGGCCATTACAGAGATGGCCCCAAAGCAGTCGACGTTATGCGACGCTCGGGGGATGCGAAAACTGGCTTCATTCAAGCACAGGTTAATGAAGAAGCAATACAATATCAAGAGACGATCCAGCTCAAGACCGTTGCCTATGTACTTATTAGAGCTTACCAGGACGATGTCCGGCGACGCGTTCGGGCCAGGCTCCGGGGCTTCTGTCGGTGCATCAAACCTAGGCGTATGTTGCCCATACTATACACAAGCATGGAGCCAAGGTTGAAGCACCCAAGACCAAGACCAATCAGAAGAAGATAGCCCTTTGAGAAATCAAGGGGCGGATCAAGAGGACCAAGCCAAGGCAAAGGAATAAAGCATCACTAAGGAGAAGACCTTCCTTGCCGGGCAGGCGAGCCTGGCAAGGACGAGTTGCCCCGAAGGCAAAACCCAAGACTCCGTCGGCAGGCATGCCGGGGACGTGAATGGCGGATTATCCCGCCAGGGCACCACCGCGCCACCCCACAACAACGCAAGTCATTGATCGGTGCGGTGTCAAGCCCCCAAGTGACTAAGTGACAGCTATTTGCCACATGGCGGCCACTTCTAGCGAAGATAACCTGCAGATGACACCCGTCCAGCAACGTGTCAAGCAGACAGGTGAGGAGGTGGCAATATTGGCCCGACAAGGCTTGCCGAGCAACTTCTTGACATGACACTAAGTGGTGCATTTAATGCACCTTGTCATGTCTGCAGAGTTAGATATGATAGCACTGGTTGCTATCTAATCAGTACGCAATGACTGATTTGCTGCTATGGTAACCCCTTAATCTAGCTAATTTTTTTTAAATAATACATTTTATTTAGTAAATTTCATAACTAGTACGTGGGTAGGCGAATTTTCAAAAATGTGACCCAATCGGCCAGCAGCAGGCCGACTAGGCCTTGTTGGCCTGCTGCTGGCCGATTAGGACCTTATCGGCCTGCTGCTGGCCGATTAGGACCTTATCGGTCTGCTGCTGGCCGATAGGCCTGTCGGCCACAAGCTCCCCAGCTGTCGGCCTTGCTGCTTGGCCGACAGGACCTTATTGGCCTGCTGCTGGCCGACAGGACCTTATTGGCCTACTGCTGGCCGATAGGACCTTATTGGCCTGCTGCTGGCCGATAAGGTCCTTATTGGCCTGCTGCTGGCCGACAGGCATAAACACAGCTCTTTTCCCGCCATATTTTCCCTCTCCCGACATAGGTTTCCACATAGCTCGTTTCCGGCATATTTTTCCCGCTCTCTACTTGCCCCTACTTTGCTCGTTCCCGCCAATTTTACCCGCTTTGCTTGTTCCCGCCCTATTTTCCCACTTTGCTTGTTCCCGCACTATTTTCCCGCTTTGCTCGTTCCCGCCATTTTTTCCCGCTTTGCTCTTTCCCGCCATTTTTTTCCCGCTCTCTAGTTCCCGCCAGTATCTCCCGCTACCGAGTTCCCGCCTTTCTTTGTGTTGTGAGTCTATAAAACACCGTCGGCAGTAACATTGGTAAGCATTCAGTTGTAGTATTGTAGTCTCGCGAAGATGTCCGGATATCCTTTCGATCGTAGTTTTCACCCTAGTATGTCCAGATGTCTTCTGGATTTAGCCGCCGATTTCAGGGTAGACAACAAGATAGTTCAATGGGAGAAGCTCATCAGTAGTGACACCCTACTGAATGAGCTGGCTCACGCACTAAGTAGGTGCGGATGGCCTTCCAGGACCTTTGAGGAGATACGGGAAGAACTTCTGAGGTTGCAGGGGAGATGGAAGAAGCAACAATCGAAGGGTGAATCATACCTAAAGTGTGCAGCCAAACATACTTTTCTATGGACTGAGGACAGTGAGGATGATGAGGATATCTTCATGGCGCCGCTTCCGGGTTCTACATATTCGAAGGGTAAGAGTTCAGCATCGTCAAAGGGCAAAAGTTCTCCATCGTCGAAGAGCAAGAGTTCTGCATCGTCGAAGAGCAAGAGTTCTTCCTCATCAAAGGACAAGAGTTTTTCATCGTCGAAGGGCAAGAGTTATGCATCGTCGAAGGGCAAGAGTTCTGCATCGATGGAGGATGACGATGATGACTTTATGTAGTTTTTATCCTTTATGTTGTCATTTAAGTTGTATGTGTCGTTTTATCTAGTTTTTATCCTTTATCTAGTTGTTTGTACTTTCTTGTTGTATGAGCATTATATTCTATCTAAATAGCAGAGACTAAAAAAGAGTAGTCATATGTCTCATACATAAATACATAGTCATTTGTCTCATACATAGCATAGATATAAGTCTCATACATAATTAAATGGTCATGTCTCTACTGATAGATAGAAGCGTCACTGACGACGTCTGCCCTGGCGCGGAGGCGGATCTTGCGGCGTCGTCCATCCGTACCTATGTATTGGCCTGATGTTACGAGGCGGAATCTCAGACTCATCCTGGTGATACTGTGTATCCTGTGTCGGGCCAGGTGGAGGAGTCGAAAACATGTCTGGCCACTGGAAGTGCTGCGACATCCGACCCTCTATGTGGTCCTCATGACGTTGATCACTGCCCCATGTATCATGTGATGCAGACGCATGATATCCGTAGGCTCCTGAACGATGGAACATTAAGTCATGCAGAATAAGGTCGCCTAAATTAATATTGAGAACAATACACATACCTGTTGGCTGTGACGGCTGCTCTTGTTGAAACACAAAGCTCGACGAGGGACCCTGTTGTCGTGGCGGTGGAGAAAACACAAAGCTTGACGTGGGACCAAAACGGTCTGCGTGCTGCCACGTCGAACTGCTAGGTTGGTCAGGAGGGGGTGCCCTCATAGTCGGCTGATGTGCAAGACGCGGACGTGGCTGATGTCGGTGTGTGGAGTGACGCGGCGGCTGCTGCTGGTGCTGAACAACATCGGTCCTCCGGGTGCACGTGATAGCCTCGTAGACAGCCCGAATCTTGTTCTGCATACGTTCCAAGAAGGGCTGTAGCACAGGACGGTGCTGAAGAAGAGGTCCAGACGACAGTGATCGTCCAAAGGTGGCCACGTCGTTGTATAGTTCGTGTGTCAAGCTAGCCTGCAAAATCTTGCCAGGTTATTAAGTATGCACGTCAAAAATATGTGACAACTAAATTTAAGAGCAATATGTCTTACCGCGTACTGTCTAGAGCCTGAAGTATCATAGCCCGGGTACATATCCGATGGGGTAGGGTCAGGTATCTCCTCTGGGTGAGAGTGCTCAACGATGCGCAACCGTGTTCCGGTCATGTAGCGCCGCAAATAGAGATTGAATTCATTGAGTTCGAAATCATGATTCTGGATCCATAGATGTGTGTTTGTTGTCTCCCATTCTATAATATACGGCTCTAGTCTAACTAGCCACTCGGCAGTTGTCTTATTCGTGCCCCTCCTTGTCGTCCTAAAATAGTGGTGTATTTTCAACAATTATTATGTTCTTGAAAAGAGTACTATGAAAGATAATGCAACATTAAAAAACTTGGTAAATACCTGTGGATGTGTTTTGGCACCGGGTCCTCTGTAGGGGGCGGAAGCTCTGACTGCAGAAGACCGAATTGCCTCATAACCCTTTGTTGTGCCATCTCCTCAACAAAGACATCGAAGATGATCTTCGATTTTGTCATCCAGTAATCACGGTCCCTTGTGCATAGCACAGACAAACCACCGGGGTATCTCGCTTGTATGGCTGCTCCCGTGTAGGGCTGCCAGATGACACCAGTGTACGTATCGAACTGCTCGTTCAATGCCGTGTATGCCTTCCTTGTCTGATCACTAGCAAATCGCCTCTGCATAAAACACAAGTTAGTACCCGGTAGCATAGAACTATCTTTTTTGCTAAAAAAGTTGCATTAAACTATACACCAATACATACCTCACGGCGCGTCCAACACAGACCGAAAGTGGGCATGTCGATGCCGTCAGCATCGAACATGGCGGCTATAGGCTGATTCACAAGTACGTCTGGTCGCCCTATAGAGAACCTCTCCCACGACCACAGCTGAAGGAATAGAGGGCATCCAAGAAGGGCTGGCTTTTTCGATGTAAGTTGACAGCCGTTGCACATACCTCGATACGTAGCTGCTAGGACCGCCGAACCCCAACTCCTCTGTCTGATCTGATCAGCCGTCTGAGCACTCGCTATCTCGAGTGCCATAGGGATGTAGAGCGCGCTAATAGTGGTGACATGGTTCTCTGTGAACATCACCTTGCCGAAAAGCCACAATAAGTAGGCCTCCAGGCTCCGTGTGATCTGTTCCGCAGTCATCGGCGCCGGGAACTTCTGTATCTACAGTAAGCATATTGAAAGTTTTTGTAAGCCACATGTATTTTCCATAAAACTACGGGCACGATAAGTTGAAGATACTAGGTAGGGAATTTTACCTGGAAATTGAGCAACCACTCATACTTAGGACCGTGATGCTCCCATACTGCATCCGGAACATTCGGATAAAGAGCATGAAAACGATGTGTAAGACCTCGCTCCCAATCAATCATTGACTATCATTGCAGATGAGAAGTCATGATTCCATGATGCAGGAATCGGGGCCATCTGTTGATTGTCTTCCTCATCCGACTCATCAGAATGATCGGCATGACCCACATCAACATCGGTGTCTTCTTCTTCCATCTGGTCCTGCATGTGCCCATCTACCTCGTCAGCGTCCACCTCGCCAATGTAATCACCATCAGCATTTCCTCCTTCTACCTGACTACTCTGTCCTGGTTCGTAACCAGCAGCATTTCCTCCTTCTACCTGACTGCTCTGTCCTGGTTCGTAACCAGCAGCATTTCCTCCTTCTACCTGACTGCTCTGTCCTGGTTCGTAACCAGCAACATTTCCTCCTTCTACCTGACTGCTCTGCCCTGGTTCGTAACCAGCATGCCCAGCATTAACGACGGGAGTCACTAAGGCAACAGGATTGCATCCCCTGCGTTCACAACCTTTTAACCATTTCACCCACTCGGAGTCTCGCTCAATTGGCCTCAAATAAAAATATATTGTTGAACTTGACCGTGTCCACAATGCATGAATGCCGACTGTGTGCGTTACAGTATCTAGCCCTAAACTTGCCGCAATCCATTCTTTCAACTGACTGACTGACCATGTTTGAGGCGCGTTCAGTGCCACCTCTATGTGAGTAAACTCACTCAGATCAGCTCCCATCTCAGTTGTCTGGACAGTACCAGTACCGTAGTAAAATATGAACTTCACTACATCAGACATCTCGGCTCAACTAATTTTTTTCCAACAACGACAGACAAATAATAAGCAACGCTTTCAAATGTCCGCACTACTAAATATTAGACATGTATATATGTACGGACCAACTAAAAATATTCACATACCTAAAGATATTCACATACCAACTAAAAATATTCACATACCTAAAAATATTCACATACCTAAAAAAATATTCACGGACCAACTACAAATATTCACATACATAAAAATATTCACATACCTAAAAATATTCATGGACCAACTACAAATATTCATATACCTACAAATATTCACATACCTAAAAATAGTCACGGACCAACTAAAAATACTTCATATACCTAAAAATATTCACATACCTAAAAAAAGTCCAAGACCAACTAAAAATACTTCATATACCTAAAAATATTCACATACCTAATAAAAAGTCACGGACCAACTAAAAATTCTTCATATACCTAAAAATATTCACATACCTAAAAAATACTACCAAACAATTACGAGAGATAAAATGTGTGTTGGAATATACCCTTGAAGCGTGCAAACGAACGACGAACGTCGGTCTTCAATCAACGGAACCGGAGCGGGAAACTCGCGTAGCAACGCCGGAGCTCCACCACCACCACTGCCTACACCGCAATGCCCGAGCTTCACCAACACCACCGCCACCAGTGAGCTCAAACAAACCTTCACCAGTGAGCTCCAAAAAAGCTCCACCAAAATGCTAACCACGAACAACACGAGCTACCCCATGAGTAGATCGAGGTATCCCTTAGCTCCCCTCACTACGTAGAACCCATTCACGGTGCCAAATCCGCAAATAGATGGATGAGTTGGGTGTATAAATTAGAAAATATGTGTGTGAGGAGAGGGAGAAAGAAGAACAGGGAACAGAAGAGGATAAGAACGAAGGGAGAAAGAAGAAGGAAGGAGAAAGAGGAAAGAAGCCGGCCGCGCGGTGGGGCCGCACCCTGTCGGCCTGGTGCAAGCCGGTCGGTCCGCGGCTGGCCGACAGGGGCGCCCGTGACCCAGCCCGCGCCGACAGCGCCCGGGGCGACGTGGCCTGGCGAGTAATCGGCCGCCGCGTGGCCGATAAGCCACTTGTCGTCCTACGGTTGGCTGATAAGGCCCAATCGGCCAGCAGCAGGCCGACAAGGCCTAGTCGGCCTGCTGCTGGCCGATTGGGTCACATTTTTGAAAATTCGCCTACCTACGTACTAGTTATGAAATTTACTAAATAAAATATATTATTTAAAAAAAATTAGCCTTAATCTATATAAAAGGAGGCCTGAGATAAAAAAGCCCGGAAGACCAGTAACCCTCTAGAATCCTCAATTCGGCGATTCCCTTTCCGCCCCCCTTTCTTACGTTCTCAACCTCGTCTTCTTCCAACGGCCGAAAGGGAAGGGTGGTGTTCTTGAGCGGATCGACTCCGCGGCGAGAGAGGCCAAGGGAAATGGAAGAACAGGTGCGTCCGCTCGCACCCGCCATTCCTGACTCGATTGCGTCTTCTCCCTCTATCTCTTGCTTGCTCATCCGGATCTGGGGAATTTTTGCAGGCACCGTCAGAAGGTACCTCCGACCTCGCCCCCTCCCGTCCCATGGCGACGAGGGAGACCGAGCGAGGCTCCTCCGAAGGCCTCCCCGAGGACATGATATCGGAGGTCCTCGCCCGCCTGCCGCCCAAGCGCGTCCTCCGCTTCCGCGCCGCCTGCAAGGCCTGGCGCGACCTCGCCACCGACCCCGCCTTCATCAGCAAGCACCACTCCTTCCAGCCACGGCAGCCCCTCGTCTTGACTCACGGCTGCCTCCAGGCCGTCGACCTCGCCACCAACAAGCGCCGGACGGTCCTGCGGGTCGTCAAGTGGGTGCCCCCGCCCCGCCCCTTCGACGACGGCCGCGACGCACTCATGGTCCACGGCTCGTGCGACGGCCTGCTCCTCCTCAGCTCCGACGACGGCCGCGGTGCACTCATGGT
Organism: Secale cereale; assembly: GCA_902687465.1. NCBI lineage: Eukaryota > Viridiplantae > Streptophyta > Magnoliopsida > Poales > Poaceae > Secale > Secale cereale. Next base: position 135,627,544 of record LR738715.1, read on the forward strand.
CCACGGCTCGTGCGACGGCCTGCTCCTCCTCAGCTTCCACAGGTCTTTCTTCGTCTGCAATCCTGCCACGCGCCAAGGCACTCGCCTGCCGCTGCTGCTTCAGGATGGCCGGGATGTCGTGGGGTTCTACCAGCACGCCGCTTCCGGGGAGTACCGGGTGCTGTACCACGAGGCTGGGGGGCTGGGCCTTCAGACGCGGCACTCCTACTACGTCCTCACGGTGGGATCCCCGCAGGCCAGGAGCATCGACCTTCGCACGTCGTCGGCTGAAGTGGGCGCTTGGCTGATGAGAGGGCTGGAGAGGTCTAGCACATCGCCGCCCGTCCTTCTCAATGGCCGCCTGCACTGGTCGCCCCAACAGAGCCAAGGGGGCGGCATACTGGTGTTCGACCAAGCTGCTGAGTCATTCAGCCGGATCTCTCTTCCCGCGGAGGCGAGCCTGACCAAGGACGACCACATGCAGCTGTTTGAGATGGAGGGCAAGCTGGCCATGTTCTGCTCGCCCCAATTCGCAAAGAACTTGGCGGTTTGGTTCGTGGATGACTACAAGGAGATGTGCTGGGTCTGCAAGGACTGGTTTAAGCTGTCCTTCAAGCTTGCTTATCAACCTATACCGTTGCCGCCTTGTCCGATTGTCCTGTACCAGGAGGGGGATATGCTGGTGCCCGAGGAAGTCTCTGACAAGGTGTTGCATTGTGATAAGAGTGGTAAATCGCTGGGGCCTGTTGACTGTTCTGCTCGGGGCATCAGAATTACTCCACATATGCTCAAAGAAAGCCTTGTCCTCCATGAGTTCCTTCAGACGCAGCGGAATGATGGTGCCTGTGAATGGTTCTCCGAGGTCGAGTTCGCTGATGGGTGATGGCTCGGATACTGCAATCTCTGGTGATGAAACTCAAACTGATTAGCTTCTTCTGATCAGTTTGACCTATTTGAACAGTTTGTCCCATTCATGATTCGCGCAGCGGTGACCGAGGTTCATAGATATTGATTCCTTCTTTCCCTTTTAATACGACGGCAGGGGTTTCTTGTAGTCTGTGCAATTATCTCGTGTTATGTCTCAGTACAATGTATGTTGGATATTGCATGTTCTCCATAACATGGATTTTGAACGAATTGCATGTGTTCTGAACATGATTTCGAATGGCTTGGGCATCATATCAGATGATATACCCGCAGGTCATGATGGCTGTTATCGAACTTGTTTATGATACGGATATACCAGTGCTATGTACTGTTCTCGTTGCCGGAATCTAGGGTATCATCATTATGCTCTGAATTAGTTTTTCAGTGGTTGCAGCTGTAGATTGTGATCTGGAGCTGGGGCTACTATGTTGTTTTTGTCCCATCGTTGAGGTGATTGTTCTATAAGCTGCTCCTAACTGTGTCTACCGTTAGTGTTACATTCGGAGAAAAGCATATATGCACTTGTTGATTACATGGTGCTGATTCATCTTCTATATTTTTTAATTTTTGTCTTGCGAGTTATCTTGCTGATGTTTGCACCAGATTCATCCATGCTTTGTAAGCATTGTTGAAAACTGAACACTGTCATTCCTGAAAATTGTCTTGTATGAAAAGATTTTAGGCATGTTGACTGCAATAGGTTAAAGAACATTAGTTATGGTAGTATTTACTTACCACTGACAACATAGCATTATATTATGTTCAATGATCAGTAGCTTAGTGCTGAATTTGGAGAAAGGTCGCTATACATTTGGAAGTGATTCCCGACTGTTGAACTTAAATTGTTGCTTACATAATGCCATGCATCTTCACACCATTGATGTAGTTACTAGTTACAGTGGAGTGAAACTGTGGCAGTGTTACTTACCATGACTAGTAGTCATACACTAGAATACGGATTTGGCATGAGGGAAGCTAGAGGCCAACTCTTCCTGCAGAGTGTATGGACGATGTTGGTTCCTTCTTTCTCTTTTAATACGACAACAAGGGTTCCTTTTAGTCTGTGCAGTTATCCTCTATTATGTTTCAGTACACTGTATGTTGGAAATTGCAAAATTTCCATTGCATGAATTGTGAACGAATTGCATGTGTTCTGGACATGATTTCGAAAGGCTTCTGCATCATATTGGATGGTATGCCTGCAGGCCATGATGGCTTTTATCGAACTTGTTTCTGATATGAAAGGATTTTAGGCATGTTGACTGCAATATCCAAAAGAACATTAGTTATGGTATTATTTACTTACAGCTGAGAACATAGTAAGTAGTATTATATAATCATCATTGCTATGTACTGTTTTCGTTGCCGGAAATTAGGGTATCATCATTATGCTCTGAATTCTTTTTTCGGTGGTTGCAGTTGTAGACTGATCTGGAGCTGGTGCTACTATGTTGTTTTTGTCCCATTGTTGAGATGATTGTTCGATAAGCTGCTCCTAATTGTGTCTAGCGTTAGTATTACATTCGGAGAAAAGCATATATGCATCTTGTTGATTACATGGTGGTGATTCATCTTCTATATTTTTAGTTTTTGTCTTGCGAGTTATCTTGCTGATGTTTGCACCAGATTCATTCATGCTTTGTTGGCATTGTTGAAAACTGAACACTGTCATGCCTGAAAATTGTCTTGTATGAAAATATTTTAGGCATGTTGACTGCAATAGGTAAAAGAACATAGGTTATGGTAGTATTTACTTACAACTGACAACATAGCATTATATTATGTTCAATGATCAGTAGCTTAGTGCTGGATTTGGAGAAAGGTCACTATACATTTGGAAGTGATTCCCAACTGTTGAACTTAAACTGTTGCTTACATAATGCCATGCATCTTCACACCATTGATGTAGTTACTAGTTAGAGTGGAGTTAAACTGTGGCAGTGTCACTTACCATGACTAGTATTCATACACTAGAATATGAAGTTGTTATCTTAAACTATAACTCGGACTCAAATCTCAAAACATTCTTGGGAAATGATGATCGTGACTTTTAGTATATTGCGCTTGTTTTAGAGTCATTGAGTCGAAATACGGATTTGGCATGAGGGAAGCTGGAGGCAAACTCTTCCAGCAGAATGCGTGGACGATGTTGATTCCTTCTTTCTCTTTTAATACGACAACATGGGTTCCTTTTAATCTGTGCAGTTATCCTCTGTTATGTTTCATTATAATGTATGTTGGAAACTGCAAAACTTCCATTGCATGAATTGTGAACGAATTGCATGTGTTCTGGACATGATTTCGAAAGGCTTGTGCATCATACTGGATGGTATGCCTGCAGGCCATGATGGCTTTTATCGAACTTGTTTCTGATATGAAAAGATTTTAGGCATGTTGACTGCAATATCCAAAAGAACACTAGTTATGGTAGTATTTACTTGCAGCTTAGAACATACTCCCTCCGTCCGGAAATACGTGTCATCAAAATGGATAAAAGGGGATGTATCTATATGTATTTTAGTTCTAGATACATCTTTTTTTGTCAATTTTGATGACAAGTATTTTCGGACGGAGGCAGTAGTAAGTACTCCCTCCGTCCCAAAATAAGTGTCTCAACTTTGTACTAACTCTAGTACAAATTTGTACTAAGCTCAAGACACTTATTTTGGGACGGAGGGAGTATTATATAATCATTATTGCTACGTACTGTTTCTGTTGTCGGAATTTAGGGTATCATCATTATGCTTTGAAAAATTATTTCAGTCGTGCAGTTGTAGATTGTGATCTGGAGCCCATTGTTGAGGTGATTGTCCTATAAGCTGCTCCTAATTTTGTCTACTGTTAGTGTTATATGCAGAGAAAGGCATATACGTACGCTCCTTCTTGACCAAATGTTGGTGATTCATCTTCTATGGTTTGAATTATTTTTTTGTATGCCGAGTTATCTTGCTGATGTTTGCACCAGATTCATTCATGCTTTATTGGCATCATAGGAATTGTTGAAAACTGAACACTGTCATGCATGAAAGTTATCTTGTATGAAAAGATTTCAGGCATGTTGACTGCAATTTGCAAAAGAACATGAGTTATGGTAGTATTTACTTCCAGCTGAGAAATAGTACTCCCTCTGTATCAAAATATAAGACATTTTTTGATACAAAGGGAGTGTCAAAAAACGTCTTATATTTTGATACAAAGGGTGTATAAAAAAATGTCTTATATTTTGATATAGAGGGAGTATTATATTGTGTTCAATGATCAGTAGCTTAGTGATGGATTTGGAGAAAGGTTGATATGCATTTGGAAGTGATGCCCGAACTGTTGAACTTAACTTGTTGCTTCCATAATGCCATGCATCTTCACACCATGACTAGTATTCATGCACTGGAATATTGAGCTGTCATCTTAAACTGTAACTCCTTGGACTCAAATCTGAACACATTTTGGGAGATGATGATGGTGACTTTAGTATATTGCGCGTGTTTTAGAGTCATTGAGTCAAAATACGGGTTTGGCATGAGGAAAGCTAGAGGCCAACTCTGCCAGCACAGTGCCTAGACGATGTCAAGCTTAGGATTTTGATCTCATGGCTGTGAAGGAAAGCACGGTTGGATTTCTATTATTTTCAGGGGATTTTTGTCTGTGACGTGAGTTTGATTTGATGATTTGATCACATGCCGTAGCTCGTCTGTGCTGCTAGTGTTTTTAACTCTTGATTATTTTATTGGTCTTCATGTTCCCCCTGATGGATCAGTTGATCAATAAAAATATATCTCTTCAGTGAATTTGAACCTTTTTAATGTGCTTTTTTCCCTCACAAAAACTTTGTACTTCACGAGAATGGTGCTTTCACTTAAGAAATGAATATTCTTTTGCAATATGTAATGATATAAATAGTTGTGAGGGTCCATTTGTTAGAAAGATCAAATGGATGGCCGATGTTAAGGTACATGTATGAAGATATATAGCGGCTGAAATCTGTTGATGGCCGATGCTAAGGTACAAGTAAGGATATCTAGCTTACACGATGTCCGTTGAGAGTCGAAACAGTGGTACATTCTCCTTCCTGTGTGGTTAAGGGTTTATTTTAACCAAGGAATTTTATTCTCTTGTTTTTAAGATTCATTTTGTGATAGCATACCACATATGCCATGTGGTTGGAATTTTATTATCTAATTTGTGAACATGTGTGCTGAGGAGGGTTGTGATAGGCTTGGCGAGCCAACGTGATAACTCAGCTACGCATATGAAGATGGAACCCAAAAGATTTTCGTTGGGCCGTAACCCTCTCAACGACGCGCCACACCAGAACCGGGGTGTGGTGTCAAATGGACAAGGGCCGGGCCGTCACCCCCAAGGTGGCGCGCCGTATCTTGATCTGGATTCGGTCAGGCCCGGCCCATAGGCCGGGCAAACGGGGCGCCCGCCCTGGGCCCCCAGGTGGCTGGGGCCCCGACCGAGGTATTCATTCTTTAGTAAGTAGGCTGGCCCAAGGAATATGCGATGGAAAAAAGGGCCCGAAGAACCGTGCTAAGGAAAGCCCCAAACCACACGAAAACGCTAGTCGGCCTGTTCGCACTGGACCATCGTTCTCGTCTCTTCCTTCGCTGCTCCTAGAACAGCGCCGCCCCTCCCATGCCTCTCCGATCCAAGGTCGCAGCCGTGAAATCTAGGGCGCGAGTTCACTCCCCAATGGTCTCTACTTCCTTTCTCAACGATCTGGTCACTCCCCAGGAACTAGAGTTGGAGAGACCGAGATGGTACGTGTTCTTCTTTCTCGTAATCTCGTTACTCAATTCAAAGATTAACCGGTAAATAGCCCTGATCTCCGGCACTCACGATTCCACATCGCACATCGATCACATCTGCATAGGTCGTCATCTGCTCTTCATTGAATCCATATGTGAGAGAGCACTCAGGCAAGAGATTAGGCGAAAGGGGAAATTTTATTCACTCCATGGCCTCATCTTCTTGTTCGTGCTGACTCTGGTTGCTGCGGCCTCTAGATCAAGCCATTTACATCCACGTCAATCTATTTCCAGGTGCTCTTGTTCCCTCTATTAATATTTTTTATGCAGCTTGTTCAGTGACATGTCCCAGGAAAGTATTTGTCTGGTAGTGATAAAAGGAAGAGAGAAAAAAGAATAGAGGAATTGGTAGAATCCCAGAAGGATCAATTGCTAAGTTTTTCAAAACCACTCTCTTCTTCTAGGGATTCTGTGCAATTGGCCATAGTAAATGACGAAGCACAAACAACTGACAACATTGATGGTGCTGATGATGATATCAACAAGGGTGATAATAATTCAAGTAAGCAAGAAAACCTTGCTCATTCACCAAACTCAGAAATGTCGTGTGTCGATGAACAACAATCATTTACTGTTGATAATTTTTATACAAGAAACTGGGACAGTCTGCTGGATGATAAGGCTAGGGATATTTTAGTTTACAAGGGCTCCACGTTACCTTCCAGGAACAATGTAAGTTCATGCATTAACTTTATATCGCATGGTAATACAATATTTTATGGTAGCAACCAGTTCAGACAAGGTTATTATTTTGCAAAAAATAAATGATGTGTCCATTGTCACAATTAGGAAATCAATCTGTTCTAGAGCGGTTACATCAATCTATACAATGTACTGGATAATTACATTGCTTTTGAAATATATACAAAATTGAGCTTTTGTGTGTCAAGAAGGGCCTCGCGTTCTTGTCTTGCCCCTGGGCCCCGTATATCTATGGGCCGGCCCTGGATTCGGTGGCAAGTGAGCGAGGATCGGATTGTCGCATCCTTATTGGTGCTACATCGGTGCCCGAATGTAGTGGAAAATGAGCAAGGGTCTTCGCATTTGACTCGATGAGTGCGAAGGGTAAGGAAGCTAGCCGAGCCTAGGAGGATTCGCTTAGGTAGCTGGAATGTAGGTCCCTGACAGGGAAGCTTCGGGAGCTAGTCGATGCAGCGGTGAGGAGAGGTGTTGATATCCTTTGCATCCAAGAAACCAAGTGGAGGGGACAGAAGGCGAAGGAGGTGGAGGGTACCGACTTCAAGCTGTGGTACACCGGGATGGCTACAAACAGGAATGGCGTAGGCATCTTGATCAACAAGAGCCTCAAGTATGGGAGTGGTAGACGTCAAGAGACGTGGGGACCAGATTATCCTGGTCAAGCTGATAGTTGGGGACTTAGTTCTTAATGTTATCAGCGTGTATGCCCCGCAAGTAGGCCACATTGAGAACACCAAGAGAGAGTTCTGGGAAGGCCTGGAAGACATGGTTAGGAGTGTACCGATTGGCGAGAAGCTCTTCATAGGAGGAGACCTCAATGGCCACGTGGGTACATCTAACAGAGGTTTTGAAAGGGTGCATGGGGGGTTTTGGCTATGGCATCAGGAATCAGGACGCAGAAAATGTCTTAAGCTTTGCTCTAGCCTACGACATGATTGTAGCTAACACCCTCTTTTGAAAGAGAGAATCACAGCTGGTGACTTTTAGTAGTGGCCAACACTCTAGCCAGATTGATTTCATCCTCCCGAGAAGATAAGATAGTCATGCGTGCCTAGATTGTAAGGTGATACCTAGAGAGAGTGTTGTACCTCGGCATAAGCTGGTGGTTGCTGACTTCCGCTTTCGGATTCGTGTCCAACGGGATAGGCGTGCAAAAGTTGTTAGAACGAAGTGGTGAAAGCTTAAGGGGAGGTAGCTCAGGCGTTCAAGGAGAGGGTCATTAAGGAGGGTTGTTGGGGGCGACCTGCTCAATGAGCAGAGCCTTGATTACCCTCTTGATCCGGCTTACATGCCGTCTCATCGGTCACTTGGGGGCGACCTGCTCAATCAGCAGGGCCTTGATTACCCTCTTGATCCGGCTTACATGTCGTCTCATCGGTCACTTCGGGGCGACCTGCTCAATGGGCAGAGCCTTGATTACCCTCTTGATCCGTCTTACATGCCGTCTCATCGGTCACTTGGGGGCGACCTGCTCAATGAGCAGAGCCTTGATTACCCTCTTGATCCGGCTTACATGGTGTCTCATCGGTCACTTGGGGGCGACCTGCTCAATGAGCAGAGCCTTGATTACCCTCTTGATCCGGCTTACATGTCGTCTCATCGGTCACTTGGGGGCGACCTGCTCAATGAGCAGAGTCTTGATTACCCTCTTGATCCGGCTTACATGCCGTCTCATTGGTCACTTGGGGGCTACCCGCTCAATGAACAGAGCCTTGATTACCCTCTTGATCGGCTTACATGCCAGGTGTAAACACCAAATTTTGGGTTATCCGGCCTATATGTCGTTGTTACTCCGCCCAGGTAACCCTGGAATGACCCGTCGTGTTCTTGACAGTCAATCTTTTAAATGAGGCCCTGAACTCGTTAATGTTAAAACGGCGGTTTGTCATGTGAGGGCCGGCTTACAGGTGTGCTGGAAAATAACCCAGTGGCTGTGCGGCCCATGAAAGCACTTGAAGTTTTATGTGATACCCCGAGACCGATGCGCCAGGTGTCAGCCAGTTATTCATCGTCGTTGCCATGTCATTTGTTTGCGTGTTGCATTTTGCCATGTCATCATGTGCATTCCCATCAGCATGTTTTCAAAACTTGCATCCGGCCGAACCCCCTCGTCCTTTCCGTTGTCCGTCTGAGCCCAGACACACTCGCACGTGCCCGCGGCACCTTCGAATATTTATTTTATGAGTGACCGGAAAATGTACTCAGAATGGGATGAAACTTGGCGTGTGGTCTTATTATATTGTAGGTAGACCGCCTGCCAAATTTCGCCGCATTCAGAGTTCGTTTGATGGCCCAACCGTTAAACCTATAGCGGCATTATAGCCGGAGAAACGTCGGACGTTTCGGTGTTTCGAAACTGCCGCCGGGTGATACGTCCAAAACGTATCTATAATTTCTGCTTGCTCCATGCCACTTTTGGGTGATATTACTATGATATTCATACACTTCCATACACTTTTGATCATATTTGGACTAACTTACTAATCCAGTGCACCCCAGTGCCAGTTTCTGTTTTCGGCTGTTTTTGTATTTCAGGTTTTCACGTTTCGAGAACTGCCCAGAAAAATCCAAAAAAATTATATAAAAAATCAGCGTTCCGGAAACAACACTGCGTCCGAAGGGCAGCCTGGGGGGG
>LR738715.1:135636601-135677067 GCA_902687465.1 Secale cereale
CCCCGATGCCCTACTTTGGCATATATTTAAAGGACCCTCCGAAACCCTCAGAACAGGAACTCTTTTCGCGATCCCATCTCTGTTCCGCCGCCGCCGCTTCCAAGATCGGGAGCACCAGGAGAACTCTTCCCGGCACCCTGCCGGAGGGGAGGATCACCACCGGGAGCTTCTCCACCACCATGGACGCCTCCCGGATGACTCGTGAGTAGTCTCCCTTGGACCATGAGTCCATGACCAGTAGCTATGTGATGTTCTCCTCCCGTTCTTGTGCTTCACTAATTAGTCCTCGTGAGCTGCCCTACATGATCGAGGCACCTATGTAATCCTTATGCTGTTGCTATGTTGAGTTTGCTGGGATCCGATGGATTATGAGATTATGTTCAGATTGATCTTGAGTAATATATTTGATTCACCTCTTTTATATTTTAGTTCATAAGTAATTCTTGCATATTCTCCGTTGTTATTTATTACTTTGGCCGAGTAGTAGGTAGTGACTCCAAGAGGGAACGTTATGCTCTATTGTGGGTTCATGCCCCTCGATGACTAGCTTGAGTGACAGAAACATGAGTCTAGGGGATGTGCTGTTGCCACAAGGGGGAAAACAACAGTGCTTGTGCCCGCGGGTGCAAGGATTGTTTACTTTACGCAAAGTTCTTTTAATGCAGTTGTCTGTTGCATTGAGTTTACACTATGGGTGGGACTCGCAACTTAATACCAGCGAGATGTTCTGGATAGATATCTCAAGGTGGATGATTAGTAGTAGATATTGATGGATTTCGGTCTGCTTACTTTGGCGTACTGCCCATGCTTTGAACCTCAACCTTTCTTGCAATGTAGTCAGCATTGGTTTGCGTTCGTGGTCCTGTCAATTGCCCAGCTGTAATTTGTTACCTCACATAGCTGTTTTATCGTCTTTTGGGAGAGAGACATCACTAGTGAACATCATGAGACTCCGGTCCATATTACCATCATTGATCACATCCACTATTTACTTTTCGCTATTTACTTACTATTGCAAAAACTATCTATCACTACTATCATTGCTTTTAACCCTTTGTGAACTACAAGTTCGGAGGGATTGACAACCTCTCTGTACTCGTTGGGAGCAAAGTTATTTGTATTTGTGTGCAGGTCCACGTTGATTGCTAATTGCGCCGTTAGCAGTTGACACCTACTTGTTGAACCTAGGAGTCTCTGGGGATTCGATCATTGGCATCTTTGCTAAGGGAAAACACTTCTACTTACTGCATCTTACACCTTCCACTTGGGGTAACCAACGAGGGGTTCGAGGCCCATCAAGGAGTATTTTCTGGCACCGTTGCCGGGGACTCCACTTTTCAGGATAGGAGAGTTGCATGCTATCTTTTACCTTTGCTTTTTAGTCTTGTTAGTTTACCTTTCATTTTTGCTTTAGTACCTTTTTATCAAAAATCACAAAAAAATTATTTGACTTTTTATTAGTAGTCCTTTCTGTTTAGCCAAACATGTTAGGATTTGGTGCTTTGAGGGAATCAGAAGTTTTAGATTTCCATCAAAGGGATGGAGAAAATATGAAGAAGGCATGGGACAGAATTTCTGATGCACATAGGAGAATTATGCCTTGGATACCTATAAAAATTGTGCTCAGGAATTTTTACCATGGTCTTTTTAAATGGTGTAAACACTCCCTTGACATTATAGCTGAGGGAGATTTCTTAGAATGTGATGAAGCTAGAGCCCTTGAAATTATACATGGTCTATCTAGTTACTTTGTTTATGATCATAACTTTGATACGGTTATAGATAGACTTGCTACCATTGAAAAGAGAATGGATGCTCTAGACTTGATGAAGGTAGAGAAACCCAAACCCAATAAGAAAGACATTTTGAAAATAGACAATGATTGGGAGCCTTTTGTTAGGATTAGCATCTCTAAACTAGACTTCCTTGCCTATTGTGATATTGGATCTATGGTTTCTACTATGCCAAAAATTGTTCATGATTCTTTAAAATTTAACATGGATAGATTACCATCTTATCATGAACACACTAATGGAGATATTTCTGAAATCCAGGGAAAAATAAAAGACGTACCGGTTAAATTCCTTAAAGGGATTGCAATGATTGATTTCTTCATCGTGGAGCCAAACCAAGGAAATATAGTGCTTGGAAGGGACTTCCTCCGAGCAGTTAAAGGCTTCATCGATATAGGTAAGGCACAAATCCGCTTACGCGGGAAGGCAAAAGGTGTGTACTCCTTTCCTAGAAGGAACAAGAATGAACTTATTGAGGAACCATTTGAAACAATTTATAACTCCGATTATTATGATGATTATTGATTCCTCTATGCACTATGCCTAGCTTAAAGGCATAAAAGAAAGCGCTTTTGGGAGGCAGCCCACATGAATAAATTTTTTGCTTTTGTTGTGTCTTGATGTTGTTTACTGCTGTAGCATCATCATTGTATCTTTGCTTTTCATATTTGTGCCAAGTATAGCCTCCGATTGCTAGAAAGTTCAAAAGTTGTGAGGTGTTGTCCAGCAAACAGATTATGTCCTTGGATAGAAAAATTCGTATAAAATCACCAGATCATCTTTTTGGTCTGAGTTTTTTCGACAGCGTTCTCTATATAATTGTCTTTCGTGCGTCAGTTCTGAGTTTTTTTATTTAAGTTGCAGAAGTATCCCGAACAGATCAATTACTGTCTGCTGTTCTGTTTTTCACAGATTCTGTCCTGTTTTGCCTTACCTTCACTTTGCAAATTAAGAACTTGCTTTTTCTTTGCAAAAACCTTTTGGCAATCTTGAGAAACAGTAGAACTTCAAGAATATCCTTATTTCCAGCAAGGTATAATTATTTTATTAAGGTTACTAACCTCGCTAATCAGATTATGATGAGTTATGTATGAAGGGAGTTTTCAAGTGTGCGAAGGAAGATGATAAAAAGATTCAGGAGTGTCAAGCGCTCAAGCTTGGGGATGCCCCCGTGCACCCCCAAGAAATATTCAAGGAGACTCAAGCGTCTAAGCTTGGGGATGCCCCCGTGCATCCCCTTCTCCATCAACACTATCAGTTCGTCTTTCGTTTCGCTATATTTTTATCACTTCATGTGTTATGTGCTATGCTTGGAGCGTCTTGTTTTTAGTTTTCTTTTTAGTTTTTCATAACGAGTCGGAACCCAGCATTCCTTTATGTGGGAGAGAAACACGCTCTACCTCTATCTAGAACATTACATAGAATTTTCATGTCTATCTATGTTGTGTGTGTTCTTTGTCTTTTAATAGCTACTATCGTACTCTGCTCTTAGTATTCATGCTTATCTTTCCAAGAGCTTTTATTTAGTTGGTTGCTTGAACTCTCTTTAATTACCATGCTCACCTTATTAAGAGAGTTTGCTTCCGTTGCATGGGTTAATGTGTCTATGATAAAGATGCTACTTTTATGATGGTGCTTAGTAGTTCAGGTTTTCTTATGGTTAATCTCAAATAGCTGGGGGGTTCCCAATGTGTTATTAGAGTACCAACTTGGTTTGTTTGCCTATGATGTGGTATGGTTTAGTAATATCTTCCTTCGAGAATTTATTTTGATTGACTTGGCGTATGCTCACGCATATTCAAGACTGTAAAGAAAGTCTGTCAAGCCTTGATGATCTTTTGTTTCTAAGTAGCGATATAACTACCATGCCTGATTCAATATTGCTTTGTCGCTCTGCATGATTATGACCGTCATTGCTCTCTTAGTTGGTCGCTCCCAGTCTTTTGCTAACCTCCACCTGTACTAAGCAAACTAACCATGCAATACATAGCTCATGGGAAAGTAGCCTAAAAACTATTGTGGTAAAGAATATGTTGCTTATGTATCTTATTTCTTATAAGTTGCTTGCTGAGCCGTAACCATGTTTCTGGGGACGCCATCAACTGTCACACTTTTGTTGAATATCATGTGAGTTGCTATGCATGTTCGTCTTGTCTGAAGTAAGGGTGATTTATCGTGGGTTGAATTAATATGCATATTGTTAGAGAAGAACATTGGGCCGCCAACCAAAGCCATGCATCATGGTGGAAGTTTTAGCTTGGACCTTAATCCTCAATCTCTTATGAGAATATGCTTATGCATTAAACAGGAGTCCATCATCTATTTTCTATGTTGTCCCGGTATGGATGTCCTCAAGTTGAGATCTATCAAAAACGAGAAATCAAATGCGATCTATCTCCTTGGACCTTTGTACAGGTGGCATAGAGGTACCCCTTTGTGACACTTGGTTGAAACATATGTAATGCAATGATAACCCATGGGGATCCGAGCTAATTAGGACAAGGAGCGAGCACTATTAGTATTCGATGCATGAGGCTTGCAACTTATTGGATGTTTTATGCATGACACATATGAAGTACTACTACCGTTGACACAATTGCTTCCATGTTTTCAAAATAAAAAGCTTTAGCAATTAACCTTTCTTTTACCTTTATGTTGAAGCACCAACTACTGAGAGCATGATTGTCATTCTGAGTGTAATGTGCATTGTCCCAAAGTAGCATTGTCTTTTGCATGATTGTGATATCGTTTATTCTGAAATGATTGTATCTAGTCATCACTTAAACCTTGAAGGTGCCCCTGCTTTTATGTTTTGCATCACTAAAGGGGGCAAGCTAGATATCACTTTGTCATATTTGCACATCATGTTCATTGCAAATCTTTTTGATGTTTCAGTTTCATGTTGTAAAACTTTCAGTCATTTGTGATTTTCTCTGGAGACAACTTAATTACTTTAGAATCATTGTCTTAGTAAGCTTTTGTCATATGACTATGAGAAAGTCCTATATGGTTAATAGCATGTCACCACAGAAATTATTCTTGTTATCATTTACCTACTCGAGGACGAGCAGGAATTAAGCTTGGGGATGTTGATACGTCCAAAACGTATCTATAATTTCTGCTTGCTCCATGCCACTTTTGGGTGATATTGCTATGATATTCATGCACTTCCATACACTTTTGATCATATTTGGACTAACTTACTAATCCAGTGCACCCCAGTGCCAGTTTCTGTTTTCGGCTGTTTTCGTATATCAGGTTTTCACGTTTCGAGAACTGCCCAGAAAAATCCAGAAAAATTATATAAAAAATCAGCGTTTCGGAAACAACACTGCGTCCGAAGGGCAGCCTAGGGGGGCACAGGGGCTCCAGGCGCCCTGTGGGCGCGCCCCCCCTGGGCCGCGCCGGGGGGGGCGCTTGGGCCCCCCGAGGCTCCCCCGATGCCCTACTTTGGCATATATTTAAAGGACCCTCTGAAACCCTCAGAACAAGAACTCTTTTCGCGATCCCATCTCTGTTCCGCCGTCGCCGCCGCTTCCAAGATCGGGAGCACCAGGAGAACTCTTCCCGGCACCCTGCCGGAGGGGAGGATCACCACCGGGAGCTTCTCCACCACCATGGACGCCTCCCGGATGACTCGTGAGTAGTCTCCCTTGGACCATGAGTCCATGACCAATAGCTATGTGATGTTCTCCTCCCGTTCTTGTGCTTCACTAATTAGTCCTCGTGAGCTGCCCTACATGATCGAGGCACCTATGTAATCCTTATGTTGTTGCTATATTGAGTTTGCTGGGATCCGATGGATTATGAGATTATGTTCAGATTGATCTTGAGTAATATATTTGATTCACCTCTTTTATATTTTAGTTCATAAGTAATTCTTGCATGTTCTCCGTTGTTATTTATTGCTTTGGCCGAGTAGTAGGTAGTGACTCCAAGAGGGAACGTTATGCTCGATTGTGGGTTCATGCCCCTCGATGACTAGGTTGAGTGACAGAAACATGAGTCTAGGGGATGTGTTGTTGCCACAAGGGGGAAAACAACGGTGCTTGTGCCCGCGGGTGCAAGGATTGTTTACTTTACGCAAAGTTCTTTTAATGAAGTTGTCTGTTGCATTGAGTTTACACTATGGGTGGGACTCGCAACTTAATACCAGCGAGATGTTCTGGATAGATATCTCAAGGTGGATGATTAGTAGTAGATATTGATGGATTTCGGTCTACTTACTTTGGCGTACCGCCCATGCTTTGAACCTCAACCTTTCTTGCAATGTAGTCAGCATTGGTTTGCGTTCGTGGTCCTGTCAATTGCCCAGCTATAATTTGTTACCTCACATAGCTATTTTATCGTCTTTTGGGAGAGAGACATCACTAGTGAACATCATGAGACTCCGGTCCATATTACCATCATTGATCACATCCACTATTTACTTTTCGCTATTTACTTACTATTGCAAAAACTATCTATCACTACTATCATTGCTTTTAACCCTTTGTGAACTACAAGGCCGGAGGGATTGACAACCTCTCTGTACTCGTTGGGAGCAAAGTTATTTGTATTTGTGTGCAGGTCCACGTTGATTGCTAATTGCGCCGTTAGTAGTTGACACCTACTTGTCGAACCTAGGAGTCTCTGGGGATTCGATCCTTGGCATCTTTGCTAAGGGAAAACACTTCTACTTACTGCATCTTACACCTTCCACTTGGGGTAACCAACGAGGGGTTCGAGGCCCATCACTGGGTCTCTCTCTCTCCTGTCCTTATAGCTCACTACAACCCCCTAGGCCCAACCTAAACCCCCCCTGCCATCAGCATGTTTTCAAAACTTGCATCCGGCCGAACCCCCTCGTCCTTTCCGTTGTCCGTCTGAGCCTAGACACACTCGCACGTGCCCGCGGCACCTCCGAATATTTATTTTATGAGTGGCCGGAAAATGTTCTCAGAATGGGATGAAACTTGGTGTGTGGTATTATTATATTGTAGGTAGACCACCTGCCAAATTTCGCCGCATTCAGAGTTCGTTTGATAGCCCAACCGTTAAACCTATAGCGGCATTATAGCCGGAGAAACGTCGGACGTTTCGGTGTTTCGAAACTGCCGCCGGGTCTCTCTCTCTCCTGTCCTTATAGCTCACTACAACCCCCTAGGCCCAACCTAAACCCCCCCCCCTCGCGTCCAAAGCCATCGGATCGCGATAGGATGCTCCGAAACGCTCTCAAAACCCCTCCAAACCCTAATCCCTAGACCCCCTTAACCTCTCTCCTCCTCAGATTCCGCGCCAGCCAGCTCCCCCGCCGCCACTTGTCGCTGTCAGCGCCGCCGCCTCCAGCCACTCAGGGCGCTTCACACGTCCCCCGCCTCTCCCCGCAGCCGAGGCCCGCCAGGCCCGCGGGAGGGCCCGCCCGAGCCCATCCGAGGCCCGAGCGCCCGCCGCCGCAGCCCGCAGCGCCCAGCGCCCAGCTCTCGATCGCCTCCTCCGCTCGGCCCCGCCGTCCGCGCCTCCGGCGACCTCACCGCCTGCCACCGGAGGGTCGTGCCGCCTCCCGCTCCACGTCGCCTCTCCATCCCGCGCGCCTAAGCTGCTCGTCGCCGCCTTCGCGCAGTGCCTCGCACCACCGGTGACCGAGCCCCGCCGCAGCGCGCGAGCTCCGCCCCGCCGGCCTCCTGCTTCGCCTCCGCGCCGCCACGAGCGTCCTCGCCGGCACCGTTTCTCCGCCACCACCGGCCGGATCCGGTGCCCGGAGGCCCGATCCGCCGGATCCCGGCCTCCCTGCCGACTCCGGCGCCTCCTCGTCGGCCTCGAAGCTGTTGGAAATATGCCCTAGAGGCAATAATAAAAGAGTTATTATTATATTTCCTTGTTCATGATAATCGTTTATTATCCATGCTATAATTGTATTGATTGGAAACTCAAATACATGTGTGGATAAATAGACAGACTTTGTGTCCCTAGTGAGCCTCTACAGGACTAGCTCGTTGATCAAAGATGACCGCGGTTTCCAGGTCATAGACATGAGTTGTCATTTGATAACGGGATCACATCATTAGGAGAATGATGTGATGGACGAGACCCAAACGTTAAACATAGCTTTTGATCGTGTCAGTTATCGCTATAGTTTTCTGCATGTCAAGTATAAGTTCCTATGACCATGAGATCATGTAACTCACTAACACCGTAGGAGTGCTTTGTGTGTGCCAAACGTCACAACGTAACTGGGTGACTATAAAGGTACTCTACAGGTATTTCCGAGGGTGTCTGTTGAGTTGACATGGATCGAGACTGGGATTTGTCACTCCGTGTGACGGAGAGGTATCTCCGGGCCCACTCGGTAATACGTCATCTCAATGAGCTCAAAGTGACTAAGCAGTTGGTCGCGGGATTATGTATTACGGTAACGAGTAAAGAGACTTGCCGGTAACGAGATTGAACTAGGTATAGAGATACCGACGATCGAATCTCGGGCAAGTAACATACCGACGAGACAAAGGGAACTGTATACGGGATTGCCTGAATCCTTGACATCGTGGTTCATCCGATGAGATCATCGAGAAACATGTGGGAACCAATATGGGTATCCAGATCCCGCTATTGGTTATTGACCTGGGAGTGTCTCGGTCATGTCTACATGGTTTCCGAACCCGCAGGGTCTACACACTTAACGTTCGGTGACGCTAGGGTTGTTAGTGAGAAAAGTGTATGGTTACCGAAGGTTGTTCGGAGTCCCGAATGAGATCCTGGACGTGACGAGGGTCTCCGGAATGGTCCGGAGACAAAGATTGATATATAGGATGAAAGGTTTCGGAGTCCGGAAGTGTTCCGGGGAGCATCGGGAAATCGGCGGAGTACCGGAAAGGGGTTTCGGGGGTCCGGAAGCAGTTCTGGGCCTAATGGGCCACAAGGGGGAACACCACAGCCCTCAGGGGGCTGTGCGCCCCCCCCTGGGCCCTCTCCTTGTGCGCCAAGGGGGGTGGACCCCTCTAGGGTGGCCGCACCCCCTAGCCTTGGGGGCAAGGCACCTAGGGGGGGAAACCCTAGGGCCTGGCCCTGGCCGCCGCCCCCCCTGCCTTGGCCGCCGCCCCCCCTTGCCCTGGCCGCCGGCCCCCTAGGGGGGAAACCCTAGGGCGCCCTCACCTCTCCACCCCCCCTATATATAGTGAGGCAAAGGGAGGGCAGCAAACACAAGTTCGTGCCTCGGTGCTGCCCTCCCTCTCCCACAACATCTTCTTCTCCCGCGGTGCTTAGGCGAAGCCCTGCTGGAATTCTCCTCCACCATCACCACCACGCCGTCGTGCTGCCGGTTCTCCATCAACCTCTCCTCCACCCCTTGCTGGATCAAGAAGGAGGAGACGTCCCCGTGCCGTACGTGTGAAGAACGCGGAGGCACCGTTGCTTCGGTGCTAGGATCTTCGGCGATCTGAATCGCGGCGAGTACGACTCCATCATCCGCGTTCATAACGCTTCCGCTTAGCGATCTACAAGGGTATGTGGATCCTACTCTCCCCTCGTAGTTGCATCTACTAGATTGATCTTGGTGAACGTAGATAAAAATTTTTGTTTTCCATGCAACGTTCCCCAACAGTGGTATCAGAGCTAGGATCTTGCGTAGATGCTTTCTCGAGTAGAACACAAAAGGGTTTGTGGCGTTGATGTTTAAATTGCTGCCCTCCTTAGTCTTTCTTGATTCAGCGGTATTATAGGATGAAGCGGCCCGGACCAACTTTACATGTCCACGTACATGAGACCGGTTCCATCGACAGACATGTGACTTTTGTTGCATAAGATGGCTGGCGGGTGTCTGTCTCTCCTATCTTAGTTGAATCGGAATAGAACAAGGCGGTCCTTGTAGAAGGTTAAATAGCAACTTGAATATCACCGTTGTGGTTTTGCGTAGGTAAGAAGCGTTCTTGCTAGATACCCATAGCAGCCACGTAAAACATGCAACAACAAATTAGAGGACGTCTAACTTGTTTTTGCAGGGTATGTATGTGATATGATATGGCCAATGACATGATGAGATATATTTTGATGTATGAGATGATCATGTTGTAATAGTTAATATCGACTTGCATGTCGATGCATACGGCAACCGGCAGGAGCCATACGTTCGCATACAACGGGTGCAAGCCAGTTTTGCACATGCAGAACACTCGGGTTAGACTTGACGAGCCTAGCATGTACAGACATGGCCTCGGAACACGGAGGACCGAAAGGTCGAGCATGAGTCATATAGTAGATATGATCAACATGTTGATGTTCACCATTGACACCACCTCATCTCACGTGATGATCGGACTTGGGTTGGTGAATTTGGATCATGTCACGCTCGAATGACCGGAGGGATGTCAATTTGAGTGGGAGTTATAATTAATTTGATTAGGTAATAACTCACTTATCATGAACAATAGTCTAAAATGTCTTTGCAAATTTTTGGTTGTAGATGGCTCGCGCAGTAGCTCCCCTGAATTTTAATGCGTTCCTAGAGAAAGCTAAACTGAAAGATGACGGGAGCAACTTTGTGGACTGGCTCCGCAATCTGAGGATCATCCTCACAGCTGCCCAAAAGGTTTATGTCCTAAATGCACCGCTAGGTGACCCCCCCGCTCCTACAGCCCCTGCGGACGTTTTGAACGTCTGGCAGACACGTTCGGATGACTATTCGATGGTGCAGTGTGCCATGTTGTACGGCTTGGAAGGAGGACTTCAAAGGCGTTTTGAACGTCATGGTGCATATGAGATGTACACGGAGTTGAAGTTCATCTTTGAAAAGAATGCTAAGATCGAGAGGTATGAGACCACCGATAAATTCTTTGCTTGCAAGATGGAGGAGAATTCGTCTGTCAGTGAGCACTTACTGAAGATGTCTGGGTACTATACCCGCATAGCTGATCTGGGACTTGTGTTCCCGGATGAGGCTATCATTGACAGAATTCTCCAGTCACTCCCTCCAAGCTACAAGAGCTTCGTGCAGCAGTATAACATGCAAGGGATGAACAAGACCATCGCCGAGCTGTTTTCGATGCTGAAAGTCGCTGAGGCAGACATCCAGAAGGAGTATCAAGTGTTGATGGTCAATAAAACCACCAGTTTCAAGAAGAATGGCAAGGGCAAGAAGGGTAACTCTAAGAAGGGTGGCAAAGCAGTTGCTAATCCAGTGAAGAAACCCAAGGCTGGGCCCAAGCCAGAGACTGAGTGTTTCTATTGCAAGGGGAACGGCCACTGGAAGCGGAACTGCCCCAAGTATCTGGCGGACAAGAAGGGGGCCAACAACAACAAAGGTATATGTGATATACCTGTTATTGATGTGTACCTTACCAACTCTCGTTGTAGTGCCTGGGTATTTGATACCGGTTCGGTTGCTCACATTTGCAACTCTAAACAGGAACTGCGGAATAAACGGAGGCTGGCGAAGGACGAAGTGACGATGCGCGTGGGAAATGGTTCCAAGGTTGATGTGATCGCCGTCGGCACGCTCGCTCTTCGATTACCATCGGGATTAGTTATGAACCTGAATAATTGTTATTTAGTGCCTGCGTTAAGCATGAACATTATATCTGGATCTTGTTTATTGCGAGACGGTTACTCATTTAAGTCAGAGAATAATGGTTGTTCTATTTATATGAGTAATATCTTTTATGGTCATGCACCCGAAGTTAGGGGTTTATTCTTATTGAATCTCGATAGTGATGATACACATGTTCATAACATTGATGCCAAAAGATGTAGAGTTGATAATGATAATACCACTTTCTTGTGGCACTGCCGTCTGGGTCATATCAGCGTGAAACGCATGAGGAAGCTCCATGCTGATGGACTTTTGGAGTCTCTTGATTTTGAATCACTTGACACGTGCGAGCCGTGCCTCATGGGCAAGATGACAAGGACCCCGTTTTCAGGGACAATGGAACGGGCAAGTGACTTATTGGAAATCATACATACTGATGTGTGTGGTCCGATGAGTGTGACGGCGCGCGGTGGATATCGTTATTTTCTCACCTTCACTGACGACTTAAGTAGATATGGGTATATTTACTTAATGAAGCATAAGTCTGAAACTTTTGAAAAGTTCAAGCAATTTTAGAGTGAAGTTGAAAATCATCGTAACAAGAAGATCAAGTTCCTACGATCTGATCGAGGGGGAGAATATCTGAGTTATGAGTTTGGTGATCACTTAAGAAAATGTGGAATTGTTTCACAGTTGACGCCACCTGGAACACCACAGCGTAATGGTGTGTCCGAACGTCGTAATCGAACCCTATTAGATATGGTACGTTCTATGATGTCTCTTGCCGATTTGCCACTATCGTTTTGGGGATATGCGTTAGAGACAGCTGCATTCACTTTAAATAGGGCTCCATCTAAGTCCGTTGAGACAACACCGTATGAACTGTGGTTTGGTAAGAAACCTAAGTTGTCTTTTCTCAAGGTTTGGGGTTGCGATGCTTATGTCAAAAGGCTTCAGCCAGAAAAGCTCGAACCCAAAGCGGACAAATGTGTCTTCATAGGATACCCAAAAGAAACTGTTGGGTACGCCTTCTATCTCAGATCCGAAGGCAAAGTGTTTGTCGCTAAGAACGGGTCCTTTCTCGAGAAAGAGTTTCTCTCGAAAGAATTGAGTGGGAGGAAGGTAGAACTTGATGAGGTTATTGAACCTCTGCTTCAACCAGAGAGTTGTGCAGCACAGAAAGATGTTTTTGTGGAGCCTGCAGCGGTTGAAGAGGAAGCCAATGATGATGATCAAGAAGCTTCTGATCAAGTTACTACCGAACCTCGTAGGTCGACAAGGGTACGCACTGCACCTGAGTGGTATGGTAACCCTGTCTTGGAGGTCATGTTGTTAGACAACGGTGAACCTACGAGCTATGGAGAAGCGATGATGGGCCCGGATTCCGACAAATGGTTAGAGGCCATGAAATCCGAGATGGGATCCATGTATGAAAACAAAGTATGGACTTTGGAAGTATTACCTGAAGGTCGGAAGGCCATTCAGAATAAATGGATTTTTAAGAAGAAGACGGACGCTGACGGCAATGTCACCGTGTATAAAGCTCGACTTGTGGCAAAGGGTTTTTCACAAGTTCAAGGAATTGACTACGATGAGACTTTCTCACCCGTAGCGATGCTTAAATCCGTCCGAATCATGTTAGCGATAGCTGCATATTTCGATTATGAAATTTGGCAGATGGATGTCAAAACAGCGTTCCTTAACGGTTTTCTTAAGGAAGAGTTGTATATGATGCAACCGGAAGGTTTTGTCGATCCAGAGAATGCTGACAAAGTATGCAAGCTCCAGCGTTCCATTTATGGGCTGGTGCAAGCATCTCGGAGTTGGAATCTTCGCTTTGATGAGGTGATCAAAGCGTTTGGGTTTGTACAAGTTTATAGTGAAGCTTGTATTTACAAGAAAGTGAGTGGGAGCTCTATAGCGTTTCTAATATTATATGTGGATGACATATTGCTGATTGGAAACAATATAGAATTTTTGGATAGCGTGAAGGGGTATAAGTTCCTATGACCATGAGATCATGTATCAGTTATCGCTATAGTTTTCTGCATGTCAAGTATAAGTTCCTATGACCATGAGATCATGTAACTCACTGACACCGTAGGAGTGCTTTGTGTGTGCCAAACGTCGCAACGTAACTGGGTGACTATAAAGGTACTCTACAGGTATCTCCGAAGGTGTCTGTTGAGTTGACATGGATCGAGACTGGGATTTGTCACTCCGTGTGACGGAGAGGTATCTCCGGGCCCACTCGGTAATACGTCATCTCAATGAGCTCAAAGTGACTAAGTAGTTAGTCACGGGATTATGTATTACGGTAACGAGTAAAGAGACTTGCCGGTAACGAGATTGAACTAGGTATAGAGATACCGACGATCGAATCTCGGGCAAGTAACATACCGACGAGACAAAGGGAACTGTATACGGGATTGCCTGAATCCTTGACATCGTGGTTCATCCGATGAGATCATCGAGGAACGTGCGGGAACCAATATGGGTATCCAGATCCCGCTATTGGTTATTGACCTGAGAGTGTCTCGGTCATGTCTGCATAGTTTCCGAACCCGCAGGGTCTACACACTTAAGGTTCGGTGACGCTAGGGTTGTTAGTGAGAACAGTGCATGGTTACCGAAGGTTGTTCGGAGTCCCGGATGAGATCCCGGACGTGACGAGGGTCTCCGGAATAGTCCGGGGACGAAGATTGATATATAGGATGAAAGGTTTCGGAGTCCGGAAGTGTTCCGGGGAGCAACGGGAAGTTGGCGGATGACCGAAAGGGGTTTCGGGGTCCTGAAAAGGGTTTCGGGCCTAATGGGCCACAAAGGGGAGACGCAACAGCCCTCATAGGGCTGTGCGCCCCCCCTAGGGCCTTCTCCTTGTGCGCAAAGGGGGCTGGACCCCCCTAGGGCTGCCGCACCCCCTTAGGCTTGGGGGGCAAGGCACCTGGGGGGGAAACCCTAGCCCCAGGGGGCGCCGCTCCTCCCCATCTGCCCTGGCCGCCGGCCCCTAGGGGAAACCCTAGGGCGCCCCCTCCCCTCTACTCCCCCTATATAAAGAGAGGCAGAGGGAGGGCAGCCACACACGTTTGTGCCTCGGTGCTGCCCTCCCTCTCCCACAACAATCTTCGTTTTCCCGCGGTGCTTGGCGAAGCCCTGCTGGAATCCTCCATCACCATCTCCACCACGCCGTCGTGCTGCCGGTGTCTCCATCAACCTCTCCTCCCCCCTTGCTGGATCAAGAAGGAGGAGACGTCCCCGAGCCGTACGTGTGAAGAACGCGGAGGCACCGTTGCTTCGGTGCTAGGATCTTCGGCGATCTGAATCGCGGCGAGTACGACTCCATCAACCGCGTTCTTGAACGGTTCCGCTTAGCGATCTACAAGGGTATGTGGATCCAACTCTCCCCTCGTAGATACATCTCCTAGATTGATCTTGGTGAATGTAGGAAAAAAATTTTGTTTCCCATGCAACGTTCCCCAACAGTGGTATCAGAGCTAGGATCTTGCGTAGATGCTTTCACGAGTAGAACACAAAAGGGTTTGTGGACGTTGATGTTTAGATTGCTTCCCTCCTTAGTCTTTCTTGATTCAGCGGTATTATGGGATGAAGCGGCCCGGACCAACTTTACATGTCCACGTACATGAGACCGGTTCCATCGACAGACATGTGACTTTTGTTGCATAAGATGGCTGGCGGGTGTCTGTCTCTCCTATCTTAGTTGAATCGGAACAGAACAAGGCGGTCCTTGTAGAATGTTAAATAGCAACTTAAATATCACCGTTGTGGCTTTGCGTAGGTAAGAAGCGTTCTTGCTAGATACCCATAGCAGCCACGTAAAACATGCCACAACAAATTAGAGGACGTCTAACTTGTTTTTGCAGGGTATGTATGTGATATGATATGGCCAATGACATGATGAGATATATTTGATGTATGAGATGATCATGTTGTAATAGTTAATATCGACTTGCATGTCGATGTATACGGCAACCGGCAGGAGCCATAGGGTTGTCTTTAATTTTTGTATGACCTGCGTGTCAATCATTAAGCGCTTTGTAATGCTTTACTTTATCGCTAAACGGTAGCAATAGTAGTAAGAGCATGGTGGGCGCGCGACAACCCCGATGGCGACACGATGATGGAGATCATGATGATGGGGATCATGGTGTGGCGCCGGTGACGATGGAGATCATGCCGGTGCTTTGGAGATGGAGATCAAAAGCACGAGTTGATGGCCATATCATGTCACTTATGATTTGCATGTGATGTTAATCCTTTTATGCATCTTATTTTGCTTAGGACGACGGTAGCATTATAAGATGATCCTTCACTAAAATTTCAAGATAAAATTGTGTTCCCCCGGAGTGTGCGCCGTTGCGAAGGTTCGTCGTTTCGAAGCACCACGTGATGATCGGGTGTGATAGACTCTACGTTCGCATACAACGGGTGCAAGCCAGTTTTGCACGTGCAGAACACTCGGGTTAGACTTGACGAGCCTAGCATGTACAGACATGGCCTCGGAACACGGAGGACCGAAAGGTCGAGCATGAGTCATATAGTAGATATGATCAACATGTTGATGTTCACCATTGACACCACCTCATCTCACGTGATGATCGGACTTGGGTTGGTGAATTTGGATCATGTCACGCTCGAATGACCGGAGGGATGTCAATTTGAGTGGGAGTTATAAATAATTTGATTAGGTAATAACTCACTTGTCATGAACAATAGTCTAAAATGTCTTTGCAAATTTTTGTTGTAGATGGCTCGCGCAGTAGCTCCCCTGAATTTTAATGCGTTCCTAGAGAAAGCTAAACTGAAAGATGATGGGAGCAACTTTGTGGACTGGCTCCGCAATCTGAGGATCATCCTCACAGCTGCCCAAAAGGTTTATGTCCTAAATGCACCGCTAGGTGAACCCCCCGCTCCTACAGCCCCTGCAGACGTTTTGAACGTCTGGCAGACGCGTTCGGATGACTATTCGATAGTGCAGTGTGCCATGTTGTACGGCTTGGAAGGAGGACTTCAAAGGCGTTTTGAACGTCATGGTGCATATGAGATGTACCAGGAGTTGAAGTTCATCTTTGAAAAGAATGCTAAGATCGAGAGGTATGAGACCACCGATAAATTCTTTGCTTGCAAGATGGAGGAGAATTCGTCTGTCAGTGAGCACTTGCTGAAGATGTCTGGGTACTATACCCGCATAGCTGATCTGGGACTTGTGTTCCCGGATGAGGCTATCATTGACAGAATTCTCCAGTCACTCCCTCCAAGCTACAAGAGCTTCGTGCAGCAGTATAACATGCAAGGGATGAACAAGACCATCGCCGAGCTGTTTTCAATGCTGAAAGTCGCTGAGGCAGACATCCAGAAGGAGTATCAAGTGTTGATGGTCAATAAGACCACCAGTTTCAAGAAGAATGGCAAGGGCAAGAAGGGTAACTCTAAGAAGGGTGGCAAAGCAGTTGCTAATCCAGTGAAGAAACCCAAGGCTGGGCCCAAGCCAGAGACTGAGTGTTTCTATTGCAAGGGGAACGGCCACTGGAAGCGGAACTGCCCCAAGTATCTGGCGGACAAGAAGGGGGCCAACAACAACAAAGGTATATGTGATATACATGTTATTGATGTGTACCTTACCAACTCTCGTTGTAGTGCCTGGGTATTTGATACCGGTTCGGTTGCTCACATTTGCAACTCTAAACAGGAACTGCGGAATAAACGGAGGCTGGCGAAGGACGAAGTGACGATGCGCGTGGGAAACGGTTCCAAGGTGGATGTGATCGCCGTCGGCACGCTCGCTCTTTGATTACCATCGGGATTAGTTATGAACCTGAATAATTGTTATTTAGTGCCTGCGTTAAGCATGAACATTATATCTGGATCTTGTTTATTGCGAGACGGTTACTCATTTAAGTCAGAGAATAATGGTTGTTCTATTTATATGAGTAATATCTTTTATGGTCATGCACCCGAAGTTAGGGGTTTATTCTTATTGAATCTCGATAGTGATGATACACATGTTCATAACATTGATGCCAAAAGATGTAGAGTAGATAATGATAATACCACTTTCTTGTGGCACTGCCGTCTCGGTCATATCGGCGTGGAACGCATGAGGAAGCTCCATGCTGATGGACTTTTGGAGTCTCTTGATTTTGAATCACTTGACACGTGCGAGCCGTGCCTCATGGGCAAGATGACAAGGACCCCATTTTCAGGGACAATGGAACGGGCAAATGACTTATTGGAAATCATACATACTGATGTGTGCGGTCCGATGAGTGTAACGGCGCGCGGTGGATATCGTTATTTTCTCACCTTCACTGACGACTTAAGTAGATATGGGTATATTTACTTGATGAAGCATAAGTCTGAAACTTTTGAAAAGTTCAAGCAATTTCAGAGTGAAGTTGAAAATCATCGTAACAAGAAGATCAAGTTCCTACGATCTGATCGAGGGGGAGAATATCTGAGTTATGAGTTTGGTGATCACTTAAGAAAATGTGGAATTGTTTCACAGTTGACGCCACCCGGAACACCACAACGTAATGGTGTGTCCGAACGTCGTAATCGAACCCTATTAGATATGGTACGTTCTATGATGTCTCTTGCCGATTTGCCACTATCGTTTTGGGGATATGCGTTAGAGACAGCTGCATTCACTTTAAATAGGGCTCCATCTAAGTCCGTTGAGACAACACTGTATGAACTGTGGTTTAGTAAGAAACCGAAGTTGTCTTTTCTCAAGGTTTGGGGTTGCGATGCTTATGTCAAAAGGCTTCAGCCAGAAAAGCTCGAACCCAAAGCGGACAAATGTGTCTTCATAGGATACCCAAAAGAAACAGTTGGGTACACCTTCTATCTCAGATCCGAGGGCAAAGTGTTTGTCGCTAAGAACGGGTCCTTTCTCGAGAAAGAGTTTCTCTCGAAAGAATTGAGTGGGAGGAAGGTAGAACTTGATGAGGTTATTGAACCTCTGCTTCAACCAGAGAGTAGCGCAGCACAGAAAGATGTTTTTGTGGAGCCTGCAGAGGCTGAAGAGGAAGCCAATGATTATGATCAAGAAGCTTCTGATCAAGTTACTACCGAACCTCGTAGGTCGACAAGGGTACGCACTGCACCTGAGTGGTATGGTAACCCTGTCTTGGAGGTCATGTTGTTAGACAACGGTGAACCTACGAGCTATGGAGAAGCGATGGTGGGCCCAGATTCCGACAAATGGTTAGAGGCCATGAAATCTGAGATGGGATCCATGTATGAAAACAAAGTATGGACTTTGGAAGTATTACCTGAAGGGCGGAAGGCCATTCAGAATAAATGGATTTTTAAGAGGAAGACGGACGCTGACGGTAATGTCACCGTGTATAAAGCTCGACTTGTGGCAAAGGGTTTTTCACAAGTTCAAGGGATTGACTACGATGAGACTTTCTCACCCGTAGCGATGCTTAAATCCGTCCGAATCATGTTAGCAATAGCTGCATATTTCGATTATGAAATTTGGCAGATGGATGTCAAAACAGCGTTCCTTAACGGTTTTCTTAAGGAAGAGTTGTATATGATGCAACCAGAAGGTTTTTTCGATCCAGAGAAAGCTGACAAAGTATGCAGGCTCCAGCGTTCCATTTATGGGCTGGTGCAAGCATCTCGGAGTTGGAATCTTCGCTTTGATGAGGTGATCAAAGCGTTTGGGTTTATACAAGTTTACAATGAAGCTTGTATTTACAAGAAAGTGAGTGGGAGCTCTATAGCGTTTCTAATATTATATGTGGATGACATATTGCTGATTGGAAACAATATAGAATTTTTGGATAGCGTGAAGGGGTATTTGAACAAGAGTTTTTCAATGAAGGATCTCGGTGAAGCTGCTTTCATATTGGGCATCAAGATCTATAGAGATAGATCAAGACGCTTGATAGGACTTTCACAAAGCACATACCTTGATAAAGTTTTGAAGAAGTTCAAAATGGATCAATCCAAGAAGGGGTTCTTGCCGGTATTGCAAGGTACAAAGTTGAGTAAGACTCAGTGCCCAGTGACTGCGGAAGATAGAGAAAAGATGAGTGTCGTCCCCTATGCTTCAGCCATTGGCTCTATCATGTATGCAATGCTGTGCACAAGACCAGATGTCAGCCTTGCCATAAGTATGGCCGGAAGGTTTCAAAGTAATCCTGGTATGGATCACTGGACAGTGGTCAAGAATATCCTAAAGTACCTGAAAAGGACTAAGGATATGTTTCTCGTTTATGGAGGTGATCAAGAGCTCGTCGTAAAGGGTTACGTCGATGCAAGCTTTGACACTGATCCGGATGACTCTAAGTCTCAAACCGGATACGTATATATTCTCAACGGGGGAGCGGTAAGCTGGTGCAGTTCCAAGCAGAGCGTGGTAGCTGATTCTACATGTGAAGCAGAGTATATAGCTGCCTCGGAGGCGGCAAAGGAAGGTGTCTGGATGAAGGAGTTCATGACAGATCTTGGAGTTGTGCCTAGTGCACTGAACCCAATGACTCTGTTCTGTGACAACACTGGTGCCATTGCTCTAGCCAAGGAACCAAGGTTTCACAAGACGACCAGACACATAAAGCGACGCTTCAATTCCATCCGCGATTCGGTCAAGGAGGAGGACATAAACATTTGCAAAGTACACACGGATCTGAATGTTGCAGATCCGTTGACTAAGCCTCTTCCACGGGCTAAGCACGATCAACACCAAGACTCTATGGGTGTTAGATTCATTACCTTGTAATGCTAGATTATTGACTCTAGTGCAAGTGGGAGACTGTTGGAAATATGCCCTAGAGGCAATAATAAAAGAGTTATTATTATATTTCCTTGTTCATGATAATCGTTTATTATCCATGCTATAATTGTATTGATTGGAAACTCAAATACATGTGTGGATAAATAGACAGACTTTGTGTCCCTAGTGAGCCTCTACAGGACTAGCTCGTTGATCAAAGATGACCGCGGTTTCCAGGTCATAGACATGAGTTGTCATTTGATAACGGGATCACATCATTAGGAGAATGATGTGATGGACGAGACCCAAACGTTAAACATAGCTTTTGATCGTGTCAGTTATCGCTATAGTTTTCTGCATGTCAAGTATAAGTTCCTATGACCATGAGATCATGTAACTCACTGACACCGTAGGAATGCTTTGTGTGTGCCAAACGTCACAACGTAACTGGGTGACTATAAAGGTACTCTACAGGTATTTTCGAGGGTGTCTGTTGGGTTGACATGGATCGAGACTGGGATTTGTCACTCCGTGTGACGGAGAGGTATCTCCGGGCCCACTCGGTAATACGTCATCTCAATGAGCTCAAAGTGACTAAGCAGTTGGTCACGGGATTATGTATTACGGTAACGAGTAAAGAGACTTGCCGGTAACGAGATTGAACTAGGTATAGAGATACCGACGATCGAATCTCGGGCAAGTAACATACCGACGAGACAAAAGGAACTGTATACGGGATTGCCTGAATCCTTGACATCGTGGTTCATCCGATGAGATCATCGAGAAACATGTGGGAACCAATATGGGTATCCAGATCCCGCTATTGGTTATTGACCTGGGAGTGTCTCGGTCATGTCTACATGGTTTCCGAACCCGCAGGGTCTACACACTTAACGTTCGGTGACGCTAGGGTTGTTAGTGAGAAAAGTGTATGGTTACCGAAGGTTGTTCGGAGTCCCGGATGAGATCCTGGACGTGACGAGGGTCTCCGGAATGGTCCGGAGACAAAGATTGATATATAGGATGAAAGGTTTCGGAGTCCGGAAGTGTTCCGGGGAGCATCGGGAAATCGGCGGAGTACCGGAAAGGGGTTTCGGGGGGTCCGGAAGCAGTTCTGGGCCTAATGGGCCACAAGGGGGAACACCACAGCCCTCAGGGCTGTGCGCCCCCCCCTGGGCCCTCTCCTTGTGCGCCAAGGGGGGTGGACCCCTCTAGGGTGGCCGCACCCCCTAGCCTTGGGGGGCAAGGCACCTAGGGGGGGAAACCCTAGGGCCTGGCCCTGGCCGCCGCCCCCCCTGCCTTGGCCGCCGCCCCCCCTTGCCCTGGCCGCCGGCCCCCTAGGGGGGAAACCCTAGGGCGCCCTCACCTCTCCACCCCCCCTATATATAGTGAGGCAAAGGGAGGGCAGCAAACACAAGTTCGTGCCTCGGTGCTGCCCTCCCTCTCCCACAACATCTTCTTCTCCCGCGGTGCTTAGGCGAAGCCCTGCTGGAATTCTCCTCCACCATCACCACCACGCCGTCGTGCTGCCGGTTCTCCATCAACCTCTCCTCCACCCCTTGCTGGATCAAGAAGGAGGAGACGTCCCCGTGCCGTACGTGTGAAGAACGCGGAGGCACCGTTGCTTCGGTGCTAGGATCTTCGGCGATCTGAATCGCGGCGAGTACGACTCCATCATCCGCGTTCATAACGCTTCCGCTTAGCGATCTACAAGGGTATGTGGATCCTACTCTCCCCTCGTAGTTGCATCTACTAGATTGATCTTGGTGAACGTAGAGAAAAATTTTTGTTTTCCATGCAACGTTCCCCAACAGAAGCCTCGCCGGAGAGCCGCCGCCGCCTTCGGTTCTCCTCTGCCCGCGCCGCGCCGGACATGTCCGGAGGAGCCCGGACATGTCCGACCTCCCCCTCGCCTCGTGACACTGCCATGTGGGTCCCAGTCGCCAGACGTGTCCGCCGGGACACGGACATGTCCACCTTTTCCCGAGGTTGATTTCTTCCAAGTCCCAAAAATCTCATGATAAGTGTGCATGTTTGACTGATGATAACTGTGTGCATGTATGTCCAAAGGAAGCATATGATATGTCAAAATGTTCGTCTCTATGCTCTACATGTTGGTTGCATTTGCATGCATGTTACTGTTCATTTTGATGTCTTAATCTTCGTTGCAAAACTGCTATGTGATGTTACTGCTCAGCTCTAGTTGTTTGTCAATAATATGTATTGTTTAACATGGTGTAACTTGGTGCATGTTGGTCCAAATGGAGTGTATGATATGTCAAATTGTCCATTGTGAAGTGCTCTACATGATAGTGGCTGTTGCATTCATGTTAGGTGCCATATTGCCATGCTTATCTCTGTTGCAAAGTGCATGTGGCTGTTAAGTGCTGAAACTTGTTATAAGATGATGATTTGTCTTTTTCATATCTTTATGTGTGATTTTTGTTTGAGCTACATGTCAATATGTTTTAGAAGCACAATCATGTCATCTTTGCTGTGGTGCAATCCATTTGCCATGATATGCCTTGTGGTGAGTGGAACAAGCTTGTAAAGTGGCCTACTCACTGTTGCTAATTTCTGAGACTTGTTGAAAACTGCTAAGTCTGAAAATGTTATATCC
The DNA here is from genome assembly GCA_902687465.1 of Secale cereale. Taxonomy (NCBI): domain Eukaryota; kingdom Viridiplantae; phylum Streptophyta; class Magnoliopsida; order Poales; family Poaceae; genus Secale; species Secale cereale. The sequence continues at coordinate 135,659,260 of LR738715.1, forward strand.
TGATGCCATGTTTGCTTGATGCTATAGTCAAATCCATGAATGTTTTGGGATGTCCAATGACCATGTCTTGATGTCCATGTTATTCTCTATACATCCATGACCTTGTTTGCATTTTTGACCTGTTGTAGCTTGTTGTTTTCAAGCTCTCAAATTGCTATAAAATGTTTCTGTCAGCCTGTTATCAGTAAGTTCAGTTTTTCCAAGTGAATAGGTAGTGTTCTATGTATCCTATGACCATGTTCTTGCCATGAGTAGCTTCATAAACATGTCTTCTTGTTGTTGGTTATATCCACATGCCATGATATGCTTTGAGATGAGTTGCACGAGCTTGCAAACATGCCTACTTGTCGTTGTTGCTGCCATGTTTAGTTTATTTCACTAAGTCTATGAATCTGTTATCTTTTGCAATCTTGCCATGTTGTTTTGAACATGTTCTAGTGGTGTTTGGTAGTAGCTCAGTGATCATGTTTGTAGTGCTTGACATGTAGATGCTTCACATGCCCTTTGCTGCCATGAAGTGTTATTGTATCATGTTGTTTTGATGTCAACTATATGCCTACTTGCTGTTTTGGGCTGATTGTGTTTCAAACTTGCTTCGTGTGTATGTGATGAACCGTTGCTCCGTTTTGAGCGTGTCCTATATGAAACTTGTGTGTTTTTGCATGTAGATGCATAATATCATGTTGTATACATGTTTGGAGAGTGTTTTCTTGTTGTTTGAATGCATATTGCATCTTGTCATGCTTGACTTATTTTGCTCATATCTTCTAGGCCGTAGCTCCAAATTAAATGAACTTGATATGTAACTTGACTAGAATTTTGAGTAGGTCATCACGGTGAATATTAACTTGCTGTTTAACAACTTGAACTTAAGGTTTGTTCAGATCTGGATCAATTTCGAAAAATTGCATATGAGGACTTACCGGAGTTGTTATATGTTGTTTCCGGCCTCATTTAAACTTGCTTCGTGTATTGATCCTGTGTGCTTCATCCCTTGCCATGATTTGCATCATGTAGCCTTGTCATGCATCATACTTGGTTGTGCATCATGTCTTGTTATGTGTTGTGTGTTTACCGTGTTCCTTGCTTCTTCTCATTAGTGTTTGTTTCGTTGCGATCGTGAGGATTCGTTCGACTACACTTGGCTCGTCTTCATGGCTTCTTCTTCGTCTTCTTCATGGGCTTGTTCTCCTTCCTTGCGGGATCTCAGGCAAGATGATGATACGTCCAAAACGTATCTATAGTTTCTGCTTGCTCCATGCCACTTTTGGGTGATATTGCTATGATATTCATACACTTCCATACACTTTTAATCATATTTGGACGAACTTACTAATCCAGTGCACCCCAGTGCCAGTTTCTGTTTTTGGCTGTTTTTGTATTTCAGGTTTTCACGTTTCGAGAACTGCCCAGAAAAATACAGAAAAAATATATAAAAAATCAGCGTTCCGGGAACGACACTGCTTCCGAAGGGGAGCCTGGGGGGCACAGGGGCTCCAGGCGCCCTGTGGGCGCCCCCCTCCCCCCTGGGCCGCGTCGGGGGGGGCGCCTCGGCCCCACGAGAGCCCCCCGGTGCCCTACTTTGGCAGATATTTAAAGGGCCCCCCGTAACCCTTGAAACAGGACTTCTTTCCGCGATCCCATCTCTGTTCCGCCGCCGCCGCCGCTTCCAAGATCGGGAGCACCAGGAGAACTCTTCCCGGCACCCTGCCGGAGGGGAGGATCACCATCGGGAGCTTCTCCACCACCATGGACGCCTCCCGGATGACTCGTGAGTAGTCTCCCTTGGACCATGAGTCCATGACCAGTAGCTATGTGATGTTCTCCTCCCGTTCTTGTGCTTCACTAATTAGTCCTCGTGAGCTGCCCTACATGATCGAGGCACCTATGTAATCCTTATGCTGTTGCTATGTTGAGTTTGCTGGGATCCAATGGATTATGAGATTATGTTCAGATTGATCTTGAGTAATATATTTGATTCACCTCTTTTATATTTTAGTTCATAAGTAATTCTTGCATGTTCTCCGTTGTTATTTATTGCTTTGGTCGAGTAGTAAGTAGTGACTCCAAGAGGGAACGTTATGCTCGATTGTGGGTTCATGCCCCTCGATGACTAGCTTGAGTGACAGAAACATGAGTCTAGGGGATGTGCTGTTGCCACAAGAGGGAAAACAACGGTGCTTGTGCCCGCGGGTGCAAGGATTGTTTACTTTACGCAAAGTTCTTTTAATGCAGTTGTCTGTTGCATTGAGTTTACACTATGGGTGGGACTCGCAACTTAATACCAGTGAGATGTTTTGGATAGATATCTCAAGGTGGATGATTAGTAGTAGATGCAGATGGATTTCGGTCTACTTACTTTGGCGTACCGCCCATGCTTTGAACCTCAACCTTTCTTGTAATGTAGTCAGCATTGGTTTGCGTTCGTGGTCCTGTCAATTGCCCAGCTGTAATTTGTTACCTCACATAGCTGTTTTATCGTCTTTTGGGAGAGAGACATCACTAGTGAACATCATGTGACTCCGGTCCATATTACCATCATTGATCACATACACTATTTTACTTTTCGCTATTTTATTTACTATTGCAAATTACTATCTACCACTACTATCATATTGCTTTTAACCCTTTGTGAACTACAAGGCCGGAGAGATTGACAACCTCTCTGTACTCGTTGGGAGCAAAGTTATTTGTATCTGTGTGCAGGTCCACGTTGATTGCTAATTGCGCCGTTAGCGGTTGACACCTACCTGTTGAACCTAGGAGTCTCTGGGGATTCGATCCTTGGCATCTTTGCTAAGGGAAAACACTTCTACTTACTGCATCTTACACCTTCCACTTGGGGTAATCCAACGAGGGGTTCGAGGCCCATCAAGGAGTATTTTCTGGCGCCGTTGCCGGGGACTCCACTCTTCAGGATAGGGGAGTTGCATGCTATCTTTTACCTTTGCTTTTTAGTCTTGTTAGTTTACCTTTCATTATTTGCTTTAGTTTCTTTTATCGAAAATCACAAAAATAGTTATCTTGTTCTTTAGTTATCATTATGTCGGGTCCTTTTGTCTTTGACGAGGCAGAAGTTCTCACCTTTAAACAAAGAGGTGGGAAAAGTTTGAAAGATGCTTGGTATAGAATTAATTATTCACAAAAAAGAGCCACCAAGAAGCAACCTGCCACTATCTTACTTAGAAATTTTTATGTTGGAATTACTTCTTGGAATAGGTTTATTCTAGATACTGCTAGCAATGGAAATTTCCTAGAGGCCCCAGTTTGGGAGTCTCTTAGTATTATTGAAAATCTTGTTGGGAGTCCCCCTGTTATTAGCATTCGAGAGGACATCACCCTAGCTCACATTATGAAAAAACTTGAAAAAATAGAGCTAGAGATGCCAAGCACTAATAAGATGAATGAGTTGGATCAAAAGATCCAAGGGAATTTGAATAGACTTGATAGCTCCATGCATAAAAAATTTAAAATTTTGGAGACCGTCAAATTCCATGATTCTGATTCTTCTAGGATGGAAAAGATTGAGGAAATATTTGATACCTTAGGAACTACTTTCTCCTCGATCAAAACCGAAAAGGTAGAAACTCCGGCAAAGAGGGAGCCTAAGTTCGTTCACGTTCCAAAGGCTCCCCGTTCTAAAAGTAATCCACCTATTGCCAAAGGGGTTGAAACTGTAAAGACTTTGGAAGAAACACCTATCGTTGATGAATTTATAAATGAATCTGCCCTTGACTTTTATCCTTTTGGTCTTCTACCTAGAAGTATCTCTATGAGGCCCTTATTTGAGAGCCCTCTTAAGACTAGTTGTATTATTGAAGAGCTTTTTGATGATCTTGATGATGGTTCAATTGATACAACTTGATCTATGCATTATGCCTAGCTTAAAGGCATAAAAGAAAGCGCTTTTGGGAGGCAGCCCACATGAATAAATTTTTTGCTTTTGTTGAGTCTTGATGTTGTTTACTGCTGTAGCATCATCATTGTATCTTTGTTTTTCATATTTGTGCCAAGTATAGCCTCTGATTGCTAGAAAGTTCAAAAGTTGTGAGGTGCTGTCCAGGAAACAGATTCTGTCCTTGGATAGAAAAATTCGTATAAAATCACCAGATCATCTTTTTGGTCTGAATTTTTTCGACAGCGTTCTCTATATAATTGTCTTTCGTGCGTCAGTTCTGAGAATTTTTATTTGAGTTGCAGAAGTATCACGAACAGGTCAATTACTGCCTGCTGTTCTGTTTTTCACAGATTCTGTCATGTTTTGCCTTACCTTCACTTTGCAAATTAAGAACTTGTTTTTTCTTTGCAAAAACCTTTTGGCAATCTTGAGAAACAGTAGAACTTCAAGAATATCCTTATTTCCAGCAAGGTATAATTATTTTATTAAGGGTACTAACCTCGCTAATCAGACTATGACTGAGTTATGTATGAAGGGAGTTTTCAAGTGTGCGAGGGAAGATGATAAAAAGATTCAGGAGTGTCAAGCGCTCAAGCTTGGGGATGCCCCCGTGCACCCCCAAGAAATATTCAAGGAGACTCAAGCGTCTAAGCTTGGGGATGCCCCCCGTGCATCCCCTTCTCCATCAACATTATCAGTTCGTCTTTCGTTTCGCTATATTTTTATCACTTCATGTGTTATGTGCTATGCTTGGAGCGTCTTGCTTTTAGTTTTCTTTTTAGTTTTTCATAACGAGTAGGAACCCAGCATTCCTTTATGTGGGAGAGAAACACGCTCCACTTCTACCTAGAACATTACATAGAATTTTCATGTTTATCTATCCTGTGTGTGTTCTTTGTCTTTTAATAGCTACTATCGTGCTTTGCTCTTAGTATTCATGCTTTTATTTTCAAAGAGCTTTTATTTAGTTGGTTGCTTGAACTCTCTTTAATTACCATGCTCACCTTATTAAGAGAGTTTGCTGCCATTACATGGGTTAATGTGTCTATGATAAAGATGCTACTTTCATGATGGTGCTTAGTAGCTCAGGTTTTCTTATGGTTAATCTCAAGTAGCTCGGGGGTTCCCAATGTGTCATTGGAGTACCAACTTGGTTTGTTTGCCTATGATGTGGTATGGTTTAGTAATATCTTCCTTCGAGAATTTATTTTGATTGACTTGGCGTATGCTCACGCATATTCAAGACTGTAAAGAAAGTCTGTCAAGCCTTGATGATCTTTTGTTTCTAAGTAGCGATATAACTACCATGCCTGATTCAATATTGCTTTGTCGCTCTGCATGATTATGACCGTCATTGCTCTCTTAGTTGGTCGCTCCCATTCTTTTGCTAACCTTCACCTGCACTAAGCAAATTAACCATGCAATACATAGCTCATGGGAAAGTAGCCTAAAAACTATTATGGCAAAGAATATGTTGCTTATGTATCTTATTTCTTATGAGTTGCTTGCTGAGCGGCAACCATGTTTCTGGGGACGCCATCAACTGTCACACTTTTGTTGAATATCATGTGAGTTGCTATGCATGTTCGTCTTGTCTGAAGTAAGGGTGATTTACCGTGGGTTGAATTAATATGCATATTGTTAGAGAAGAACATTGGGCCGCCAACCAAAGCCATGCATCATGGTGGAAGTTTTAGCTTGGACCTTAATCCTCAATCTCTCATAAGAATATGCTTATGCATTAAAGATGAGTCCATCATCTATTTTCTATGTTGTCCCGGTATGGATGTCCTCAAGTTGAGATTTATCAAAAACGAGAAATCAAATGCGATCTATCTCCTTGGACCTTTGTACAGGTGGCATAGAGGTACCCCTTTGTGACACTTGGTAAAAACATATGCAATGCAATGATAACCCATGGGGATCCGAGCTAATTAGGACAAGCAGCGAGCACTATTGGTATTCGATGCATGAGGCTTGCAACTTATAAGATGTTTTATACATGACACATATTAAGTACTACTACCGTTGACACAATTGCTTCCATGTTTCATAATAAAAAGCTCTAGCACTTCAAGCATCAACTACTGAGAGCATGATTGTCATTCTGAGTATAATGTGCATTGTCCCAAAGTAGCATTGTCTTTTGCATGATTGTGATATCATTTATTCTGAAATGATTGTATCTAGTCATCACTTAAACCTTGAAGGTGCCCTTGCATTTATGTTTTGCATCACTAAAAGGGGCAAGCTAGATATCACTTGATCATATTTGCACATCATGTTCATTGCGAATCTTTTTGATGTTTCAGTTTTTTTTACTATGTACTGCAAGGCAACAGCCTCACAGTGTTTTATTAGCTTAAAAACCCATATAGGGAAAGAGTTACAAAAGGTCTTAAATATATACAGAGAAGAGAGGGGAGGGGACTTACATCTAGTCTACTGAAGTGAGGCTATCCAGGATAGAAGTCTATCTCTATATTTACATTTAATTCTATGAGCAAGTAAGGAAATATCATACACAAAGTTTCTTTTCCACAAAGTTTCAGTTTCATATTGTAAAACTTTCAGTCATTTGTGATTTTCTCTTGAGACAACTTAATTACTTTAGAATCATTGCCTCAGTAAGCTTTTGTCATATGACTATGAGAAAGTCTTATATGGTTAATAGCATGTCACCACAGAAATTATTCTTGTTATCATTTACCTACTCGAGGACGAGCAGGAATTAAGCTTGGGGATGTTGATACGTCCAAAACGTATCTATAATTTCTGCTTGCTCCATGCCACTTTTGGGTGATATTGCTATGATATTCATACACTTCCATACACTTTTAATCATATTTGGACTAACTTACTAATCCAGTGCACCCCAGTGCCAGTTTCTGTTTTCGGCTGTTTTTGTATTTCAGGTTTTCACGTTTCGAGAACTGCCCAGAAAAATACAGAAAAAATATATAAAAAATCAGCGTTCCGGGAACGACACTGCTTCCGAAGGGGAGCCTGGGGAGCACAGGGGCTCCAGGCGCCCTGTGGGCGCCCCCCCCCCCTGGGCCGCGCCGGGGGGGGGCGCATCGGCCCCCCGAGAGCCCCCCGGTGCCCTACTTTGGCAGATATTTAAAGGGTCCCACGCAACCCTTGAAACAGGACTTCTTTCCGCGATCCCATCTCTGTTCCGCCGCCACCGCCGCTTCCAAGATCGAGAGCACCAGGAGAACTCTTCCCGGCACCCTGCCGGAGGGGAGGATCACCATCGAGAGCTTCTCCACCACCATGGACGCCTCCCGGATGACTCGTGACTAGTCTCTCTTGGACCATGAGTCCATGACCAGTAGCTATGTGATGTTCTCCTCCCGTTCTTGTGCTTCACTAATTAGTCCTCGTGAGCTGCCCTACATGATCGAGGCACCTATGTAATCCTTATGTTGTTGCTATGTTGAGTTTGCTGGGATCCAATGGATTATGAGATTATGTTCAGATTGATCTTGAGTAATATATTTGATTCACCTCTTTTATATTTTAGTTCATAAGTAATTCTTGCATGTTCTCCGTTGTTATTTATTGCTTTGGCCGAGTAGTAAGTAGTGACTCCAAGAGGGAACGTTATGCTCGATTGTGGGTTCATGCCCCTCGATGACTAGCTTGAGTGACAGAAACATGAGTCTAGGGGATGTGATGTTGCCACAAGGGGGAAAACAACGGTGCTTGTGCTCGCGGGTGCAAGGATTGTTTACTTTACGCAAAGTTCTTTTAATGCAGTTGTCTGTTGCATTGAGTTTACACTATGGGTGGGACTCGCAACTTAATACCAGCGAGATGTTCTGGATAGATATCTCAAGGTGGATGATTAGTAGTAGATGCAGATGGATTTCGGTCTACTTACTTTGGCGTACCGCCCATGCTTTGAACCTCAACCTTTCTTGTAATGTAGTCAGCATTGGTTTGCGTTCGTGGTCCTGTCAATTGCCCAGCTGTAATTTGTTACCTCACATAGCTGTTTTATCGTCTTTTGGGAGAGAGACGTCACTAGTGAACATCATGTGACTCCGGTCCATATTACCATCATTGATCACATACACTATTTTACTTTCCGCTATTTTATTTACTATTGCAAATTACTATCTACCACTACTATCATGTTGCTTTTAACCCTTTGTGAACTACAAGGCCGGAGAGATTGACAACCTCTCTGTACTCGTTGGGAGCAAAGTTATTTGTATCTGTGTGCAGGTCCACGTTGATTGCTAATTGCGCCGTTAGCGGTTGACACCTACCTGTTGAACCTAGGAGTCTCTGGGGATTCGATCCTTGGCATCTTTGCTAAGGGAAAACACTTCTACTTACTGCATCTTACACCTTCCACTTGGGGTAATCTAACGAGGGGTTCGAGGCCCATCAGATGACCGTCACCTTGGATACCTTTACTATCATTGCCATGCTAGTTGTCTCGATGCTATCGCTATATGTTGCGCTACCTATCTTTTTGTTGTCAGCCTCTCCTTGTTGCTATGAAACCCTCTCTAACCTTGACACCATCCCAGCAAACCATTGTTTGGCTATGTTACCGCTCGCTCATCCCCTCTTATAGCGTTGTTAGTTGCAGGTGAAGATGAAGATTGCTCCATGTTGGAACTTAGATGTTGGAATATCACAATATATCTTATATTAATTAATGCACATATATACTTGGCAATGGGTGGAAGGCTTGGCCTTTTGCTCGGTGTTTTGTTCCACTCATGCCGCCTTAAGAACCGATAAACCGGTGTTATGTTCCTTGATTTTGCGTTCCTAACGCGGTTGGGTATATGGGGACCCCTTAACAGTTCCCTTTGAATAAAACTCCTCCAGCAAGGCCCAACTTTGGTTTTACCATTTGCCATAACTAAAATCTTGCATAGGGACTTTCCGGACCCCGATGACTTAATTCACAACCCGGGCCGGTGCTCCTCATGAGTGTTGGTCCAAACCCATCAACCGCCGATGACCACTAGGGGCAACTTTGGACTTGGCCTACCGGAAGTTTGGACGATCCGGACGTGGCCTGAGACGAGATACGCGCGGCTACTATCAGGGTGTCGACACGCCGGGAGGTCTTGCTGGACTTGTTTTACCATTGTCGAAATGTCTTGTGCATCGGGATTCCGAGTCTGATCGGGCTATCCCTAAGATAAAGGGTATTATTATTTTTACCTCTGCTGATCGTGAGAGCTTGTGATGGGCTAAGTTGGGACACCCCTGCAGGGTTATGATCTTTCGAAAGCCGTGCCCGCGGTTATGTAGCAGATTGGAATTTGTTAATGTCCGGTTGTAGAAAACTTGACAGAGGATCCGAAATAAAATACACGAACCGCGTGAGTAACCGTGACCGTCTCTTTTCACTTTGAGAAGAGAACGCGATGGGGTTATGTTTGACTCGTAGGTAGTTTAGGATCTCTTAGTGATCATTACTAGTTTGCGACCGTTTGCGTAGATGCTCATCTTATTCTTGTACTCGTAAGTTAGCCATCATATATCGCTTAGCCACTGATGCAACCTCACCACTTAACCTCTCCATACCTTTAAGCTTTGCTAGTCTTGATACCCATGGTTATGAGATTGATGAGTCCTCGTGGCTCACAGTTATTACAACAACAGTTGCAGGTGCAGGTTTCCGATGACTTGACGTGAGAGCGATGTTTACTTATGTTGGAGTTCTTTCTTCTTCTTCTTCAGTCTTGGGATAGGTTTCGGGTCGGCAGCCTGGGATAGCAGATGGATATCGTGGCGCTTTTCATGTTTGCATCCGTAGTGGGATGTCTTGTATTGATGTTGTTGTATTCATGTGACTTGTACGAATTGTTGTATCCCCATGTAATTATGTAATGGTACGATGTAATGATATCCATCTTGCTAAGCGCCCGAAATGCGGTTGTGCCCCAATCATGAGATGTATCACGTGATCGGGATAGAATCGCATCTTGGGCGTGACAAGTTGGTATCAGAGCCTGGACCGACCATAGGAGCCCCCTTGTTTGATCGTAGTCTGGCCGTTGTCGAGTCTAGCAGAAAAACTATTTTGGAGTCTAGTTATATCGGAGAGTAGGAATTCTTTTTACTCCTCAGCCCCTTCGTCGCTCTGGTGAGGAATCTTGACGTAAGTGTTTGTTGGGGAACGTAGCAGAATTCAAAAAAAATCCTATGCTTCACCAAGATCAATATAAGGAGTCATCTAGCAACGAGCATAATGGAGTGCATCTACATACCCTTTTGTAGATCGCGTGCGGAAGCGTTCGAAGGAACGTGGATGAAGTAGTCGTACTCTTCGTGATCCTCGTCACCGATAATCCCAGCGCCGAACGGACGACACCTCCGCGTTCAACACACGTACGGTATAGCGACGTCTCCTCCTTCTTGATCCAGAGGAGAGGTTGACGGAGATCCAGCACCACGACGGCGTGGTGGTGGATGCAACAGGAAAACCTGTAGGGCTTCGTCGGCGCCCTGCGAGAGGAGATGGAAGTGTGACGGGAGGGGGGAGAGGCACCAGAGGCTTGGGATGCGGCTGCCCTCTCCCCCCTCACTATATATAGGGGCCAGGGGGGCGCCGGCCCTAGGATATGCAATCTCCTAGGGGGCGGCGGCCAGAGGGGGGAGACTTGCCCCCCAAGGCATAGAGGGCGCCTGGAGGGGGCCCATATGGGTGCGCCAGCCCACCAGGGGCTGACCCCCTTGAAGGAAATATGCCCTAGAGGCAATAATAAAGATGTTATTTGTATTTCCTTATATCATGATAAATGTCTTTTATTCATGCTAGAATTGTATTAACCGGAAACTTAGTACATGTGTGGATACATAGACAAAACAGTATGTCCCTAGTATGCCTCTACTAGACTAGCTCATTGATCAAAGATGGTTATGTTTCCTAACCATAGACATGAGTTGTCATTTGATCAACGGGATCACATCATTAGGAGAATGATGTGATGGACAAGACCCATCCGTTAGCATAGCACTATGATCGTTTAGTTTTTCTGCTATTGCTTTCTTCATGACTTATACATGTTCCTATGACTATGAGATTATGCAACTCCCGAATACCGTAGGAACACCTTGTGTGCTATCAAACGTCACAACGTAACTGGGTGATCATAAAGATGCTCTACAGGTGTCTCCGAAAGTATTCGTGGTGTTGCCATAGATCAAGATTAGGATTTGTCACTCCGAGTGTCGGAGAGGTATCTCTGGGCCCTCTCGGTAACACACATCACAATAAGCCTTGCAAGCAAAAGACTAATGAGTTAGTCACGAGATGATGTGTTACGGAACGAGTAAAGAGACTTGCCGGTAACGAGATTGAACTAGGTATAGAGATACCGACGATCGAATCTCGGGCAAGTAACATACCGATGACAAAAGGAACAACGTATGTTGTTATGCGGTTTGATCGATAAAGATCTTCGTAGAATATGTAGGAGCCAATATGAGCATCCAGGTTCCGCTATTGGTTATTGACCGGAGATGAGTCTCGGTCATGTCTACATAGTTCTCGAACCCGTAGGGTCCGCACGCTTAACGTTTGATGACGATCGGTATTATGAGTTTATGAGTTTTGATGTACCGAAGGTAGTTCGGAGTCCCGGATGAGATCACGGACATGACGAGGAGTCTCGGAATGTCCGAGACATAAAGATTGATATATTGGACGACTATATTCGGACACCGAAAGTGTTCTGGAAAGTTTCGGAATTTACCGGAGTGCCGGGGGGGTTACTGGAACCCCCCGGGGGAATGGTGGGCCCTGGTGGGCCATAGGGGAGAGAGAGGGCAGCAGCCAGGAGGTGGCGCGCCCCCTCCCTAGGAGGAGTCCGAATAGGACAAGGGGAGGGGGGCGCGGCCCCTCTTTCCCTCTCCCTCTCCCTCTCTTTCCTTCCCCCTTCTTCCTTCTTTGGTAGTTCCTACTAGGAATAGGATTGCAATCCTATTCCTAGTAGGATTGCACCCTAGCCGCACCATAGGAGGGCCGGCCGGCCTCCCCCCTTGCTCCTTTATATACGGGGGCAGGGGGGCACCCAAGGACACACAAGTTGAATTGTTCTAGCCGTGTGCGGTGCTCCCCTCCACAGAAACACACCTCGGTCATACCGTCGCAGTGCTTAGGCGAAGCCCTGCGCCGGTAGATACATCATATCCGTCACCACGCCGTCGTGCTGACGAAACTCTCCCGTGAAGCTCAGCTGGATCAAGAGCTCGTGGGACGTCATCAAGCTGAACGTGTGCTGAACGCGGAGGTGCCGTACGTTCGGTGCTTGATCGGTTGGATCGCGAAGAAGTTCGACTACATCAACCGCGTCACTTGACGCTTCCGCTTCCGGTCTACAAGGGTACGTAGACACACTCTTCCCTCTCGTTGCTATGCATCTAGTAGATAGATCTTGCGTGATCGTAGGAAAATTTTAAAATACTACGTTCCCCAACAGTGGCATCATGAGCCAGGTCTATGCGTAGATGATATGCACGAGTAGAACACAATGAGTTGTGGGCGATACTAGTCATACTGCTTACCAGCATGTCATACTTTGCTTCGGCGGTATTGTGAGATGAAGCGGCCCGGACCCACATTACGCGTACGCTTACGCGAGACTGGTTTCACCCTTACGAGCACTCGTTGCTTAAAGGTGACTGGCGGGTGTCTGTCTCTCTCACTTTAGCTGAATCAAGTGTGGCTACGCCCGGTCCTTGTGAAGGTTAAAATAGCACATACTTGACGAAACATCGTTGTGGTTTTGTATGCGTAGGTAAGAACGGTTCTTGCTAAGCCCGTAGCAGCCACGTAAAACTTGCAACAACAAAGTAGAGGACGTCTAACTTGTTTTTGCAGGGCATGTTGTGATGTGATATGGTCAAGACATGATGAGTTATATGGGTTTGTATGAGATGATCATGTTTTGTAATGTTATCGGCAACTGGCAGGAGCCATATGGTTGTCGCTTTATTGTATGAAATGCAATCGCCATGTAATTGCTTTACTTTATCACTAAGCGGTAGCGATAGTCGTAGAAGCAATAGTTGGCGAGACGACAACGATGCTACGATGGAGATCAAGGTGTCGCGCCGGTGACGAAGGTGATCATGACGGTGCTTTGGAGATGGAGATCAAAAGCACAAGATGATGATGGCCATATCATGTCACATATTTTGATTGCATGTGATGTTTATCTTATTATGCTTCTTATTTTGCTTAGAACGACGGTAGCATTATAAGATGATCCCTTACTAAATTTCAAGGTATAAGTGTTCTCCCTGAGTATGCACCGTTGCGAAAGTTCGTCGTGCCGAGACACCACGTGATGATCGGGTGTCATAAGCTCTACGTTCAAATACAACGGGTGTAAGCCAGTTTTGCACACGCAGAATACTCGGGTTAAACTTGACGAGCCTAGCATATGCAGATATGGCCTCGGAACACTGGAGACCGAAAGGTCGAGCGTGAATCATATAGTAGATATGATCAACATAAGATGTTCACCATTGAAACTACTCCATCTCACGTGATGATCGGACATGGTTTAGTTGATTTGGATCACGTGATCATTTAGATGACCGGAGGGATGTCTATCTAAGTGGGAGTTCTTTAATTAATATGATTAAATTGAACTTTAATTTATCATGAACTTAGTCCTGATAGTTATTGCATATCTATGTTATTGTAGATCAATGGCCCGTGCTACCGTTCCTTTGAATTTTAATGCATTCCTAGAGAAAGCTAAGTTGAAAGATGATGGTAGCAATTACACGGACTGGGTCCGTAACCTGAGGATTATCCTCATTGCTGCACAGAAAAATTATGTCCTTGAAGCACCGCTAGGTGACAAGCCCCCTCCCGCTAATGTAGACGCTTTGAACGTCTGGCAATCGCGGTCTGATGACTACACGATAGTTCAGTGTGCCATGCTTTACGGCTTAGAACCGGGACTTCAACGACGTTTTGAACGTCATGGACCATATGAGATGTTCTAAGAGTTGAAGTTAATATTTCAAGCAAATGCCCGAATTGAGAAATATGAGATTTCCAATAAGTTCTACAGCTGCAAAATGGAGGAGAATAGTTCTATCAGTGAACACTTGCTCAGAATGTCTGGGTACTACAATCATATGACTCAACTTGGTTGCAAAGTTGACGAGGATAGTGTTATTGATAGAGTTCTTCAATCACTGCCACCAAGCTATAAAGGCTTTGTGATGAACTATAATATGCAAGGGATGCAAAAGACAATTCCCGAGCTCTTCGCTATGCTCAAGGCTGCGGAGGTAGAAATCAAGAAGGAGCATCAAGTGTTGATGGTTAACAAGACCACTGGTTTCAAGAAAAAGGGCAAGGGAAAGAAGGGAAACTTCAAAAAGAATAGCAAGACAGTTGCTACTTCCACGAAGAAACCCAAATCTGGAGCCAAGCCTGAAACTGAGTGCTTCTACTGCAAGGGCACTGGACACTGGAAGCGGAACTGCCCCAAGTTTTTGGCGGATAAGAAGGATGGCAAGGTGAACAAAGGTATATGTGATATACATGTTATTGATGTGTACCTTACTAATGCTCGTAGTAGTACCTGGGTATTTGATACCGGTTCGGTTGCTAATATTTGTAACTCGAAACAGGGACTACGGATTAAACGAAGATTAGCTAAGGACGAGGTGACGATGCGCGTGGGAAATGGTTCCAAAGTCGATGTGATCGCCGTCGGCACGCTACCTCTACATCTACCTTCGGGATTAGTATTAGACCTAAATAATTGTTATTTGGTGCCAGCGTTGAGCATGAACATTATATCTGGATCTTGTTTGTTGCGAGACGGTTATTCATTCAAATCAAAGAATAATGGTTGTTCTATTTTTATGAATAATATCTTTTATGGTCATGCACCCTTAAAGAGTGGTCTATTCTTATTGGATCTCGATTGTAGCGATACACATATTCATAATATTGAAACCAAAAGATGCAAGGTTAATAATGATAGTGCAACTTATTTGTGGCACTGCCGTTTGGGTCATATTGGTGTAAAACGCATGAAGAAACTCCATAATAATGGACTTTTGGAATCACTTGATTATGAATCACTTGGTGCTTGCGAACCATGCCTCATGGGCAAGATGACTAAAACTCCATTCTCCGGAACTATGGAGCGAGCAACAGATTTGTTGGAAATCATACATACTGATGTATGTGGACCAATGAGTGTTGAAGCTCGCGGCGGGTATCGTTATTTTCTGACCTTCACTGATGATTTGAGCAGATATGGGTATATCTACTTAATGAAGCACAAGTCTGAAACATTTGAAAAGTTCAAAGAATTTCAGAGTGAAGTAGAGAATCATCATAACAAGAAAATAAAGTTTCTACGATCTGATCGTGGAGGAGAATATTTGAGTTACGAGTTTGGTCTTCATTTGAAACAATGTAGAATAGTTTCACAACTCACGCCACCCGGAACACCACAGCGTAATGGTGTGTCTGAACATCGTAACCGTACTTTATTAGATATGGTACGATCTGTGATGTCTCTTACCGATTTACCACTATCGTTTTGGGGTTATGCTTTAGAGACAGCTGCATTCACGTTAAATAGGGCACCATCTAAATCCGTTGATACGACACCTTATGAACTATGGTTTAGCAAGAAACCAAAGTTGTCGTTTCTTAAAGTTTGGGGCTGCGATGCTTATGTGAAAAAGCTTCAACCTGATAAGCTCGAACCCAAGTCGGAGAAATGTGTCTTCATAGGATACCCAAAAGAAACTGTTGGGTACACCTTCTATCACAGATCCGAAGGCAAGATATTCGTTGCTAAGAATGGATCCTTTCTAGAGAAAGAGTTTCTTTCGAAAGAAGTGAGTGGGAGGAAAGTAGAACTTGGTGAGATAATTGTACCTTCTCCCGGATTGGAAAGTAGTACATCACAGAAAATTGTTCCAGTGATTCCTACACCAATCAGTGAAGAAGTTAATGATAATGATGATGAAACTTCGGATCAAGTTTCTGCTGAACGTCGTAGATCAACCAGAGTACGTTCCGCACCAGAGTGGTACGGCAACCCAGTTCTGGAAATCATGTTACTAGACCATGATGAACCTACGAACTATGAGGAAGCGATGATGAGCCCAGATTCCGCAAAATGGCTTGAAGCCATGAAATCTGAGATGGGATCCATGTATGAGAACAAAGTGTGGACTTTGGTTGACTTGCCCGATGATCGGCAGGCCATCGAAAATAAATGGATCTTCAAGAGGAAGACCGACGCACACGGTAATGTTACTGTTTACAAAGCTCGACTTGTTGCGAAAGGTTTTCGACAAGTTCAAGGAGTTGACTACGATGAGACTTTCTCACCTGTAGCGATGCTTAAGTCTGTCCGAATCATGTTAGCAATTGCCGCATTTTATGATTATGAAATCTGGCAAATGGATGTCAAAATTGCATTCCTGAATGGATATCTCAAAGAAGAGTTGTATATGATGCAACCAGAAGGTTTTGTCGATCCAAAAGGTACTAACAAAGTATGCAAGCTCCAGCGATCCATCTATGGACTGGTGCAAGCATCTCGGAGTTGGAATATACGCTTTGATGAGGTGATCAAAGCATATGGTTTTATATAGACTTTTGGAGAAGCCTGTATTTACAAGAAAGTGAGTGGGAGCTCTGTAGCATTTCTAATATTATATGTGGATGACATATTGTTGATTGGAAATGATATAGAATTTCTGGATAGCATAAAAGGATACTTGAATAAGAGTTTTTCAATGAAAGACCTCGGTGAAGCTGCTTATATATTAGGCATCAAGATCTATAGAGATAGATCAAGACGCTTAATTGGACTTTCACAAAGCACATACCTTGATAAGATTTTGAAGAAGTTCAAAATGGATCAGTCAAAGAAAGGGTTCTTGCCTGTATTACAAGGTGTGAAGTTGAGTAAGACTCAATGCCCGACCACTGCAGAAGATAGAGAGAAAATGAAAGTCATTCCCTACGCCTCAGCCATAGAATCTATCATGTATGCAATGCTGTGTACCAGACCTGATGTGTGCCTTGCTATAAGTCTAGCAGGGAGGTACCAAAGTAATCTAAGAGTGGATCACTGGACAGCGGTCAAAAACATCCTAAAGTATCTGAAAAGAACAAAGGATATGTTTCTCGTTTATGGAGGTAACAAAGAGCTCGTCGTAAACGGTTAATTCTAGCTTTGACACTGATCCGGATGACTCAAAGTCACAAACCGGATATGTATTTTTATTGAACGGTGGAGCTGTCAGTTGGTGCAGTTCCAAGCAGAGCGTCGTGGCGGGATCTACGTGTGAAGCGGAATACATAGCTGCTTCGGAAGCAGCAAATGAAGGAGTCTG
The DNA here is from genome assembly GCA_902687465.1 of Secale cereale. Taxonomy (NCBI): domain Eukaryota; kingdom Viridiplantae; phylum Streptophyta; class Magnoliopsida; order Poales; family Poaceae; genus Secale; species Secale cereale. The sequence continues at coordinate 135,676,535 of LR738715.1, forward strand.
GATGAAGGAGTTCATATCCGATCTAGGTGTAATACCTAGTGCATCGGGTCCAATGAAAATCTTTTGTGACAACACTGGAGCCATAGCCTTGGCGAAGGAATCCACGTTTCACAAGAGAACAAAGCACATCAAAAGACGCTTCAATTCCATCCGCGATCTAGTCAAGGAGGGAGACATAGAGATTTGCAAAATACATACGGATCTGAATGTTGCAGACCCGTTGACTAAGCCTCTTCCACGGGCAAAACATGATCAGCACCAAGACTCCATGGGTGTGAGGATCATCACTTTGTAATCTAGATTATTGACTCTAGTTCAAGTGGGAGACTGAAGGAAATATGCCCTAGAGGCAATAATAAAGATGTTATTTGTATTTCCTTATATCATGATAAATGTCTTTTATTCATGCTAGAATTGTATTAACCGGAAACTTAGTACATGTGTGGATACATAGACAAAACAGTATGTCCCTAGTATGCCTCTACTAGACTAGCTCATTGATCAAAGATGGTTATGTTTCCTAACCATAGACA
>LR738715.1:135677098-135722890 GCA_902687465.1 Secale cereale
CCATAGACATGAGTTGTCATTTGATCAACGGGATCACATCATTAGGAGAATGATGTGATGGACAAGACCCATCCGTTAGCATAGCACTATGATCGTTTAGTTTTTCTGCTATTGCTTTCTTCATGACTTATACATGTTCCTATGACTATGAGATTATGCAACTCCCGAATACCGTAGGAACACCTTGTGTGTTATCAAACGTCACAACGTAACTGGGTGATCATAAAGATGCTCTACAGGTGTCTCCGAAAGTATTCGTGGTGTTGGCATAGATCAAGATTAGGATTTGTCACTCCGAGTGTCGGAGAGGTATCTCTGGGCCCTCTCGGTAACACACATCACAATAAGCCTTGCAAGCAAAATACTAATGAGTTAGTCACGAGATGATGTGTTACGGAACGAGTAAAGAGACTTGCCGGTAACGAGATTGAACTAGGTATAGAGATACCGACGATCGAATCTCGGGCAAGTAACATACCGTTGACAAAAGGAACAACGTATGTTGTTATGCGGTTCTGACCGATAAAAGATCTTCGTAGAATATGTAGGAGCCAATATGAACATCCAGGTTCCTCTATTGGTTATTGACCGGAGATGAGTCTCGGTCATGTCTACATAGTTCTCGAACCCGTAGGGTCCGCACGCTTAACGTTTGATGACGATCGGTATTATGAGTTTATGAGTATTGATGTACCGAAGGTAGTTCGGAGTCCCGGATGAGATCACGGACATGACGAGGAGTCTCGGAATGTCCGAGACATAAAGATTGATATATTGGACGACTATATTCGGACACCGGAAGTATACCGGAAAAGTTTCGAATTTAACGGGATTGCCGGAGGGGGTTACCGGAACCCCCTACGAGGGGGGATGGTCCATAGTGGGCCTTAAGGGAAAGAGAGAGGCAGCCCATAGGGCTGGCCGGCGCCCCACCTAGGGTTCCTAGTTGGACTAGGATTGGGGGGGCGCCACCTCTCCTTTTTCCTTTCCCTCTCTTCCTTCTTTTGGTGATTCCTACTAGGAATAGGATTGCAATCCTATTCCTAGTAGGATTGCAACTCTAGCCGCACCAAACAAGGGCCGGCCGGCCTCCCCCTTGCTTTTTTATATACGGGGGCAGGGGGGCACCCAAAGACACACAAGTTGAATTGTTCCAGCCGTGTGCGGTGCCCCCCTCCACAGAAACACACCTCGGTCATACCATCACGGTGCTTAGGCGAAGCCCTGCGCCGGTGAATACATCATATCCGTCACCACGCCGTCGTGCTGACGAAACTCTCCCGTGAAGCTCAACTGGATCAAGAGCTCGTGGGACGTCATCAAGCTGAACGTGTGCTGAACACGGAGGTGCCGTACGTTCGGTGCTTGATCGGTTGAATCGCGAAGAAGTTCGACTACATCAACCGCGTCACTTGACGCTTCCGCTTCCGGTCTACGAGGGTACGTAGACACACTCTTCCCTCTCGTTGCTATGCATCTGGTAGATAGATCTTGCGTGATCGTAGGAAAATTTTAAAATACTACGTTCCCCAACACCCCTTCCCCTTGCGGCCTACGGAGCCCTCCGGGATGGGTGGCCCCACCCGGTGGACCCCTGGGACCCCTCCGGTGGTCCCGGGACACTCCCGGTGACCCCCGGAATTCACCGGATGGCCAAAACTGGACTTCCTATATATCATTCTTTACCTCCGGACCATTCCGGAACTCCTCGTGACGTCCGGGATCTCATCCGGGACTCCGAACAACATTCGGGTTTCCATGTGCATGTATCTCTACAACCCTAGCGTCATCGAACCTTAAGTGTGTAGACCCTACGGGTTCGGGAGACACGCAGACATGACCGAGACGACTCTCCGGTCAATAACCAACAGCGGGATCTGGATACCCATGTTGGTTCCCACGTGTTACCAACAGTCGTAGTACACGATAGCCACTGAGTCAAAGCTGGCTTGCTGCAGTTAAACTCCACCACCCCTTTGTTGATACTGATGCATATGTAGCTAGTTCTGATGTAAGTCTTCCTGAGTACATTTTTACTCACTTTTGCTTAATTTATGTTTTGCAGAGAGAGAGACTTCAGCCTCGCTAATAGTTCCGCGTAGACTTCGACGTTTAGCTTGTTACCTCAGCTATGATCTTGTATCCTTGGGGTGGTCTTGTAGATAGTCAGGCTTCTAAGCCTTTTTCATTTGTAGTTGTCTGTACTCAGACATGTTATGCTTCCGTTGCTTGTATGCTTTGTATGTTGGGTCATGAGATCCATGTTTGCAATATATGGCTCCTTGGAGCCTAATGAATAAATACTTTGATTCATAGAGTTTTGTTGTGATGCCATGTTGTATTTGCACATACCGAACATATTGTGTGTATGTTATAGAAATGCTTGGTATGTGTGGGATCCGACACCTAGTTGTTTACCCTTGGTAGCCTATCTTATGGGGAAATGCCTCCTAGTGCTTCCACTGAGCCAAGGTAGCTTGCTACTGCTCCGGAACACATGGATTGACCGGCATGTGTCCTTCCTTGCTCCTGTGTCTGTCCCCTCTGGGGAAATGTCACGCGGTGTATACCGGAGTCCTGTTAGCTTGCTACAGCCCAACAACACTCGCTGCTGACCGACACGTGCACTGTTGGGTCATGTATGTCTGTCCCTGTAATTTAGTGCCACTTTTGGTTTATAACTGGTCATGTTGGCCCGGGTTCTCTGTCATATGGATGCTAGCGACACTATCATATACGTGAGTCAAAATGCACAAACGGTCTTGGGCCAGGTAAGGTGGCACCCGTGGGGATACCGTACGTGAGGCCGCAAAGTGATATGATGTGTTACATGTTAGACCGGTGTGACTTAGGATCGGGGTCCCGACAGCTTTGGTATCAGAGCCTGACTGCGTGTAGGATTACCAAGCCAAACTAGTCGAAGTCGTGCCTAGAAATTCTGTAGCTATATAAGGAAATTGATTGTGGAAGTGAACGTAAGGCTCTTTTTACTCCTTTACCTTATGTCCTTCTGATCTGAGTCACCATCTTATTTTCTACGGGGATTAAGAACTAGCATTCTCATTTTATTTATCAGGATCGCGTTAATGGTGGATTCAACTCTCAGTTCAGTTTCAAGTACTTCGGTTGGTTAAACAGTTGGTCTCAGAACCTTGAAATTATGATGTTGAGTGGTTATGCTATCATTTTGCATGAGTCTCAAAAATCCTTTTAAGCAATTACAGCCGTTCTGCTATCCGAGTTACCCAAGGTCTCTAAATAATCTGATGCATTTGCAAACCTTCCCTCCCTGTTCCTGATGTCCTTTTAGGCCAGATTAACCACACTAGTCGGGGTGTTGAGGTACTCCATTGACTCAACATATATGTTGGAGCTATTATTAGGTGTCTTAGAGAATCACCCAGTAATCTAGTAATGCTTTATATTCCCAGTGTGATGATTCTGCCCACCCTTTCCGAAAGCATCCCGTGATGCCATTCAGTTAGTAAGCATTCTATTCCTGGGTTCTTGAACCCAAGATCCACTCTACTTACCTCGTGTTGATAGTGTTTGCTCGTTCCTTTAGGATATTAGTAACCTTGTGATAGTCCTCGAGGTCTGTGGTTATCGTTCTTTCAATACCATGAACCATCATAGAATCCATCATACTCGGCCATGATCAACGCAATTCCTTTGAAATCCCAGGGCCCTTGGTGCATATCCTTGTTCCAATCCCCAAGGCAATTGAATTGTATTGATAATAAATTTGCATTGATTCTTCTCCACACCACCGCCTGAGCAGGATTCTACACTGCTTTCATATCTGCTATAAGTGCACTTTGGCTGAAACTTTTCCCCGTCGGGAGCCGGCCTAGGACAAGCCACTTCGATTTAATCTCCTCTACATCGATCTCATCTTCCCATACCAGATCGCCAGTCTCATCATCCTCCAGATTCAGACGCTCTAGAAGTTTGCTCGCGTCTTCCTCTCTCTGACCTCCTGATCCGCTGCCATCTTGTTTTGTTGCCATCTGATCGAATTCAAAAACCACTAGATCGCAGACGACAGCTTCCCCCACCAAGCCCGGTAGGCAACAAGGTGCCCCTGAGACGACCTGAGAAGGAGGAAGGGACTGGCGGCGGCGAAATTCCAGTAGCCTGAGGTAACTCACGGTGGCGCCTCGCCACCGGAGGACAAGAGAACCCTAGGGAACGAGGCCTAGGGGGGGAAACCAAAACGGTCTAGGCTCTTTCTTTTAGTTATGTCTTTTTAGGCATTTGACCGTCGGTTGTACGCTAAAGTGCGGGGAGTCAAAAGTATGGGCCAGCCCACACGAGGTAGTGCGCGGAAGAGAAGAAGGTCCTGCAAAAACGGGCCGTGGCTCAGCCGAAAAAGTGCCCAGCCAAGGCCCAAAGCCAGCGTCGGCTCCTCTCCGCTGAACGCACGCGTCGCCTACCCTGACCTCGCCGGCCGCCGCCTGTGCCGCACCCACAGCACCGCCCTCCCACCGTCTGCCCGCCTAGCTTCTCCGTGGCTCCCCCCGCGTCTTCCCGAACTCGCCGCAGCACCGTTTCCTCGTCCCTCTGCTACGGGCTCTGGCCAGTCCTGTCCTGGCCGCCGGATCCTGTCGCAGCGCCGCCCAGGTGCCCCCGACCCCAGCAGCCCTGCTGGCCGCTACAACCTTCTCTCCTGCCGACCGGGACTACCGTTCTGGTGCCGACGCAGTAGAGCTCTCTTCCCCTTCTTACTCCGGCGTCGCTGGGTAATTTCTAATTATCTCCGGAGCAGTGTGTTGTGTTATCAATTGTTTGTGAGCTTAAATTGGTGCATTTGTCATCAAATCATATGTAGAAATAGCAGATGATGAGATATTTTTCATTGGGGGATCAGGGAGTGTCTATACCTAGAGCTTAATATTTTAGTTACAAGGTTGCATGATAAGATTGAAGATGAGTATCTTACCATACCAATGGTTGGTTAGTTAACATAGAGGGGGGAACTCAATGATAACTGACTAATGCCTACTGAAGTAGCATACGGTTCAGAATTTGAAAACAATTGTGCTCTTCTTTAGTGTGGCCCGCCAAGCTTTTTCTTCGTAGCTCCGTCGCTGCTTATATCTCATCTTTCACATGATGGAGGATTGCAAGTTGTTTGACTTACAAATTTTGATCATTGGCTAGCTAGTAAATAGGTTTGATCTTGACCTGCGAAAACTGAGGTGCAGAGTAAAATAACATGCATTAAGATTTATTACTGATCTAATGCAAGAAATTTGTGAAAAGATAATACGAAGAGTGAGAATTAGGAAAATATGATAAAGTGATGGTCCTTTTCCTGAATTGTCCTTGTTTGATAGAGACGTGAGACAATTTGATGGACCAAATACATATATGAATGCTCTATCGTTGAGGATGGACCTTACTGGACTTTTTTTTTTTGAATTTGTGAATTTGTTTGATCAATTCATGCCTATATTTTCTTATACATGGTCATGTAGTGCTAGTTCTTTATCAAAGGTCATGCCATCTTTTTTCTTTGCACCGAGCCTCAAGCCGGCTTGCGAGCTTCAGGAGCTTGACCGGAGGCTTGGGCTTGGCTTGTTGGACCTTCGAGCTGGACTGAGCCAGAGCTTTTTGTCCAGCCCCAGCCGTGTTGTAATGTTTGCAAATTCTGAACATATTTAGTTAACTCTAATGCTGTCAGACTTGATTAAGCTATTTATATTGCTCTTTTGGTCAATTTCGTATTTACCCGTTTCATGTCTTTTTTTTTTAGCTCAGCCATTGCCTCGGAATAGTTCAGGATCTGAGAAGTCCTTTACTCCATTAGGCAAAAACAATGGAGGACTGTGCAGTCACCCCGGTTCGCCGCCCTGCCGACCCCTCCTCCCCATCCCCAACCCCGTCGCCCTTGTCTCTGCGCCAGTGGCGCCCAGCAGCACAGCGCAACCTGCGCAACCAGTGGTCGCGCCTGCTTGCCGCCAAAACCCGGTGGCTAGACGCCGCCGCCAACGGCCGCTCCCACGCAGCCTCGCTCGTCAACGCCCACCTCTCCCGCAGGTTGTCCCCTCTCTAGCTCTGTGTTTCGGCGACGCTTGAGTTTTTTGAGATTTTACTAACTAGTTACTGACTGCGCCTTGGGCTTGTCACTTTGTCAGTTACATGCCAGGGATGGATCTGGGGATGCTCAAGGACATGCCCAGGATCCGTGACAAGGCAAGCGCCAAGTTGGCGCACAAGGAGGTAGCTACGCTGTCGCCAGGAACTTAGTCAATCCTCCTCAGCGGCATGGTTTAATTTTCTTGTTCATCCCCTCATTTTCATGTCTCTTGCTTGGTTCAGGTGCAGTGCAGCGAGATGCTTCTATCAGCCTACAAGGAGATGGTAATGTTTTATACAAAGGCCATGCTTGTTCATGTCCTTTTAGTTGGGACCCTGTAAGCCATGAATGGTTGTTTGACTTTGGTGCTCTTCCTCTTTCCTGGTAATAGGTCCGTGCCATGTCCGACTTGGTTAAAGCTTCTCGTGGCATGCGGTGTTTCTCCAAAGTATCTTCTGGCAGCCCACTAGTCCGATTTACCGACTGCCAGGATGATTTAAATGATTTAGGGGATGGTGGAGGAGCTCCAGTATACAGATGGGTCTCCATGTTAGAATTTGGTGGGTTACTTGCATTTCTTATGCAAAACTGGATTAAGTTCCATAATCTTTATTTCCCTTTCCTTTAAACATGACAGTACTTGCTTTTAAGAGATTCAGAAAGTTTTGTTCTGAAATACTAGGATCCCGATAGATAGATGAACTTTCCTTTCATTTGTGTTGGGCATACGACACATGTATTCTCGAATCAACTCTGTATACTTTGGGAAATAGCTCCAACTTAGTCAGAAAGTCAAGTGAGTTTTATATAATTAGTAAATAATTTGCAGATTATTCATTGTAGCACTGACACATTAGATCAAGTTAACTGAATAAATATCTAGTTTCTTATATTCAAAGTGATTCGTCCATAATTTCTTTCTGAAATAGCTACTCAAGATCTGATCCTCCTGATCCAGCAAGATACAGCTAATATATTTATTTGTTTTTATTTACGAATTGATCTCAGAGAAACTTGCCAAAGAGCTTGTTGAGATGTTCGTTTCAGAGCTACAATTGAAGGTATGTCATCACACAATTCTGCTATGTTTTAGCTTGTGCACTTAGAAATTGCATTTTTTTTACATCCCTGTTTCTCCTGAACTTTTGGAAAAATCCTGACAATGGAAATCATTTTGAATATAGAGACTGATTGTCTTGGACCTCCTGTCAATTAACTTAAAAGAAGGTGCAGATCCTTCATTAGAATGGTCAGATGAGCTATACGACGGGGAATTCAACGAATTTCAGAGTATTGGCCTGGGGTCTGGAGACAGCTTCCCAGTACCTGAGAATTGGAAGGCTGATGCCTTCCAGGCACGGCGACCTGGACATACTCCATCCCACGAGATTTTACAGGTGTTGATCCAATTTTTGCAATAATGTTGCATTTATTCCCTTAGAAATCAACTGTCTCTGTCCTGATGTTTAGATCTTTAATTGTTTGTTTGGTAGACATAGCATTGTGTTGGCTCATTGTAAATAAAGGATGAGAGAGGCATCTTTGGATTAGATCAAATGTGTTATTGCTCATTGCAGCAAGCTTTCTAACAAGGGTTCTGTCTTTTCAATTATTATTTTACAGGTTTATCTAACCACTTGGCTTGCTAATGTGAACATCAAGACGAGCAGGTAATTGCTCCATCTGCTTGAGCTTTGGATTTTACAAACTATAAGGATACCTGAATTTCGAAATCAAGCTGTATCATATAGTTTTGGTGATGTATAGTGTGTAGCGTTGATCTCTTGATTTTGTTTTCAGAATTGACGAAATATTCGAGCTTGTTGGGGAAGAGATGCAGATCAAATTGCGTTGAAGGTTTTGATGCATAGAATTTAAGTGAGAACCATTCGGGAATGTTCAGGTTTCTGTTTTTCCTTAACGGAAGTGATTTAGGCTGATTAGCCAGTGTGATCTGCCCTAAGAAAGAGGGCTCATCTAATCTTTCTCAAATGCATTACTGTTAGCTTGAATACAGTTGCCCAGGCCCACCAATTTGTGTAACAAGGCTGAGCCGTGAGCCCAGCAGTTTCTGAAAATCCAGAATGCCTTGTCTAGCTGACGTTCCAGATACGTAGCTAAAAACAGCCTGACACTGGACTCTGCTGGCCTTGTTTAGGGAGGTGCTGCCTCGCCCGTTTCCAGCAGCAGTCTTCTTCTCCAGCCACAACAAATTCGAAGCTAAAGAAAATGCCATGCCATGCCATGCAGGACCAATTCATCAGTGCTCGCCCAAGGTTAAATGCCAGTAGACATGAGGAGCCCAACTTATTATCAGTAGCATATATCATGATTGGCTGGAAGGAACATAGCACAGGAGTGAGGAGGACCCCAGAGCTCTTTGAAAGTGCCCATGCATGCTGCCACGGACAAACGGAACAATCCAGGTGCTTTGTCTGCTGTGTGCCATGTTCCATTCCACTCCATTTAAAAGAGGGTGATAGAAAAAGAAGCTGAATGTCCACATGATCACGTCCCTGTTCCCGGGGCACTGGTCAACCATGTGGCTCCTGAGGCTCCTGCAGGTCTTTTTATAAATAGAGATAGAATCAAGGGGCTTTTGCCTCCTGTACCTCCTCCTGTTTGTGACAGCCGTTTCTTTTCCCCTGGGAAGCATCACATGACCAACCACGTCAGGGGAGGCAGACAGCCGTAGCACGGCGTCCAGTCCAGTCCAGTCCAGCCCAGCAGGGGGGGACACATTATTCTGTTCCGTGGCCGTGGGGAGAAGAGAATGATGCCATCATGCCATGCCGGACGCGGCGGCCAGCAGTTGCAGCAGCGTGCGATCCGTGTCACGAGCCGGTCAATCCAATCCAATCCAACCGCGTAAGTACTAATCAATCAATACCCTGCGAGAAAGAAAGAGAATGTCGTTGGTTCCCTTGTCTCCACTTGGGGATCTGATCTGATCTGGCCCTTTCCGATGTTCTTTTCGAGGACGACCAAGTTGTTGTTATGCTCGTTATAAATATACTACTAGTCCACTCGATCGATATCGCATCAGGTCCAGCCAAGCCACGAGTGCACCGGCACTTGCCCCTGCCTGCCTCTGCCTGGCTTGTCGCTGTCCAGGTGCCATGTCTGTCCTGGTCCTGGTCGTCGTCATCATCGGAAAGTGCGGCGCGCACGCACGGACGCGTACGGGGGACGAGAATCCGGCCCTTGTTTATGGGGGAAAGGAAAGTCACACTTGCAGTTGCTGCAGGGTGTCCATATCACCTTGAAAAGAGCCCCCCCAACTCAAGTCAACCTCAGGCCAAGCTTAGCCAGACGTGTGCTTTGTTTTAATTCTTCTAGAGGATAAAGGAGGTTCCCATCAAGCAAAAGGCTGGGATTATTTGATCCTCTCACTCTCTCACTCTCACTCACGTTCGAGCCAAGTGAGTGAGTGAGTGACGCAAAGTACAAAAAGGGCGCGCTCATGATGTGACCAGATCAAACGGCCCACTTTTGCTTCCTACTCTGACCTGACCTGCATTTATATAACGCACGCACGCAGAAAGGAAAGCATCAGCATTCAGCAGCAGTGGCGGAGACAGGCCTGGGGCAGGTAGGGCTATAGCCACAGGCCTAGAAACAATTGCCTTTGTAATCTCTTCATACAAAATATAGAAAATCATAGAAATTTAGCACTCAACATAGCACAGCCCCAGGCGTAACTTGCTTCTAGCTCCGCCACTGTTCAGCAGTACTACCACCACTGACCAGTAGCGTGGCAGCTCTGGATTTCCCTTGGAAAGGTTGTCCGGTCGCTTTATCCTATCCGTCCAAGAAGCTTGGAGCAAGCAAGCTTGTGATTGGGCACGCAGCTAGCTGATCCATCCAGCCCGTGCATGCATGTGACGTTGCTACCACCACCACGCCAGTCTGACCCGACCCGACCGTCGTAATGCTGCTGACTCGCAGGCGGGCAGCCGACACCAGTGGGCACTGCTTGCCGGATAGGGCGACGAACGAGTCACGGTCCGATGCCACCTTGCATCCAATGTGCGCAGTGCACCTGTGACCCCGTGCTTGCGACTGCAACGGCCGCGTGTCCTGTGCTGCCCCTACTCCTTTTGTGGCCTTGCTCGGGTCGCAATTAAGCAGGCAGGGCCTGCCATGTCCTGCCCGCATCACCGTCACCACCATGTCCTGTAGCAACTGATCACTGCTCACTGCTGACCGACTGACCCAATGGCCAGTGTGTGGACTACACTGCCTGCTTCTGATTCTCATGCCGCTTTGGCAGACGTGGGCTAGCCAGCAGCGGCAGTGGCAGGTTCTGGGAATGTTCCAAAGGCCCCAACAACAACGGGTACTACTGCTGCTCCGCCACTAGGATAGGATAGCATAGTCCCCGGCTCCCAATGTCATGTGACGGTACGTGCGTGCGTGTGACATTTGATGACGAGATGGAAAGGTTTGTACTTTATAGTGAGGTGTGCCCACCGGGAACAGCATGTGTAGCAGGAGGAATGGATGATGAGTGTGTCATCATAATAACTCCCTCATGTTGGCGCCTTCTTTAACAGAACACACCGTGCGCACACGGCTCTACACGTTTGTCCTTCTGTTAAGGCCTTGAGCCTTCTTTTACTACTACTTCGGATTCGGACGAGGGGTGGAGGTTAGGTCGTACTAACAAGCCGAGCCATGCCCGTGCATGGTATCGTATGGTATGTTTGACAATTGACATATTTATGTCTCAAGATGAAACTTAATCAAGGCATTTTATTGACCATCTTGTTTTTGGGCGTGTAGTTGATGCATATACATACCAGCGTCTCAGTGGCGATGGCAATTGGAGCACTGAATCGTCCCGGCTGTTTCTCTCAACACCTTTGTTGGATCCCTTTGCACGCTAGTTTGGGTCATATGAAAGCATTGAGAAAAATACTCTTGTGGTTGTCATGTGTTGGGCAATGTGGATTATTAGAAACAATGCATGTGTGTTTTGAAAACATGTGGATTCGGTCGCCAGCTGAGTTGCTATGTTAGGCTTGCGCCTTCCTGAAATAGTGGGTGGGTATGCACAAAGCTTGTGGAAAAGGAATTGTTGCGGGTTGGGGTTGTAATCCTGCACAAGATGGTGCTTTTCGTAGATCGTGAGCATCGTGCGAGACTGCGGATCTAGGGTGGTGAAGTTGATAATCATGACATGGAGCATTCAAAGGTGTCAGGGTGGACCGATGGACTGATCGGCTCTCAGACCCGTTAGAAGTTTACCAGTTGAGGCATGCTCGCCATATGGGATGTAACATGCTCTTTCTTATTTTACCGCTATGTATTTCGGGTTTGTTGTTGAACTTCAGCTTTCCTCGCTCTGTTATTGATGTCGCTCTGTTATTGATGGTTAGTAGTGGAACCCGCCTGCATCATGGAACAATAGAGAGCAGAGTGTTGCTTCTAACTACATTTCTTTTCAAAGTGTTTTTAACTACATATTTTACGATGGGGAATGGTCAATTTTTTAGTTATCTATGTTCCTGTCATAGTTGGGGGAAACCCGTTGTCCCTACTGACATAAAACTTGATAAGCCCCTATCCCGCCCAATTTGGTTGGACTCCTTTGCGCCCTAGTCCAGATCTAACAGAAGCATACAAAAATACTCTTGTGGCTATCATACGTTGACCAATTAGTACCGATGCATATATGTCTTAAGAACATGTGGATTCAGTAGCCAACTTGAGTTGATATGTTAGACTTGCACCTTTCTAAAATAGTGGGTGGGTATGCATAAATCCAGCGGAATTGTTGCAGGTTCAGGCTGAATTCCTGCATAAGAGGGTGCTTCCCGAAAGACCATGGACATTGTGGAAGACTGTAAATCTGGGATGACGAAGTTTGTGATCCCACACCCAACATCATAAGTGATGAGGTGGAATGGGCGACTCCCAGTCCCGTTAGAAGTTTATCAGTTCATACATGCTCGTCTTATGAGTTGTAACCTTCTCTTTCCTGTTATGTCGCTATGCCTTTTTGTGTCTTGTGTTGAACTTGAACTTCCGTCATTCTGTTATTGATGGTCAATACTGGACCCTGGTTGCATCATGCTACGTAGGGAAAAAACAATAAAGAGTGGAGTGTTGCTTTTAACTACATATTAGACTATGGGGAATGATCAATTTTTAGTTATATATATTCATGTCATAGTTGGGGGAATTTGTTTTCCCTTCTAGCATAAAACTTGATAAGATTATTACCCGGACCATTTTTATCCATGTGTAAAAATAATGTAAGGGTAATATGCTTCTTATTAACGATGTGCCGAGATGGACGACATGCCACTTATCATGTTCAGTATGTAAACTCGATGAAAGATTTGTTATGGTGGAGTTATTTGAAAATGCACTACAACCATGGGCCATGAAACTAAATTATCGCAGATGTTTCCATGAAAATAATTATAGTCCTCCCTATATTTTCTTTAGATAAACACTTGTTCTTTCCTTACTTTGATGCACATGCTCAACATTCAACATTTAAGTACACACATACCCAACTCGTTAGACACAACTAAATCTTGTAAATGCAAACACAGCTAACTTAAATACTATGTCTTATAGCAATTGGTTTACCTAGTTGATTAGCCATTGGTATGAATATGTAGATGTAAGATACAATATGATGTATGTGTCTTTTCTGTAGGTAACATCATTTGTACTTTCTTGATTGAGGTAAATACAACATTACACCATCTATACGTGGTTAAAGAGTGTATTACTTCACCCATATATAAAATGCTAAAAATGACACCTAATGACAATGCAAGCACACGTTTGGTATATGTATGTTACCAAAACGACAACACACCACCTGTCTCCAGCCCTTGCCTCCACAAGAATGACAATACACCATTTATGGCTAGCCAGACCTCCACGAAAACGACAATACAAAAGTATACCACTTATGGACACACACTATAGATGGTGCCTCACACTCCAACTGCGAGCGCATGCCTCATATGACACCTGGCAGATCACGAGGAAAATGCATATGAAAACATTAAAACTATATACACCGTGGCCATACAACCTTTCTAGTTAAAGTAAAACATATCGAACTATCGTCTCACAACTCACCCCCACCCTATTATAAAAAAAACTTCACCCCCACCCTCAACATAATTCCCGTCTCAACCTCCCCATCTCCATCAATATAAATTGAGGACCAGGGCCCAAGATAGGTCTTGCCTCGTGTTGTACCCCTCCACCCTGGTTCTGCAGCGGCGTGGTTAGGCGGCGGGGAAGATAGGGCTAGGCGGCTCATCTGGGACAGAGAGAGGGCTCGCCGTCGACAATCCTAGAGAAATTGGGCAAGGAAGAGAAAAGGAGGCGGGTCGAGAGTTCTTGCAGCAAGACTATGTCCTTCTTGAATGAATTTCTCGCGATCCCAAGGTATAAAATCCAGACATATGTTTTGGGGGTGGAGATCCAGATCTAGTTTCTTGTGGAGATCCAGATCTATTCGATTTTAACATGATATACCTCTCTAGATGGTAATCTTGTCTAGTTTACCTTCTTTTGCAATGAGTTTCATGCCGATTTTCATGTCCGTGACTTCTTGTTAGAATAAAGTATGTACCGATGGTTGTTTTGCATATATTTGTACATATAGCCTAGTAAAATCATGGATTGCGATGGTAAAAATCCGTGGATTACTACATCAATGGCGTGCCTTTGGCTGTAGTACCATGAATCGAGGGATGTTAACTTGTTTTGGCGGTTGATTTCAGTTCACGCGTGTCTTTCTTGTGTAGTTCACTTCCTGGGTGCATGATCGATTACCGTGATTGAATAACATCAACTGGGTGAATAACCAATCCTTTTTCCTTCTTCAATAAAAACTAGGTAAAACCAACTTTATTATACACCGTGTTTGTTGTGCTGATCTATCCACTCATTCTATTGCACTTTGTATGAAAACAATGAATTAACCGGTTTTAAAAATCTGTTGAACTAAAAGTAAATGTTTTATCTGTTCATGACATGGTCGTTTGATTCAAGCAGTGGCATAGTCATACTTCTCACATACTCTTCATGCATGTAATACTTCATATGGTGTAGATCATGGTATTATAAAATTATCCGGTCTTACTTCATAGCCAAATAATAGGATAGACATGGTAATGTGTTGGGACACAACATATAAGATCATTTTGTCATCAACTTCAGTTGTTGTGTGTTGAAAAAAGGGGAACAAGATGATTTCTTTCTATGCGCCAGTCTATAGAGGGATATGATGAGCACCTAAACAATGAAATGGGCAAGAATGATACAATCTGGGTGCCATGCTTAAGGTTGGAAGGGCACCTTACTTTCCATTCTTGCAAACTTTAGAAGGATCATGATGCTTGCTTCGTGGGAGCATGACACTGCACATATATTTGTTCTGCAACAAGTAGCAATTTCAAACAACCGTTTCATCATCCAATTTTCTAGTTCAATATCTTTTTGTATATCCGTGTGTGTGGTGGTACATATTAGAGGATGTGAGGTCATTATTAGCAATTTGGCATCCAATCAAAGTCACATGATTATAGTATCAGTAATAGAGCTAGACTGTTTTTCCTACAATATATGCAATATGTGTAGAAAACAATGATAGGATAATCTGAGCGTCTACTGAGGACACAGTTAGTCAACCATATCCCTTGTTTGGATCAGTGGGATCAACCAAAATGAGAATTAATCCCCGCTCACTTTGTGTAGCGCGTTCGGTCACATCTGTCCAGTTCTAATCCCGATCCAATCCCTCGTCACCCCGCCCATCTGACTGGGTTTTTTAATCATCTTCATCCAACCCATGAAAACATTCTGACAATAATTGGGGTGCGACAGTGAGGATCACCCAACCCGCATAGAGATGGGAGACCTAGGAGATTGGTTCCACACTGAACGGAACGAGGCCTAAGAGGTTATCATAGTCACAATCTATACAATGTCAATGACACAAAAATCGATCTATCCAACTCAACCAATATTCTTTTAACTCCTCTTCCTAAAACCAATGTGATCAGGCCACTCTCTTAACACACACACACACACACACACACACACATGTTTTTTATCCTAGGGAATTCCATTATGGTGGATTAATCCCTGCTCACTTTGCATAATGCCTTAGGTCACATGTGCTCATTTCTAATCCTGATTCAATCCCTCATCACCCCGCCCATCTGACCGGGGGTTTAAATCATCTCCTTCCAACCCATAAAAAAATCCTGACAAGAATTGGGGTGAGACGGTGAGGATCATCCAACCCGCATAGAGATGAGAGCCCTAGAAGATTGGATCCACACTGAACCGAGTGAGGCCTAAAAGGTTATCACAGTCACAATCTATATAGTGTCAATGACACAAAAATCGATCTATCCAACTCAATCAATATTCTTTTAACCCCTCTGCCTAAAACCAACGTGATCCGGCCACTCTCTCAATACCCACACATGTTTTTTATCCTAGGGAAAGCCATTATGGTGGATTGTGTTTTGTTACCTTGGGGAAAACAGCCAACCACACTTACTTTGAGCGGTAAAAAATCAGCTTGATTAGCGCACTCTCCTGCAAACCCACACTTTGCTTTCTTGCACGGTAAAAAAGGGTCTCGTTTACCCTTGGCACTCACCGCTTCCCTTTCTCCGCGGGGGGCTCGCATCCCCGTAGCGGCCTTTCCTCCTTTTCCCACCCGCACCACGCGGCTGTCCTTTTCCTCCCCTAACGCCGTTACCCGCCCCCGTCCCGGATCCGACGGCTGCGAGCCCCGCCCGCCGCCAGCCGACGGCCCGGATGCCCCCTCCCCGCCCGGCCGGGCCCACCCGCCGGGCGCCTTCGTTGAAAACTTCGCAGGGCCAGTATACCACGCTTTATCTTCGCCCGTCGCGAGCGAGCTAGAGAGAGAGAGAGAGCTGCTGCCCGATAGTACTCCCAGCTCCGCCTCCACCCTCCCCGCTTCTCTCTCCTCCCCCGCTCGGCGCCGCGGAGCTCCAAACCCTCGCCATTTGGCCGCGCCGAACCCTAACCCTAGCCCGCCGGCCGCTCCCCCGCGGAGCCCCCCCGCGCCGCGGCCCGGGGCCGACGGCCGCGCCGATCCGATCCGCCCGCACGCACGCCCGGCCGCCGCGCCGATCGAGGTAGGTCTCGCACGAATCGGCCCGGAATTCGCGGGGGCCTCCCCCCTCCCGCTGGTGCTCGCTCGTCTGCCGCGCGTGAATCGGGCGGTCCCTGTCGTCGCTGGAGTTGGGGGAATTATTTTCGGGCGGGGGAGTTTTAGGGTTTTTTCCCCTCTCTCTCGGGGGATCTGCGCCGGTGAGGGAGCTGGGAGCTCCACGGCGGTCGATCTCGGGGGCGCGTGGCCTCCCGCGCTCGGTTGGCTGCTGGTTTTTGGGTGCGTGGTGGGTAATTTGCGCGTGACGGCCGGGGTTTGGGTCGATTCGAGCTTGAGCTCGGCTCGGCTCAGCTCGTGCTCGTGGTCGAGCGTTGGTTGGAGCTTAGCTTGAGCTGCTCTCTGCTCAGTGCTCCGGGATTTGGGCGTCTGCTAGTGGGCAGAGAAACGTGGGGGGATTTGGGGATGCTCCAGCAGATGCGCGACGCTTGGTTTCCACTGTCCCCTTCAATTTTTTTGTCGTGGACCTACTCCCCCCTGGCTCCCTCCCTCTGAGCTCCGACCTCAGAGCGGCTGCGGCAGCGCCCGGGCGGATTCCCTCTTGTCTCTTTTGCATCTTTCAAGATTTGTTCAGCTGTACTCCTCTTCGGAAGGTGTGTATGTGGGAGAAATATGTTATTTTTAGGCTTTAGTGAGGAGATGGGAGTGATTCTTGTGCTAGCATCGAAACATTGTAACTTCATTTTGTCTTAATTTGCTTGATTTGCTCCCCGTATGAGGGGCATGAGGTGTCTGCCTTGAGATTTGACTGTCCGTTGATTGTAACAAGATGATGTTGTCTTTGTCCTAGTGTTTGTCATTAGAGATTGTAGTGCTGTGTTAGTGTTTTGGTTTTGGGTAATGATAAAGTTACGTGCGAGATGAAAGATGTGGTTTTGCCTGTGCTAGTTAACAGTATTTCTTGGCAGACACTCATGATTTAACCCTGCTTTTAGTGGGAGTCCATCGATAACGAGTTCAAGTAGGATAATTGCTACTTGTACCTGTGTTGTTTTGAACCTTTATCTCTTGCATTGTGCTAATTGGCTTCACTTGCCATCCACAAGCTAACAAAAATGCAATAAGTTCACAGTTCAAACTTAAATTGCACCTCCGTCTGTTTCAAGACTTTTTTCTGGCATGGGCACACACTTGAGGTTGTGGATGCCCATATTTAAGCCATCCTCACTAATTAATCAACCATGCTTCTTAGGGCGCTCCCAATTCGTTGGCTCTTAACGCGTTATCATATGTAGTGGAAGTTTTTTAGAGATAATCACCACAATGCATTGCATATTACATTTAATTGGTTTAGGATCATGTTTGCATCTCAACCTTGTGGCCTAATTGTGGAGAGAAGGGAGTGATTTTGTCTGATATCACGCTACACTGGCCTTTTGGCCTCCTGAGTAAAAACTAGGGAGATAAGCCACAGTGGATCAGAGCGTTGAGTACACTGTATAGGGAAACAAGCTAAGAGCCGTATCTCCACTAGCATACAACTTCCCTCTCTCTCTTCTTTAAATAAGGTGCCACCTCAGCATTTTGTCTGATATTGTGCTAAGAGACAAGCATTGGGAGTACCCTTAATTCTAATGCATGTACACCGGTTGTTTTCAGTTGCAGCTCTAGAGACTTGAAAGGATAATCTTGATTAGTTTTCTTATCGCTGTTCAAACATGTTTATTGCTTTAATTTGAATAAGTTCCAAACCCCACAAAGATATGGTTGGCCAAGGTAGTTGGCATATCCACCATTACTTTGCATGCTTTTGATGCTGAAGAAGTTTCCTCAGTAGGCTTTAAGTGTTGTCCTCGTGAATCATCAATGCGTGTCCTTGTGGAATATATTTAACTGGTACTGATTCATTTATTGTAGAATCATCGAACAATGTTCTTATGTATATATTCTTCAACATGTGCAGGCTACAGATAAATAGAAGGGACATCTACAGATTCGTTTAGCCTGAGTAAATTCTTGTCAGTCCAGGGTGAGCCTTCTTTGGATGCTGTAAGTTCAGTCGAATCATATTCATTATACCAGCAGGCAGTCGTATCTGGTCGTATTGTCATTTGATATGAAACTTTGGGATTTGCCAATTGCAGACAGTTCACGCTTTCACGGGCATTAGACCCGTAGGGACTTTGGAAATGTCACAGTTTCACCACACACAGCATGGGGGTGATGGTGATTTTCAGATGTGGCAACAACAGATGATGTACAAGCAATTGCAGGAGTTCCAGAGACAGCAGAATGCCCAGCAGATTGATCATGGAGCCAGAATGCAGCCCCCTTTCGGACAGTTTCAAGCTCCAGCAAGAGCAGCGCCTTCTGATCAATTGCCGGTGATAACAAATGAAATGCCAAACAATGAGGCCACGGCTTATGCGTGGCCACAAAATTTTGCTAGTGGTGACCCAAGGTTGCCAAGCAACTCACAGATGGTGAATACAGGTAGTAACACAAACTGGGAGCAGTATGGTGGTGCTCCTGCCATGGGCAATTTCATGAATGGTTCTGTATTTCCAAGTACTCAAAGTCAACCGATGCGACCAATGGGGTTAGCTACACAGCAAATGAACCAGTCCTTCTATCAAATACCTGCTACCAGCAGAGGCGGGTCTGTTAACCAGTACCCCCAGTTCTTAGGGATCCCAGCTGATCTCCAGAATGCAATGACAAGGGCAAGTACACATCAGCCTGAAAAAGTGTCAAGGCCATTTAGCTCGTTAATGGATGAACCTAGTCCGCAGGAGAAAGGTGCCTCCAGTTCTATGCAAAATTTTCGAGGAAAGGGAGGCTTCTTAAGCAATAGTCCGTTACAAAGTCAAGGTGATAATAACAAGGCAGGCAGCCCTGTTCCAGTGAATCATCTACGACATGGTTTTCAACTCCAAGATTTTCAGGGTAGGCCAAACCAACTCCAAGCGGGCCTGCAAGAGAAATCAACAATGCAGGTAGCGCCAGCAAGTGGTGGCGCTAGCCTTGACCCTACCGAAGAGAAGTTCTTGTTTGGGGATGATGAGGATAGCAACTGGGGAGCTTTGTTGAAGGGAGACAACGATCATGGTAATTCTTTGGATAATGATAACTTTGGTGGTGCCTTGCCTTCTCTACAGAGCGGGAGCTGGAGTGCCCTTATGCAGGAAACTTTACAGTCTTCGACCAGTAAAGATAATCCCAAGGAAGAATGGAGTGGCCTCAGTTTGCAGAAAACACAGGCAGTTGCCAATAACTCAACTTTACCAGCTCGTGAGCAGAATAAGCTTGCTGCATTAAGCGGGGGACTACAGAATGCACGGCCCTCGTCAGCATCTAGCTATGGTGATGGAACAATGAATAATCCAGATTTTACCAGTTTTCAGCATGCTACAAGAAGCCCGTACGAGCAAAGAGACAAAACACCACATGAATCTCCTCGTGCTACTGTTACCAATCATCAGTCAACTGCAGAAGCCAATAATGGGTATATTCAGCAGAGCTTGAAGCAAAAGCAGTCTGATGAATATGGGAGACAAGAACAGGTGCATTTGTCAAATGGCAATTGGGCTCAGCAGAAATCTGAAACGCCAAGAAATAACTCACATTCAACTGGTGCACCATCAAATACACATGGATTTTGGATGTCACAACAAAACACTGTTGATCATAATACCAACCAAGAGTCGAGCAATAGCCAGAATGACTGGAAAAGCAACAGCCCCCTTGGACAAGACATCAGCAGTACCCAAAATGTCTTTAATAATGATGGAAACTTTTGGAAGTCAAGTGGAGGTAATGCAAATTCAGTCCACAGGCTTCAGCAGATGAAGCCTGATATAAGCACTTCCCAGATGCAGAAGGATAGTTCTGATGGTAAAGGTGTTAGTATGATGGGCTCAAGCATGCCAACAATAAACCCGAACCAGCATCAGATGGTTATGGGTCGAACCGGTGAGCATGGTGGGATAAACCACAACATCGGACGTAGGGGTTCAGAAACCTCAGAATCTTTAAGAAGAAGTGCTGAGCCAAGACCAAATGACTGCAACCAGGAGTACCAAAATGCAATTCATATGGAAAGGCCAGGAAACATTTTAAATCATGGGCAGCATGTGAACAATGACCATGCTGCCAGGAGGCATCCTTTCTTTGGTGCAAAAGAGTCCCAAAATTTGGGATCAGGTCAGCAAGCAGGGGGATCTTACATGTTGCAGAATCATGCTATGGACAACACAGGGGTAAACATTAGGCATTCTCCGGGTAATCCAGTTTCGAACAATCAGTTTCCGCCTCAGTCACTTCAGGGACAAAACAACCTGAAGCCACGATTTGTCACCAACTCCCAAGTTGCTGCCAATATGGCTTCAGTTAATGAGGTATGGATATCTTGCTTAAACAAGCTTTATTATTTACACTTTTTGTTTCCTTGTAATAGTACTTATGAAGCTATTTCCTTAATTTTTAGAAAATGCTGGTGGGGGACGAACACTTTAAATCTCGACATGGTGTCACTAACAGTTCCAGTGCATCACCCTTTGGAGTATCTGATGCCGGCCTGTCTCAGAATAGAGCAGTTCAGAACAGGTACTTCCTCCTCTTCATTTGTAACTAGTCTAACCAGGTTATTCCTGAGTAAATCCTAAATATCCCATCGTTGAAGTGTTAAAGCTTTACCTATGCAATTTATTTTCTGCTCTTGTTTCTCTCGAGTTGTCAGAATAATATCTGGTTAGTTTTGACAAGGTATGACTACCACTAACGAAGTGATCCCAAAGGCCCACATCCTTAACGCTACCAATAGCAGTATAGGTTGTCCAAATAGTATCAGAATTGTAGGATCATATCAGTATTGCAGAATCATATATGTATTGCAATGGTCTGGAGAGTCGTTATAGTATTGAAATGGTCTGGAGAATCGTGATTGTACTGAAATGGTCTGGTAGGATAAGGGTATCTTATAAGATTCTAAGATACGTATCGGGACACTAACAATGCTTCGATCTATTACAGTAATAGTCAACAATTTTTGTACCACATGATATTATCTTTTGTCATGATTAGTTCTTGCAACAGTTTTTCATTAGCAAATTTATGCTTTGTCGTTCTTTATGATAACTGACAAATATATATGTATGTTTAATGTAGTCAACATATGCTGCAACTTCTTCATAAGGTGGACAACTCAACAGATAACAATGCACTTACTGACATGGCCAACAGTCCTCTCGATAATGTTGCTAATACCCAGCAGCAACTTAATCAATCTTCTTTGCAAGGATTTGGATTAAGACTAGCACCACCGTCCCAGCGACATCCAACTTCAGATCATTTATGGTCTAGTCACACTAATGCTGATGGCAAGCAACCTGAACACTCAGCAAGGGGAGAACACCAGGCCCAGCTACCTTCCACTGCCACCCAGTATTCGTCACCTGCTCATCCAAGCTCACAGCCAACACCATTTCATTCTTCGGAAATGGGTGCTACTGGACAGCCCGCTGCACATTTCCCCCAGTTAAGTTCTGGGCAACAACATACTGTGCCAGACGCAAGATCAGGTTCTGTACCCATGCCTCAGCAAGACAGCACAGCAACAGTATTCAAGAACGTATGGACAAACATATCGGCGCAACGTCTAGCTGGTACCCAATCTAATAAGATTACACCGAATATTCTCCAGTCTATGATGTTTTCCAACACATCAAATTCCAACTTATGGGGTTCACAAAAGGCAGACGACCAAGGGCAGAAGGCTTCAACACCACCTGATGTCGCCACAAGTTCTGCCAATTCACATAATCAAGAGACAAAACAAACTCTGGACAGTGATGCACGGTTAGCCTCTTCTGAGATGGCAAATTTTGATTCAACCGGAGCTGCTGTACCCAGAGGGAATCAAACCCTGCAGAAGCATTCTTCAGACGGGAACTTTGCCATTCCTGCTTCATCATTGGCACAATTGCGTCAGCAAGGTATCATGAACCCTAGGCAGGGAGAGAACTCTGCAGCTAACTTTCAGGTTATGAATACTTCTCACAGTACTGGTACTAATACGGGTGGCATTGGGTTACATGGAAACCCAACACCTTCAAACCTCCAGCAGACAAATTTCGCTCTTCTGCATCAAATGCAAGCAATGGGTCATGTGGATGTTGATCCAGGCAATAAAACTGGAAAGATGCTTAAACCAAATGAGATCAGTTCTGACGCGTCGCAAGTTGACTGGAAGTCTGCTCAGAGGTTTGCACATGGAGCCAATAACTCACTCAGGTCGTCCATAGATAACATTGGCAGTACTAGTGTCCAAGGGTCATTCCCTTCAGACATGAAAATGCTAAGCTTTGCTCCAAGGAACAATGAGGAAAGAAGTACAAGCATACCTTCTCAGATCCCTTCTAGGGAAGTTCTCTCTCATGGTATGGTCGTGCGTAATGATCATCAAAGTCAAGTTCAGTCTCTTGTGACAAATGCATCATCCAATTTGATTGAAAGAAGTGAGAGACCTGGGATAAACCCTCAAATGGCACCCTCTTGGTTTGAACATTATGGAAACCAAAGAAATGCTCAGAATCATTCCGTGTTTAATGCTCAGAAGACCCCAACTCCACCTTATAATGTTCCAAAAGCTTCTTGGTGCATGGAAAATAACTCTCTCGAGGATAGAGCTGATGCCGGCCAAGCTGCCAGGCCTTTGGTGCCTTGCGATATGAAGGCATCTTTGGTGACAAGGCCAAAGAAGCGCAAATATACAGAACGTGCTCTTGTTTCTTGGCATAAAATCAGTGAAGGCACTCAAAAGTTGAGAAAGACAAGGTGAATTTTCTCCCCTTGCAGGGCAGTAGTTTGTACTTTGTAGTAGTGTTGCAGCATATTTTCTGTCCTCTTACTGTTAATGTCAGCACCAGTAGTATATGTGACTTGCAGTTATTTATTTGTTGAGTTATTTATCTTATGTTGTCTTGATGTTGCTAACAATTGTGACCATCTTCAATTGCTGGACAGCACGAATGAGATGGATTGGGCTTGGGCAGCTAATAGATTAATTAAGAAGGTTTGCACCGCTGTACTATTTCAACTATTTCAGCTACTATAGGTATGCATATTGGTTAAAAGAGTTTTATTTGACACCAATTAAATCTCTTAACAGTCTGAGGATGATCCAGAAAGTCTGGAAGATGCCTCGGTAAATTATTTACCGCGCAAAAGGCTAATTATGACGACAAAGTTGATTCAGGAAGTTTTTCCTGCTATACCAGCAAGAGTTCTCAGAGCACAAGCTGTATCAACTTATGAAAGTGCTACATACAATATCGCAATGGTCACGCTAGGAGATACATGCATCATCTCATCAGATAACTCTCGCGCTCTTGCAGATAATGAAAATGAGTAAGTCTTTGTAAACTGATCTTTTTTTGCTTATTCTCTTGTGATCATGAAAGTAAAATTTACTTTTATAATCTCATTGCTGAAATATCCATGTCCTAAGTATTACACTGTCATTGATCAGCTCATCTGAACAAAGAACAAGTGCCAAGCAAATGGAAGACAAGTTATCAAAGGTTGTGGAAGTCTTTGTTGGAAGAATAAGGAAAATGGAAAACGATTATCTGAGGTACGAGCACCCTCCACCCCCTACCCTGCCCACAGATTGCTTGTTGGCTAGCTAGTTTAAAAACAACACTACATTTTCTGTTCTATTTGATAGTCGCCAATTAAAAGGAGATATTTTCGCAATTTGCTGCTTTTCATTTATTTATGCCTCCTGTGGGGTGTGTGCACGTGCATACAAAAATATCAAATATAATTTGGTAGAACATCTGAGCATGTTAGAATATTTGTACATGTAAATAGTTGTGTAGTAAAAATAATTGTATGCACTGTGCTAGAAAGATAAAAGATTGCCAGTCAATTTTGAGGGACTTATGAGAAGTTAGCCTGCTTTTTTTTTTTTACTTATGTTGCTAAGATCTTAACTTCCATTTATATTGTGTTTTCATGTGAAAAATAATAATGTTCGGCTACTTCATCATAACATTTTTAACCTGGGCTTGGTTGTTGATGATATATTTAAATATCTCTAGGGCCCTAATTCTTTTTGACTTTGATCATATGGTAGGAATGCACGTTGATACGTTGAATCAAAACAGAATGAACAGTGAATATCAATTAGATATTTTATTTATTCAAATAAAGTTACACTGTTTCCCTATTTTTCTCAAGAATTTGTTCTTCAACTCACATGTTTCATATGCCTGGCAATAATCTAATAACCAACAGTTTACTATGTACAGAGATTTCAGTTGCGGCGCATTTCTGAAAATCTTAACTAACATTTGTTGATCTTTAATTCCTTGTGCACTCTCACTCATGACACCAATTCCATTTTACTACTTTGTTGTTGACTTGTCTCTGTTTAATTGATGATAGTTCTCTCAACACCGATTTCCCTCTTGTTGCAGCTTGAGCAAGAGGGCTTCGATGCTAGATGTGCATCTGGAGTGCCAGGATTTGGAAAGGATTTCAATCGTAAATCGTCTGGGAAGATTCCATGGCCGGAACCATGCAGCTGGTGTCGAGGCCTCATCTGGTTCACAAATGGTTTCTCGCAGAATTTTCCCTGATAGACATGTCATGTCTTTCTCCGTGCCAGGAAATCTTCCCGAAGAGGTGCACTGTTTGGCACTCTAGTGTTCTTGCGTTGTTCCTCAACCTCTCCTCAGATCACCTCTGTGGCTACAAGTGTGATTTCCAATGCTCCTTTTTCTCCTGCAAAGCATGGCGTTTATACAGAACGGTCAGATCCAGGGGTGGTTTGGAAATCCCAACCGTCGCATATGCCACGGAGGCGCCCAAGGGATGTGTCCAGCCGATCAAACTCAGTGCGGGCTGTTGTTATTTCTCCCTTGTATGAAGTATAGGTCCCTGTATATTGTGGAAAGTATGAAGGAAAAAAACCCGTGGGCCTCGCATCATTTTGCTGATGAAGGAAGGGTGTTAGCTTCACAATTCGTTAGGGAAGTCGATGCTTACTAGCTTTAGTACATCTAGCGGAAATTTCCGCTACTTGTCATCTTTTTATCCATGATGATGAAGAAAGTGTTGGCAGTTTAGAGGGGTGAATAATAACGAGAGCCTTGTCCTCTGGGTTCTTTTGTTCCTTTAGGAATGGGATGCAAATTGGCTAGCGGTGTCCAGAGTCTGAACTGACCTCCCCCCTTTGTTGTTACTTGTTAGTCAGCAGTTGATTACTTGTGTTATGATGTAGTGCTGAGAGCAATTCATGGAATGAACAAAAACGCCGGGTATAAGCGCTTGTAAACTGTTGTAATCTTATATAAATCCCAGCGATGTTGAAGCCCTAATGGGTTCTTGTAAATTTAAAGTGCGATTATCACCGAGGCCGTTTTATCATGTTCTGAAGCATAAGTTGGCGTGGAAAGCTATTAGATGTCTGTGGCTGCGCTGATCCTATTCGGCTTAATTGCTTTACATGTTTTGTAGTTTGGTCTTGGGATGAGGTTTTGCTGAACCAGGAGTAGCTCAGCACAAACCTAGTAGAGACTAAGAGCCCAAGAGTCAAATTGACTGGTCATTTGTAGAGCCTGCGTCCTCATCGTCGCGTACCTCTCACCGAAAGGGATAAGGCTGGTGCCAACGCACCGCCCCACTACCGCCCCGCCACATCAGCTTTTACCCCCACTCTCACCCCACTCTCACCACACTCTCACCTCACGGTGCCAGTGCACGGGCTGTAGTGGCAGGCTATAGCCACGTCAGATTCTCTCTCCTCAGATTTAGTTATTTCACTCGCATTTCTTTAGACATTCTAAATAATGCAAGAAAATAATTTTATTCAACTAAATTTTTTACTGATTACATAATAAGTAATAAAATTGCATAATAAATAAAAAATTACATAATTTAAAAAATAATACATTCTATTTTTTTTACTGATTACATACTGATTACATAATAAGTAATAAAATTGCATAATAAATAAAAAATTACATAATTTTAAAAATAATACATTCTAATCCTCATCATCATCCAGCCCAAGCTCTGCCTCCACCATCTTCATGGCCTTCGCATGTTTACGTTTTTCTTCTTCATCCATGTCGGTGGTTGATCGGTCCTTCATTTTGTTCCATTGCTTGAGTAGCTTAGCCTTGACTAAACCACTCCACATGTTCTTCATTTCGAAGGTTTTACTTCCTACCTCACTGCTTGATGAGGATTCCTTCTGCTTCCTCTTTCCCTTCTCCTTCCGTGTCGTCACCCTGGCCCTGTCGCGGCCTAGTGGACGCTCCTCCGCGGTGTCTTCGGATCCACCGCCAGAGCTGTACTCACCAGAAACTCCGAGGCGGCTTCTCTTGGCAGTGGAATCAGATCCACTACCAGGACCATGATGTCCTTTCCACTTCTGTTCATTGCGAACAGCTTGCCACCAAGCAAGGCGTCTGAAAGGCTTAGTCACTCTTTTGTCATTCTCGTACCTCGCCATTGCGGCCTTCATGACCATTTCATCGTCTGCTCCACTCTGACGTAACCCTTCTTCTTGGGTGTAGTATCCATTAAACAAGGTCACCTCACGGTTGTAGACGTTCCAATGATCCTTGAGTTGCTTCGCGTTCCGATGACGGGAAGGTGCCGAGGTAGAGTTGAAGGTGTCCGCTATCTGACCCCAAAAACTAACGCCGGTCTTGCTTTTACCGGAGATAGAGTCCTTAGAGTGAAAAAGCCAAGCATGAACCTACCCCAAAATAGATATTGTTAGTCATATAAAAGAAAACTCCTTATTACATCCAAGAAAGGTAATTAAATTACCAGTTTTGCCTCGTCATCAGTTGACCAGTCAAGCCTCTTTGGACGGTTAGGTTGGATTGTTTCCACGGCTTCGTTTTGAGACTCGGAGCCGGAGCTTACAGCTGTGGGTGCAGGAGGTGGTGGGTATGGAGTATATTGAGGCGGATAGTACGGAGCATATTGAGGCGGAGGGTATGAAGCATATTGAGGTGGTGGGTACGGAGGTTGAGTCCCACTCCGGGTACCTCCAGGTGGAGTATATTGAGGTGGTGGGTACGGAGGTTGAGTCCCACTCCCGGTACCTACAGGTGGAGCATATTGAGGTGGAGGGTATGGATACGGAGGCGGAGGGTATGGAGCATATGTCGCAGGAGGCGGAGGGTATGGACCATATGGCCCTGGATTTGGTGCGCCGGAGGGGAATAATGCTCGGGGTTGCGGCGAAGAACCTACATCGGAGCGACGATGTGTCGGAGAGAAATCAGCTTGGGGAATGACTGGTGCCCCGTCGGACTGCAAAAGATCGGTGAATTGGGTGAGATCTAGAGACCAATCCGACATGGTGGAGAATATTTGGTAGAGTAGAGGAGAGAAATGAGATGAAATGGGGTGTGGAATGAGTGAAACCGGTGTGGGGGTATTTATAGGGGTTGGGGATGAAATTTGGAATTTTTTGGAATTTTTTTTAAATTTTTTGGAGCTCCAACGGATACATCAACGGCTAGCTGACGTGGACGAATCACAGCGCGCCACGTCAGCTAGCCGTTACCCTCTCGCTCTCGCCCCCGCTCTCGCCCCCGCTCTCCAGCGCGCCGCCCCCTTCTCGCCCCACCTCTCGCCCCCCTCTAGCCCCCAACGCGGGCGGCAGCCGGGCGGTAGCGGGCGCTACCGCCGGGCGGTGGATCCACCGCCCCGCGCTGCCGTCTCGCCTCGCTCTCGCCTGCCTATCGCCTCCGGGCGGGCGGTACCGCCCCCACTACCGCCCGCGTTGGCACCAGCCTAAGAATGGAAGCGTGCAAACTGTAATTTCCAGAAAGAGAAATAGCAACAAAATTGATGAATATTCATTTCTGAGCCCAGGCTCATCTGCACTCGTGCCCAAGAAAAAAATTCAGAACAAATACAACAAAAATAAATAAAAAACCATTTTATTGCATGGTAGATAATTTGATGCATAAGGTCTGGTCCAATTTTCAGATTATTTGGACATCTGAGTAACTCTCGGAGAAAAAACAAATTTGGGGTCAGTGATTTACGGTTCATGTATCGTTCTGACCCGATTTGTCTTTTTTTTAGAGAGCAACTCAGATGTCTAAATAATCTGAAAATTGGGACGGACCTCACACAATAAATTATCTAGCATGCATTTTTTTGAATTATTTTCTGACCGGGTGCAGATGAGTTTGCGTACCGAATCGCGGCACTCCAATATTGATCGCAAAAGTTTGAACTACCCTTAAATTTGGGAACCTACATCTCAGCGATTACTTTTTTTTTTTGTTTTGAAAATCTCCCCCTCCACTCTCCCAAGTCACGCGAACTGCAACTCGAGAGAATCAACCAAACAAAAAATGAATGAATGAGATGAAGAAAAAAGGCCTTCGTAGTTGCGTTTTTGAACTGAATGCGTGACAGGCTCCGCCGGACTGCGCGTTGCGTTGTGTTATGGGCTCCGGGGAGAACTCGGAGGCGTGCCTGACCGCCGCGTTGCGTTGGCGCCATGCTAGAGCTCGGCATTTCGAATCCGACTCGGGATGAACCCGGAGGCGTGGCCGCCACGCGATCACGGCGATATAAGCCCCCCGGACCCCCGGCTGATTCGATCGCAATCTTCCTCCACCTCCGCCTCTCTCCACATCGGAGGTACGCGGACGCGCTCTAGCTGTAGATCCAGCCGACCAACTCCAGACGGCGACCATGGCGCTCGCATCCGGCTTCTGTCGGCCGCCGTCGTACACCCCGGGTGCGTCCCAGTGCGCCCCCTTCTTCCTGGGCTTCGGCGTCGGCGGCGAGTGCTGCAACCCGCCGTTTGCGGACTACTACGACTACGAGGAGTACGCCTCATCGGGCCAGTCACCGCTCGCGAGCTCCAAGGACTACACTCCGTCGAGCCCTCTGCAGTCGCCGGAGCCGGACTACACTCCGTCGAGCCCGGACTACTCTCCCGCGAGCCCCGACTACACTCCCTCGAGCCCAGACTACACACCATCGAGCCCGGATTACACTCCGTCGAGCCCAGACTACACACCGACGAGCCCGGACTACACTCCGGCGAGCCCTTCGCAGTCGCTGGTGTACACTTCGTCGAGCCCTTTTCGGCTCGCTTCAATGATGCCGTCTCCTCCGTGTGGCGCATCTCCAGACTACACGCCCCTGACGCCTTCAGAGCACGCTGCTTCATCACCTTACTATACTCCGTTGAGTCCCGGGCACGCTTCTTCGCTGGATTACACACCGCCTCCGTCGCCCCTGGTGGTGTCTGACGCCGAGTCATGCGCGTCGCCGTATTACACTCAGTCAACTCCTTCCAGGCGCGCCGCCTCGCCGGACTACACACCCAGCACGCCGCCTCCATCACCCCAGGCGTAAGAGACAGAGTCGTGCACGTCCACAGCGCGCTGCCGCCACCATCCGTACCAGAGGAGCGACGCCGGCCGGATCAACCGCGGCGGACGTCAGCGAGGATATTGACATCTTGTAATAAAACTGTAATAGGAGCAACAGATTGGATTCTCTTTGTATAAATCTCGAATTGCTATCCATTTGTTTGTTCCTTGGGCAAATCTTGTTTTACTCACCAATCGATGAATGAATGTTATCTGTATCGAGCTTTTGTTGAAGATGCGAGATTAGCTTCTTGTTTTCTATTTTGGCTGGATCTCTTTGCTTCTCATCATCGATGCAAATTGCAATTGCCTATTTGATTTGATGAAAATCATAAGACACCCAGCGATTGTCATGTTCTGTGACTCTGATGTACTGATGTCTGAGATAAGTATATGTATGGCTGCTCTGTAAAACTGAAGGTTGTCGCCTGAACATTTTTCTGAAAACAGAGCATGCCGCCGCTGAGCTGAAGTACACACTCACAGAAACCACGTGCCAATTGAGACACTAAACAACCCGATGGCCAATTAGCAAAGAACGATCATGATTGTGGGCATTCATATCACAAGGGTGTTTTAGTTTTTCCACATATGATGTGCAATTTTACGTGATTGAAAAAAAATACTGTACTATTTTTCAGATTACGTATTAACCTTTTCGACTTGTGTTAAGACTACTAGTGTTACTTAGGGGCCCGAAAGTCACAACTATATATAGTTCACTTGCTCGCCTTTGGCAGGGCTTCGATCTTCATCTTCACCAACAGAAAAAATAGCACTAGTGAGGTGTGACTTGGTGAGTGGCAAGATTTGTACCACGAATCAGTTTTGACTTGTCACAAAAGGAGATTTGTTTGTTCCATCCATGATTGGTTTTACCAGGTGCCGGGATTTTGCTTTAGAATGATGTATATCACTGTGTATTAGTGAAGTGCCGTGCATGCACTATCATATCTGTCTCTCCTATGCTTCATGTGGATGTCACAACTGGTTCTACTCAGAGTCCATTTGGTTGAGCTTTCAATCAACTTTTGCTGTGAATATCACAACTGGTTATACCCAGTAGGCCAGGATCTATGAGCTGAGTTAAGGCATGGTTCAATTGATTGAGTAAAAACCTGATGATAAACAGCTTGAAGAGCGTAGTGTTTTGATTTCTGAATGAAGGTGTTTTGATTTCCTCAGTCAGCCCTGAGGTTCCTGCAGTACGCCTTTTTCTTTTAACATTGTTCCTTCAATACGCCTATGAGACCTATGAGGTCTGACAAGAAAAGGGGGAAAGAGAGGAAGAAAAAAAATGACCCGAAATAACTAACTAGATATAATACTACGTCGACAGCAGGGATCGAACCTGCGCGGGCGAAGCCCAACAGATTTCAAGTCTGTCTCCTTAACCACTCGGACATATCGACCAGGCAATTGGTTATTTAACTCCTGTAAGGTATAAAAGATGAAGAGTGGATGGTACTGGTCAGCAAACAGATTTGTTTGGTTACAATCCCGAGACAGCTGCCCCTCACAACATGAAGGACTCGAGTTCAACCATACCGCAATACATCACTCGGTACGGCTATGTGTGCCAAACGATGTGCTACCCTATTCTGCTCTCAATCAATTTTATAAGGAACAAACTCCCTAGCAACCATGTGAGCTTTAATCTCTGCGTCAAGATGACCATAGGCTGATCTGGAAAGTGTGGAGATATGTTTGTAGTGGGCATCTCACCCTCAAAATGCCCCATCCATCTGGACAAGGCAGCCTGGGCCTATTTTACCATCCAACAAGAGTTGCAAAACTCATGTACTCACGAACATGTCTCAGCATGCTTGTAAACCTTGCTCTTCATGTCTAGAAGATAGTCGTGTGTGCCGGTACACCTTGAAACATGTCTTGAAGTTCTCATCATCGACATTCCCGAGTCTTGGCATAGTTGAGGGAGTCCTGGATTATGGGGTCCTCGGGCGTCCGGGCTATGTGAAGTGGGCCGGGCTGATGGACCGTGAAGATACAAGACAAAAGACTTTCTCCCGTGTCTGGATGGGACTCTCCTTGACGTAGAAGGCAAGCTAGGTGTGCGGATATGAAGATTCCTTCCTCTGTAAACCGACTTTGTACAACCCTAGCCTCCTACGGTGTCTAAATAAATCGGAGGGTTTAGTCCGTAGGACAATCATAATCATACATGCTAGACATCTAGGGTTTAGTCACTACGATCTCGAGGTAGATCAACTCTTGTAACCCCTATACTCATCAAAGTCAATCTAGCAGGAAGTAGGGTATTACCTCCATCAAGAGGGCCCGAACCTGGGTAAACAAAGTGTCCCCTGCCTCCTGTTACCTTCGATCCTTAGACGCACAGTTCGGGACCCCCTACCCGAGATCCGCCAGTTTTGACACTGACATTGGTGTTTTCATTGAGAGTTCCACTGTGCCGGCGTCGAAAGGATTGATGGCTCGCCTTGTCATCAATGATAGTATCACCCCCGGAGGAGCCCTAGTTTCAGGCTTCACCATGGGTGCCCGTTCGGCCGTTAAGCCAAAAGCAAACCCTCTAGTCACCAAAAACCCTCTTCGCATCAGCCCCGGATACTCCGACAAGATGGATCCGATAGATCTATCGTATTTGAACGAGCTGCTAGATCACATCGCCGCCTTGGGGGTCTCAACTGACTATTATCGGATCGGGCTTAAACCCGACCAGAGAGAGATTAAAACCCCACCGATCACCCATCAGGTAGCGGTTGTGGAGGAGCAAGCTGATAATAACTCTTCTCCTACGTAGAGAACAAAGTATGTTCGGATTTCCGAACTCGGAAAGTCGGACACCTGTGTTCGGGATGACACTCCCTGTCCCCCGGACACAACATCGGACATCAAGCCTGAAAATCCGCCGGACACTCCGGAATCTGGGCGGGTAAACCGGGAAATCCCTCAAACTCTGGACTCCACTATGGGTCAGGGCACGAATTTAATCCCGCCCACCCACCACAAGCAATATTCTCCAGGAAACTCCGGTCCTCCGGACATATGTGACCTAATGTATGTGCGGCAGCAGCCTCACGAGACAATCCACCACTTTTGGGCCAGATTCCTCCTTGTTAAAAACAAGATAAAAGACTGCTGCAACGACGATGCAATTTCGGTATTTCGCAACAACCGTATGGATGAAGGGATCCTTAACGCCCCCAGTCACCGTCGCGTACTGCACTTTGAAGATTGGCACACATAGTACAGAAGTACTGCATAATGGAAATCGCTTGGAAAAGCCAGACGGCCAGCTGGGAACCTCAGCCCTTTAAGCCATCTCCCGGGCGGGCAAAAAAGATGCACCCTCGCGGCGCACCCACTCATTATCCCGCGGACAAGAAAACCAAGCCCTTTACGGGACATAGAACTGTCTTCGAAGAATGGCTCGATAGGCCCTGTCAAATACACTCAACACCGAATATTGAACCAACGCACAGCCTACGGGCATGTTGGATACTCCGGCAGGTGGCCAAGAGCGGTGAGGGTATCCTCACCAACAACACCCCAAAGAGATACTCTTCCGAGGACAATGATTTCAAATTATTCACGGTCTTCAAGACCTTTTCATCTAATAATCGGCGCAAAAGGGCGCTCCGCGACCTCGCCGAAGTCTGCCAAATAGCAGCAATGAACCCTTGGAACGACACGGCAATCACTTTCAACGCCGATGACGAACTGATACGTCTCCAACGTATCTACTTTTCCAAACCCTTTTGCCCTTGTTTTGGACTCTAACTTGCATGATTTGAATGGAACTAACCCGGACTGACGCTGTTTTCAGCACAATTGCCATGGTGTTGTTTTTGTGCAGAATAAAAAGCTCACGGAATCGCCTGAAAATCAACGGAGAATTATTTCAGAAAATATAAAAAATACCTGCAAGAAGATCCACACCAGGGGGCCTTGGGCCTGTCTAAGAGGGTGGGGGGCGCGCCCCCCTGCCCAGGGCGCGCTTCCTGCCTCGTGGGCCCCCTGGTGACTTACCGACGTACCCCCAGATCCTATATCTTCACATTCGGGGAGAAAAAAAATCAGAGAGAAGGAATTATCGCGTTTCACGAGACGGAGCCTCCGCCAAGCCCTAATCTCTCTCGGGAGGGCTGATCTGGAGTCCGTTCGGGGCTCTGGAGTGTGGAGATCGTCGCCATCGTCATCATCGACCTTCCTCCATCACCAATTCCATGATGCTCACCGCCGTGTGTGAGTAATTCCATCGTAGGCTTGCTCGACGGTGATGGGTTGGACGGGTTCTATCATGTAATCGAGTTAGTTTTGTTAGGGTTTGATCCCTAGTATCCACTATGTTCTGAGATTGATGTTGCTATGACTTTGCTCTGCTTAATGCTTGTCACTAGGGCCCGAGTGCCATGATTTCAGATCTGAACCTATTATGTTTTCATGAATATATGTGTGTTCTTTCTCCTATCTTGCAAGTCTATAGTCACCTACTATGTGTTATGATCCAGCAACCCCGGAGTGACAATAATCGGGACCACTCCCGGTGATGACCATAGTTTGAGGAGTTCATGTATTCACTATCTGTTAATGCTTTGGTCCGGTACTCTATTAAAAGGAGGCCTTAATATCCCTTAGTTTCCAATAGGACCCCGCTGCCACGGGAGGGTAGGACAAAATATGTCATGCAAGTTCTTTTCCATAAGCACGTATGACTATATTCGGAATACATGCGTACATTGCATTGATGAACTGGAGCTAGTTCTGTGTCACCCTAGGTTATAACTTCTACATGATGAATTGCATCCGACGTAATTTCTCATCACCGATCCAATGCCTACGAGCTTTACCTATATTGCTTGTTGCTTATTTACTTTTCCGTTGCTACTATCACAAAAAACTACAAAAACACTATCGTTACTTTTATTGCTGCTACCGCCACTATCATATTACTTTGCTACTAAACTATCTTGCTGCAGATACTAAGTTTCCAGGTGTGATTGATTTGACAACTCAACTGCTAATACTTAAGAGTATTCTTTGGATCCCCTTGTGCCGAATCAACAAATTTGGGTTGAATACTTTACCCCCGAAAACTGTTGCGATCCCCTACACTTGTGGGTTATCAAGACTATTTTCTAGCGCCGTTGCCGGGGAGCATAGCTCTATTCTTTAAGTCACTTGGGATTTATATCTGCTGATCACTATGAATAATTCGAAGGACTCAAAAACCAAGATCTTACCCTCAACTATGAGGGAAGGTAAGGAACTGCCATCTAGCTCCGCACTTGATTCTCCTTCTGTTATGAGTAAACTTGCGACACCTACTCCTGCTATTGAATCTGATATGTCGTATGTTCTTGATGATGCTACTTCTGCTATGTATGATGAAACTACTTCTATGCCTGATACTGTGCCACCAGGTGAATTTCTAGATGAACAAATTGCTAAGGTTAGGGAGAGTGCAAATGTTGAAACTGAGGATATTTATGACAGTGATGATGAAACTACTCCCAATAGATATGAATTGCCTGTTGTTCCTGAGGGTTATGTTATGGATGAATAAACTGCTAGAGACTTTCTTGCTTGCGATGATAGGTATGATCTTAAGAAACTATTAGCTAAGCTGAAAGAAAAGTCCTTGAATGCTAGAATGAAACATGACCCTACTTTTGCTACTTCACCTATCTGTGTCACTGATAAGGATTATGAATTCTCTGTTGATCCTGAGTTAATTACTTTGGTTGAATCTGATCCTTTCCATGGCTATGAGTCTGAAACTGTTGTAGCACATCTTACTAAGTTGAATGATATAGCCACCCTGTTTACCAACGATGAGAAGATTCGTTACTACTATATCCTTAAGTTATTTCCGTTCTCATTAAAGGGTGATGCTAAGACTTGGTTTAATTCTCTTGATCCTGGTTGTGTGCGTAGTCCCCAGGATATGATGTATTACTTCTCTGCTAAATATTTTCCCGCTCATAAGAAACAAGCTGCCTTACGAGAAATATATAACTTTGTGCAAATGGAAGAAGAGAGTCTCCCACAAGCTTGGGGGAGGCTTCTCCAGTTACTTAATGCTTTGCCTGATCATCCTCTTGAGATGCATGATATACTTGATGTCTTTTATAATTGACTAACCGATGCTTCCAGAGACCACCTGGATAGTTGTGCTGGTTGTGTTTTCAGGGAAAGAACAGTTGAACAAGCTGAATTACTATTGAATAATATGCTGGCCAATGAAAATAATTGGACACTTCCTGAACCAGCCCCTAAGCCAACTCCGAAGAAAAGAGGTGTTCTATTTCTTAGTCCTGAAGATATGCAAGAGGCATAGAAATCTATGAAAGAAAAATGTATTAAAGCTGAAGATGTTAAGAATTTACCACCTATTAAAGAAATACATGGTCTTGCTAACCCGACACAGGTAGTAAAGGTAAATTCTCTTTATAGATTTGATGAAGGTGATATTCCTCGTTATAAGTATGCTAGCCAATGCTTAGATGAGTTTGACAATTTCATTGTGAAACAAGAAAACTTCAATGCTTATGTTGGTAGACAATTACAACACAATGCTTATATGATTGAACGCTTGAGTGATTATCTGTCTAGAGCTAAAGATGAACTGAAACTCATTAGTATACATGCTTCTATGGTCACCACTCAAGTAGTACAAGTACTTAAGGCTCAGAATGATTTGCTCAATGAATTAAATAGTAAGAACAATGATAATGCCATTAGGGTTGTGACTAGAGGTGGCAGAATGACTCAGGAACCTCTGTATCCTGAAGGCCACCCTAAGAGAATTGAGCAAGATTCTCAGAGAGCTAATTTAGATGCACCTAGTTCTTCTAAGAAGAAGAAAAAGAAAAATGATAAGACTTTGCATGCTTCTAGTGTACATATAGCTGACACACCTGAGAATCCCAATGATATATCTGTTTCTGATGCTGAGACACAATCTGGTAATGAACATGAACCTAGTGATAATATTAATGGTGATGTTCATGATGATGCTCAACCTAGCAATGATAATGATGTAGAAATTGAACATGTAGTTGATCTTGATAACCCACAATCAAAGAATCAACGTTATGATAAGAGAGACTTTGTTGCTAGGAAGAAAGGTAGGGAAAGAGAACCATGGGTTGAGAAACCCATGCCTTTTCCTCCTAAACCATCCAAGAAAAAGGATGATGAGGATTTTGAGCGCTTCGCTGAAATGATTAGACCTATCTTTTTGCGTATGCGTTTGACTGATGTGCTTAAAAAAATCCTTATGCTAAGTATATGAAAGATATTATTACCAACAAAAGAAAGATACCTGAAGTAGAAATCTCCACCATGCTTGCTAATTACACTTTTGAGGGTGGAATGCCTAAGAAATTAGGAGATCTAGGAGTACCCACTATACCTTGCTCCATTAAGAGAAACTATGTTAAAACTGCTTTGTGTGATCTTGGAGCTGGTGTTAGTGTTATGCCTCTCTCTTTATATCGTAGACTTGACTTGAGTAAGTTGACACCTACTGAAATATCCTTGCAAATGGCTGATAAATCAACTGCTATACCTGTTGGTATTTGTGAGGATGTGCCTGTTGTAGTTGCAAATGTTACTATTCTAACGGACTTTGTTATACTTGATATTCCCAAGGACGATAGTATGTCTATTATTCTTGGAAGACCCTTTTTGAATACTGCAGGGGCTGTTATTGATTGCAACAAAGGCAATGTCACTTTTCATGTCAATGGTAATGAGCATACAGTACACTTTCCGAGAGAACAACCTCAGGTCTAGAGTATCAATTATATTGGAAAAATTTCAACTATTACTATTGGAGGTTTTGAGTTTCCTCTTCCTACTATCAAGAATACATATGACATCCTTATTGTTGGGGACATACATATCCCCATTGAGGTAACCTAGTGTTATTCGAAAATTCTCCGGTTTCATGTTACTCAAAAAGAGTTTATTAACAAGACCTGATCTACCTTGTTAATGGATTCCTTTTGATGGGCATGGGATATGTGAATCTAGATATCACAACCTTATGTACCTTTTTTTACTTTCTGTTAATTAGGATAAATAAAGCAAAAATAGTATTTTCTGTCTGTTTCGAGGCTTATCCGTGCAATAAAAAATATCCCGAAAATAAAAGTTCTCCAAATGCCATGAAAATGAAATATGATTTTTTTCTAGATTATTTGAGAAAATATGGCACAAAGCACACAGCGAGGGGAGCCAGCACGTGGCCACGAGGGTCCAGGGCGCGCCCCTGCCTCGTGGGCCCCACGTGGCCCCCTCCCCTTATTCCTGCACCCATGCTCTTCTTCTTCCTCCCAAAAAAATCCCCAACCAGCTCAAACCCGAGTTCTAGATCATCTTGCTGCCATTATCGATCTCCTTGCTCAAAGCACCATTCGCCAAACTGTTTGGGGAGATTGTTCCTTGGTATGTGACTCCTCCATTGGTCCAATTAGTTTTTGTTCTAGTGCTTTATTTGTTGCAAATTTTTGCTGCTGTGGTGACCTTGTTCTTGAGCTTGCATGTCAAATTTTCTTGGTCCCAAGTAGTTCTAATGCATGATATGGCCTCTAGGCACTTATAGGAGTTGTTGTTATCAATCTTGTTGAGTTTGGTTAACTTTTAATGTGAGTTACTAAAAATTTCAGAAAATTTCAGAAAAATGTCTAGGAGAAACTTCCAAGGTGGTCCTTCAAGGAAGCAAGAACCGAGGCTCGCGTTCCGTGAGCCGGACGATGAACCACCGATGGATGCTGATGTGCGGCCTTGTGAATGGCCGTCAGATGAATTCATGCGTCAAGCTGGCATCAAGGATGAATTGTACGCATACGTGCGCAATGTTGACCTCGAGGACTTCATACAAGATAAGTGTCCTCAATACCGTGGCTTAACAGATAGCTTTGTGAGAAGGTTTAAATTTTCATCTTCACGTAATTCTCACACTGTACTGTTTGACCTATATGATAAATCTTATACCATGGATTTAGAGGATTTTAATGTTGCTTGCAAGCTCCCACAGTGGGGCAGTATGAGTGATCCTCGCAAATCTGAATTTAGATAATTCCTTTCTAGTATTACAGTGGGGGAATCCAGGGAAATCACACAAGCTACCATAGGGAGCATTCATTTTCTTGCTATTCATTACTTTGCTCTCTTTGTCGGTAGATGCATAAACGGTAAGGATGAGGCTTGTCACATGTGTGTCCCTGATCTTAGTGTTCTTAGAAGTGTTGTACTAGGTGATAGGCAATATAATTTAGGATCAATTGTTGAACGTAGGCTACACCATAATGGCTTGCATGGAGATTTATTTGGAGGGATCTATGCTACTCGCATAGCCCGCTTTCTTGGTGTGTCTGTGCACATGAATGATGAACCTTTACCTCCCGCTTATTTAGACTGCCATGCTATGACTAGTCACCGGTTTATAGAGTGGGATGATCAAACCCTCAAATATCGACTAATCTTTAACAGGCAGCATGCCATCCCTATTGTTCTTCCTGCCCCCACTTTGTTTAACTTTCAGGAAAAAAGGGAGATACACTATAACTATGGAGGAGGCAAATGCTTATTATAACATGATGGAGGAAGCCCGCCTTCGAGCTGCAGCTTAGCATGCAACATCTGCTGCATCCCAGTACGACCCCAACTACAACTTTGGATATTCGTCAGGCCAATACTGGCCATAGACCAACTTAGGCCAAAGGCCTAAGCTTGGGGGAGTACGTGTTTCTCACCGACTTTACATTCATGTTCACACTTATTCTAGTTGTCGGTGGTCACACTCTTTCACTGTACCATCCATGCTTAGTTTCAATTTCTTTTTCTTAGTCTTTTTCTTGTGTGCTAGAAAAACCCAGAAAAACAAAAAATTATCAGCTGTAGCTTCTAGCTAGTTTACTTTCCTTGCTCGTAGTAGTAGTTAAAAATGAAAACCCAAAAAGATTTCCCGTTCTTCTTTTGCTTGTTGGGAGCTTTCCCATGTAAATAGTTTCTTTTCTTTTCTTTGGGGGTTAAGAGTAGAAGACCATGATAAAAATGCTTAGTGGCTCTCATATGCTTTGTTGTTGATTTAACCTTGAGCCATATTACCTTGTCTTCTCTCTTGTATTAAATGTCTGCAGATTCTAGCTTAGTCCAATGCACGTGCACTATTATTATTATCCACACCGTTCGGTC
This sequence comes from Secale cereale, assembly GCA_902687465.1. Lineage (NCBI taxonomy): Eukaryota > Viridiplantae > Streptophyta > Magnoliopsida > Poales > Poaceae > Secale > Secale cereale. Next base: position 135,716,928 of record LR738715.1, read on the forward strand.
GTGCGAGTGAAATGCAATAAGGATGATATATGATGAACTAATTGAGATGAGAAAAGCTGGTATAAACTCGACCTCTCTTGTTTTTGTAAATATGATAGCTCATCGTTCCTGATTCAGCTTGTTATGAATGAAACATGCTTGCAATGACAATTAGAGATCATAGCTACTTATGACATGCTTAATTAGCTGAGAGTTTATAATGGTCTATCTTGCGTGCCAACATAATATTAAAATGGTTGTGATGTGGTATGATGGGTGGTATCCTCCTTTGAACGATTTAAGTGATCTGACTTGGCACATGTTCACGCATGTAGTTGAAACAAATCAACATAGCCTCCACGATATTTATGTTCATGGTGATTTATATCCTACTCATGCTTGCATTCATTGTTGATTAATTTTAATGCATGTTCATGACCATTGTTGCTCTCTAGCTGGTCGTTTCCCAGTCTCTTTCTAGCCTTCATCTGTGCTAAGCGGGAATACTGCTTGTGCACCCACTTCCATAAACCCCAAAGTTATTCCACATGAGTCCACTATACCTTCCTATATGCGGTATTTACCTGCCGTTCCAAGTAAATTTGTATGTGCCAAACTCTAAACCTTCAAATGAAATTCTGTTTTGTATGCTCGAACAGCTCATGTATCAACTAGGGCTGTCTATATCTTCCATGCTAGGTGGGTTATTCTCACGATGAGTGGACTCCGCTCATCATTCTTGAGAAAATGGCTGGTAATCGGGATGCCCAGTCCCATGCTCAAAATCATAATAATTAAACAAAACTCCCCCAGGGCTGTTGCTGGTTTGGACGGTACCCATTGTTTCGGGCTAGCCATGGAGTGTGCTTGTTGGTGGTTGGGGGAGTATAAACTTTACCATTCTGTTTGGGAACTGCCTATAATGTGCGTAGCATGGGAGATATCGAGATTCTTGGTTGTTATGTTAAGAATGAAAGTATACCGCTCAAAATGTTATTCATCTCTATTTAAAAATTGAGCTCTGGCACCTCTACAAATTCTTGCTTCCCTCTGCGAAGGGCCCATCTATTTACTTTTATGTAGAGTCATCATCCTCTTATAAAAGAGCACTAGTAGGAGAGAACCTCTATCGTTGCATGTATTACTATTAATTTGCATTGAGTATGATCATGACCGAATCTCTTTTACCATGAATTACAATGTCTAGTCAGTCCTTGATCCTTAAAGGTGCTCTGCATTTATGTTTTGCGGTCTCAGAAAGGGCTAGCGAGATACCATCTTGTTATATCATATCGTGATTGTTTTGAGAAAGTGTTGTCATCCGAGGTTTATTATTATTGCTCGCTAGTTGACTATGCCATTGATGTGAGTAGTCTTGAGACCTGAAAGTTATTGTGAATGTGGTTAGTTCATGATCTTGTTGAAAACCTGAATGATAGCTTACATATTTACAACAACAAGAGCAAACATAGTTTGTCAAAGTTTTTCTTTATCACTTTCAGTTTATCAACTGAATTGCTTGATGACAAGCAAAGGTTTAAGCTTGGGGGAGTTGATACGTCTCCAACATATCTACTTTTCCAAACCCTTTTTCCCTTGTCTTGGACTCTAACTTGCATGATTTGAATGGAAATAACCCGGACTGACGCTGTTTTCAGCAGAATTGCCATGGTGTTGTTTTTGTGCAGAATAAAAAGTTCTCAGAATCGTATGAAAATCAACGGAGAATTATTTCAGAAAATATAAAAATACCTGCAAGAAGATCCACACCAGGGGGCCTTGGGCCTGTCCAAGAGGGTGGGGGGAGCGCCCCCTGCCCAGGTCACGCCCCTGCCTCGTGGGCCCCCTGGTGACTTACCGACGTACCCCCAGATCCTATATCTTCACTTTCGGGGAGAAAAAAAATCAGAGAGAAGGAATTATCGCGTTTCACGAGACGGAGCAGCCGCCAAGCCCTAATCTCTCTCGGGAGGGCTGATCTGGAGTCCGTTCGGGGCTTCGGAGTGTGGAGATCGTCGCCATCGTCATCATCAACCTTCCTCCATCACCAATTCCATGATGCTCACCGTCGTGTGTGAGTAATTCCATCGTAGGCTTGCTGGACGGTGATGGGTTGGATGGGATCTATCATGTAATCGAGTTAGTTTTGTTAGGGTTTGATCCCTAGTATCCACTATGTTTTGAGATTGATGTTGCTATGACTTTGCTATGCTTAATGCTTGTCACTAGGGCCCGAGTGCCATGATTTCAGATCTGAACCTATTATGTTTTCATGAATATATGTGTGTTCTCGATCCTATCTTGCAAGTCTATAGTCACCTACTATGTGTTATGATCCGGCAACCCCGAAGTGACAATAATCGGAACCACTCCCGGTGATGACCATAGTATGAGGAGTTCATGTATTCACTATGTGTTAATGCTTTGGTCCGGTACTCTATTAAAAGGAGGCCTTAATATCCCTTAGTTTCCAATAGGACCCCACTGCCACGGGAGGGTAGGACAAAATATGTCATGCAAGTTCTTTTCCATAAGCACGTATGACTATATTCGGAATACATGCCTACATTGCATTGATGAACTAGAGCTAGTTTTGTGTCACCCTAGGTTATAACTTCTACATGATGAATTTCATCCGACGTAAGTTCCCATCACCGATCCAATGCCTACGAGCTTTACCTATATTGTTTGTTGCTTATTTACTTTTCCGTTGCTACTATAAAAAAAACTACAAAAACACTATCGTTACTTTTATTGCTGTTACCGCCACTATGATATTACTTTGCTACTAAACTAACTTGCTGTAGATACTAAGTTTCCAGGTGTGGTTGAATTGACAACTCACCTGCTAATACTTAAGAGTATTCTTTGGCTCCCCTTGTGTCGAGTCAACAAATTTGGGTTGAATACTTTACCCTCGAAAACTGTTGCGATCCCCTACACTTGTGGGTTATCACGAACCAAGGCCCCGGTAAGTCAGGACACCAGTCACATTGGTCCTGAAGCCAATCATGGACGGTTTTCGGCTCACTAAGGTGCCAATGGACGGCAGTAGCGGGCTGAACCTCATCTACGAGGGCACCCTCAATAAAATGCAAATGGACATGAGTCGCATTGAGCAGAGCAATACATCCTTTAGAGGGATCATCCCCAGCAGGGAAGTAAGATGCTCAGGGAAAATTAAACTGGATGTGGTATTCAGCACATCAGAAAATTATAGGTCCGAAGAGATAATCTTCCAGGTGGCCCCCTTTCAACAGAGGATATCATGCCCTATTAGGGCAAGATGCATTCACACGCTTTCAAGCTATACTTCATTACGGGTGTATGAAGCTCAAAATGCCCGGGCCCAGTGGTGTTATCACGGTCTCAAGTGATCCAGACATAGCACTTCACGCCGAAAATAAAACCGCATCCCTAGCCCTCGAGGCACTGTCCGAAGCCCTAGCGGCCGAGGAACTCACCGCTCTGCGTTCCACAGTGGATAGGGACGACGTCATCCTTGATAAAAGCCTAAATCCTCCTCCTTCAAACCAGCACACGAAATAGTCAAATTTCAAGTCCACCCGATGGATCCCAAGGAAACATCTTCCATCGGGGCACAGCTGGAACCCACGGTCGACGCCGCATTACGAGCATTCTTGCACGAGAACTGGAATATCTTCGCCTGGCAGTCTGGCACCCCTCGGATATGCTAGGAATCCCACGCGCGCTGGCCAAACATAGTCTCAATATACTAAAGGGATACAAGCCGGTCAAGCAAATGCTCCGACGATTTTCTGAACCCAAGTGACAAGCTATGGGGGAGGAGCTAGCCAATTTACTCGAAGCCGGGTTCATCAGACAGTTCAAACATCCGGATTGGCTAGCAAACCTGGTCATGGTACAAAAGAAGGATAAGTCCTGGCGCCCGTGTGTCGATTTCAAAGACCTTAACAAAGCATGCCCTAAGGACCCATTCCCACTACCACACATCGATCAGATTATTGATGCAACTGCGGGGCACGATTCACTGTGTTTCCTTGACGCGTACTCCGGATACCATCAAATTAAGATGAAGAAATCCGACCAAGCTGCAACGACATTCATCACCCCATACGGGCCTTTCTGCTTCAACACCATGCCTTTCGGGCTCAAGAACGCCGGCGCAACCTACCAACGCATGATCCAAACATGCTTGGAAAAGCAAATCGGCAAAACTGTGGAGGCATATGTAGATGACGTAGTCATCAAAACAAAGCATGTTGAATCCTTGGTGGACGACTTACGCCTTAGATTCGACAACCTCCGAAGAAATGATATAAAGCTCAATCCGGAAAAGTGCGTTTTCGGCGTCCCCGCCGGCAAACTGCTCGGGTTCACTGTTTCTAATAGAGGAATTGAAGCAAACCCAGCCAAAATACATGCCATGCCACAATTGGCAACACCAACGGACCTCAAGCAGGTCAAAAAACTAGCCTAGTGCATGGCAGCTTTGAGCCGCTTTATCTCCGGATTGGGAGAAAAAGCACCGCCATTGTATCGCCTGCTGCAACACACTGACCACTTCGTATGGACGGATGCGGCAACAGCCGGACTTGAGGAAATAAAAACTTTGCTAGCAAGAAACCCCATCCTGGCCGCACCAAACGTCGGCGAACCAATGTTGCTCTACATATCGGCAACTCACCAGGTGGTGAGTGCGGTGCTCGTCGTTGAACGAGAAGAGGAGGGGCATAAATTCCCAGCTCAGAAACTGGTATACGGTCCTCACGCCATGCAAATCCCGATATCCGCATTATCAAAAGATAGCACATGCTGTCTTTATGGCATCCCGCAAGCTGCATCACAACTTTCAAGAGTGCTCGATCATGGTAGCCTCCGAGGTACCACTCAATGACATTATAAACAACCGAGACGCCACCGGCCGGATTGCCAAATGGGCTATTGAGCTCTTACCATTTGATATAACATACAAACCACGCCAAGCAATTAAATCTCAGGTGTTGGCTGACTTCGTCGCCGAATGGACAGAGGCCTAACTCCGTAAAGAGCACGTCACGTATTCCAACTAGGTGATGCACTTCGATGGCTCTAAAATGCTAGTCGGACTTGGGGCTGGTGTCATCTTGACATCCCCCACAGGAGACACCATCCGTTACGTGCTGCAAATATTGTATAGAGACTCCAGCAATGCAGCCGAATACGAGACCCTGTTGCATGGTCTCCGGATGGCCATCTCCATGGGCATACACCGCCTTGAGGTGCGTGGGGATTCAAACCTCGCAATATCCCAAATAAACAGAGAATTCGAGGAAAAAGACTCGAAGATGGCGGCTTATTGCAACACCGTACTCAAAATATCAGCTCGGTTCGAGGGGCTTGAGTTTCATCACGTGGCTCGAGATAGTAATCAGGCTAAAGACATCCTTGCTCGCATGGGCCCTAAACGAGACCCAGTCCCACCAAACAGCTTTGTGGAGAGGCTCTTCAAGCCATCCATGGTATGGCAGGACGAGAGTGGCAACACCAGTCCGGAGCTGATCATGCCCTTCGATGCCGAACACAGTTCCGATATCATCGGAGGCTTGGGTACCGAAATAACACCATCGGCCCATGAAATCATGGCTATTATTGCCCCGTGGACCGAGCCTTTCCTCGCCTACCTTACTAGGAACGAGCTCCCGGAGGATCATACTGAGGCCCGTCGCATAGTGCGACGCTCAAAAGCCTACAAAGTTCACGAAGGGGAACCACACAAGAAAAGTACCACCGGAGTCCTTCAAAGATGTATCTCCGAAGAATAGGGACGACAAGTCTTGGCTGAAATACACACTGGACTCGGTGGCCACCATGACACGGCTCGGGCCCTTGTAAGTAAGGCCTTCCGCGCGGACTTCTTTTGGCCCACAGCTCGGGTAGATGCACAGGACCTCGTACAACGCTGCGTGGGATGCCAACTAAAGCCATATGCCGCCCACCGCCCTAAGAACAATCCCCATTAC
>LR738715.1:135722990-135883553 GCA_902687465.1 Secale cereale
TTTTCTGGCGCCGTTGCCGGGGAGTGTAGCGCTATTTGTAAGTGAAGCTGGTAAGGAAGTTTTTATATTTCTGTTTTTATTTTGCTGTTGCTGCTCTTTGTCCTTATGGACAACCTTGCTATTGGATCGTTGCTGGAGGGAAGACGCCCCACATCTGTGGTGGTTGCTCCTCCCCCTACTGAAATTGTGCCCTATAAAATACCAGCTGGTATTATCGATTATGTTTTGGCTAATCGTTATGCAGGAGACAGACATCCCGGTGAACACTTGCTATATCTGTCACAACTATGTTCATTATTTAAGCTTGCAGGTGTATCAATGGAGTTTGTCATGAGGAAATTGTTCTCCGTATCACTTATAGATAAAGCTTTAGATTGGTATAAGCTTCTCGATAACTCACACTTGCTTGATTGGCAAGAGCTTATGTCTCTCTTTTATACCAAGTTTTATCCTCTTCATGAAATTCATCGAGACAAGAACTATATCTATAACTTTAGGTCTCGTGACGAAGAAAGCATTGCTCAAGCTTGGGGGAGATTGAAGTTCCTAATGCTCAAATGTCCTATTCATGAGCTCCCCAAGGACATTATACTTACAAATTTTTATGCCAGGCTTTCTCGTCAGGGTAAGGAGATGTTGGATGCCTCCTCTAGTGGGGTATTTCAGACAAAGAGCGTTGAAGAGAGGTGGGATCTCATTGAAAGGATCCCGAGGAATACCGAAGATTGGGAAATCGATAATGGTATTGAACCCTCTATAAATTATGAGCATGATTATATTGAGAGCTATGTGAAAACTGATTACTTCAATACCTTTTGCTCTAAGATTGGTCTTGATTCCCATCTAATGATTGATTTCTGTAAGGATTTTGTCTCTCACGTTGATTCTTTTAAAAAGAAGAGAGATCAGCATCATGAACCTTTCAAAGAGTTACCTGTTAATATTCATGTTGCTGACCCTATTTTGCCTGCAGTTATATATGAAAAGCCTCCTTTTCCCGCAAGGATAAGGGAGCACTCTCTTGTGACAGGCATAATAAATAAAAGTGAGAGAAGAATTGATGAGCCTGAGGACCAGATCAAGGTCGATCCTCAAGTTGCATTGGTTAAAGACCTTGTTACTAATGATGTTTTGGATTCGAATGTAAATTTTTGTGCTGTTTCCACTAACCTTGTCACAGCCAAGAATAAAGGCCCAATTTCAGGTACTCCAGTAGTATCTGTTAAAATAGGAGATCACAATTATTATGGGCTATGCGATTTGGGATCGAGTGCTAGTGCTATCCCCTATTCACTTTATCAAGAGATCATAGGTGAGATTTCACCTTGTGAACTTGAAGAAGTTGATGTTACCATTCATCTTGCAAACAGATCAACTATCTCTCCTATCGGAATTGTGAGAGACGTTGAAGTCCTATGTGGAAAGTTAAATACCCTACCGACTTTCTAGTACTTGGTTCAGTGAGGGACAATTTTTGTCCTATTATTTTTGGTAGACCTTTTCTTAGAACTTGTGGAGCTATAATAGATTGCAAGAAAGGTAAAGTTTCTGTTGAATTCAGTGGTGAGCCATATGAATTTAATTTTTCTAAGTTTTCTAAGCAGCCTTGTGGTATCGATTTACCTAGTGATGATAAAATTATTGAAAGTATTGCTTCTATTGCTATTCCCCCTAATGATCCTTTGCAGCAATATATGGAGGACCACGAGAATGATTTGCATATGCAGGAAAGAAATGAACTAGATGAAATATTCTTGAGACAACCTGCTATCCTGAAGCACAACCTTCCGGTTGAACCTTTGGGAATTTTATCAAAACCAAAAAAAGACCCGGTGTTCGATCTTAAACCTCTCCCCGATACGCTCAAGTATGCTTATTTAGATGAAAAGAAAGTATATCATGTTATTATCAACTCTAACCTTCAGGATATGAAGAAGAGCGACTATTGGAAGTACTTCGTAAACACCGAGGTGCAATTGGCTATACCCTTGATGACCTTAAGGGGATTAGTCCATCTATCTGTCAACATACTATCAACCTTGAGCCCGATGCTAAACCAGTTGTTGATCATCAACGACGGTTGAACCCGAAGATGATGGATGTTGTAAGAACTGAGATTCTCAAGCTTCTAGCCGCAGGTATTATCTACCCTATAGCTGATAGTAAGTGGGTAAGCCCGGTACATTGTGTTCCTAAGAAAGTAGGTACAACTGTGGTTCCTAATGATAAGAATGAACTAATACCTCACAGAATTATTATTGGATATAGAATGTGTATTGATTACAGGAAGCTGAACAAGGCAACCAGGAAGGATCACTACCCGTTGCCGTTTATCGACCAAATGCTTGAAAGGTTATCCAAAAATACCCACTTTTGTTACCTCGATGGTTATTCTGGCTTCTCTCAAATTCATGTTAACACTGCTTATCAAGAGAAGACCACTTTTACTTGTCCCTTTGGTACTTATGCTTACAGGCGTATGCCTTTTGGTTTATGTAATGCCCCTGCTACTTTTCAAAGGTGTATGTCTGCTATCTTTCATGGTTTCTGTGAGGAGATTGTGGAAGTCTTCATGGACGATTTCTCCGTCTATGGAACTTCCTTTGACCATTGTCTCCACAACCTTAATAAAGTTTTGTAGAGATGTGAGGAGACAAATCTGGTACTCAACTGGGAGAAGTGCCACTTCATGGTTAACGAAGGAATTGTTCTTGGCCACAAGATTTCCGAAAGGGGAATTGAGGTGGACAAGGCCACGATCGAAGCAATTGAGAGGATGCCCTATCCAAGGGACATCAAAGGTATTCACAGTTTTCTCGGTCATGCTGGTTTCTATACAAGATTTATTAAAGACTTTTCTAAGACTTCGAGACCCCTCACTAATCTTCTCTAGAAGGACGTTCCTTTTGTATTTGATGAAGATTGTAAGGAGGTTTTTGAAGTTCTTAAGGAAGCTTTAATAACCGCTCCTATAGTACAACCACCTGACTGGAATTTACCTTTTGAGATTATGTGTGATGCTAGTGATTTTGCTGTTGGAGCTGTTTTAGGGCAAAGGGTTGATAAGAAATTGAATGTTATACATTATGCTAGTAAAACCCTTGATAGTGCTCAAAAGAATTATGCTACTACTGAGAAGGAATTCTTAGCTATAGTGTTTGCTTGTGATAAGTTTAGGCAGTATATTGTTGATTCCAAAGTTATTATTCATACTAACCATGCTGCCATTAAGTACCTTATGACAAAGAAGGATGACAATCCAAGGCTTATCAGATGGGTACTCCTTCTTCAAGAATTTGATTTGCAGATTGTTGATAGGAAAGGAGAAGACAATCCGGTGGCGGACAATCTTTCAAGGATGGAAGATATACCGCATGATCCCATCCCAGTCAACGACAGTTTTCCAGACATACTTCTCATATGCGACTGGAGAACCCCTTCCATGGAAGCGCTTCGCCGAGGACTACGTGATCAACGTCAACAAGAATGAGGAGTGAAATCTCCTTGGGTAATGGCATTCCCTTGGCTTGTTCCAAGCTTGGGGGAGTGCCCGGTATCTTTATCTTTATCTTTTGTCTTTTAGAGTCAAGTAGAGTCGTATCATGTCTAGGGAGGTTATTATATGAAATAGGTGTATGCATTGAGGTCTATCACTCCTTCTGTGGAGAGATTGTATCCGTGAGTGTGGAGTCGTCTATGATGGAATATTAATGAGAAGTCTATTGGTTCCTTTGCTGCACTCGGTATTCTCTTCATGCAATCGACCTTATATGATGATTCTTATGGGGAGTATTGACCTTATATCAGGTATGGCTTTGAAAACTTTATTTAATCTTGGCAAACATAGCTTTGGTCATAACAACAAGCATGATTTTCTTAAAGCAGCGACGTAGCCAAAACCTTTATGTTATTATGCTTGAAGTGTTATGCTGACAAGGAAGACAACTTGATGTGTTGTGCTTATTTTAGTGTTTATGCTTTATATTGCTTTGCATCTTAGTCATCATCAATTGTCTGTTCTCTCAAAGCCTTTGCTAGCCTAAACTCTGTACTAAGCGGAATTCTGCTTGTGCATCCATACCCTTAAACCAATACCTTCCATATGAGTCCACCATACCTTCCTATTCGTGGTATTCCACTACCACCTCCTAAAGTATAGAATTTGTGTGTTATCCTTAAATGTTCAAAATCTTCTATTTTGTGCCCCTGTTTTAGCTCATGAGGAAATAGTAGTTAATTCATGATCTTTTTAAGTTGGACAAGTTTTACCCCGGGATTGCATGTCTAATCTGCAAACCCTTAATACGAGAAGGAACTGGCATGAGTGCGCCCGGCTCATAAAAGATAATACAACAAACAAACCCTCCTTCACGCTTTGTTCATGAGAAATCAGAAAACTTTGGCAGCGATAAACAAAGGAGATTAAGGGGATGTGATCGTCCCCGTACGGGAGCCGTTCCTCGAAACTTGTCGAGCTCGAGAAGTAATTGAGTTATATATTAGCATTCGTTGACAAATCATGCACCTCTCAAAACTTGTTTTCATTCTGTTTGATTTAAGGATAGCACATGAGTTTTCCCTACTTCCCTAGAGCAGGGCCTATCTCTTAGTTTTAGGATGAGTCAGTTATTCCTACTTCCTTCTATTCTTAAAGAGAGCAGACATTTGATGTTGACGAGGATTCATTCATATAAAGTTGCATTAAGATTTGTCATATCATATCCTTGTTGACATTATCATTTGATAGGTAAGTTGTTTGTCAAGCCCAGCTAAAGCAACATCGTCCTTTGTGTTAACACTTTCACTTCTTGCCTAATAACATGTTCTTTCAAAAGCTTCAATTAATCTCATCAAAACATAAAGAGAAAGAGCAAAAGTAAAAGCTATTAGTTGTTCTTTGACCAAAGGACATGTTTGCCATGATTTGATGAGTTTCCTTAGCCCTACTTTCGATTGTAAGTGTTACCACTCTTTTATAAGGGCCTTATGAGTTGAAGATTGCTGTTGAGGATATTTGAGTTTGGTGAAGAAACTGTGATGCTTCTCGTCCGTATTCTATTTATCGACACTTCACTCTCTAAACTTGTGGACAGGTTTACCGAGCTCAGTATTCGCTTGGGGACAAGCGAGGTCTAAGCTTGGGGGTGTTGATACGTCCAAAATGCATCACTATTTTATATCATAATTAATACTTATTCATTGATATATTTCACATTACGATGATGTTTTGGCCTATTTTACACAGTTTGCAACTTTCCGGTGCCGAAGCAGCAGACGCAGGATTCAGCGGTAAAAAGTGGACGCTGAGTTGCTGAACAAGAATACCTCCAAATTACCTGAAAATCGACGGAGGGTATTTTCCAGAAGGATCACGAAGACACGCAAAAGAGCAACCAGAGGGGGGCCACAGGGTGCCCAGGCGGCCACCTGGCGCGGGCCCCTCCCTGGCCGTGCCGGGAGGGCGCTTGGAGCCCCTGGCCCACTCCTGGCTCTCCCCTTTGGCATATATACTCCTCATCATCCAGAAACCCTAAAAAGGACAGAGTTTACGGAGTTCCGCCGCCGCTCCGTGGCGGAAACCTACAGAGAAGAAAAAGCCATCTCCGGCGGGCAGATTCCGCTGGGGAGATCACCTCCCGAAAGGGGAGATCATCGCCATTGTCATCACCATCATCACGGGCGTCATCGAGATCATCATCAACATCATCCCCAGCATCAGCACCATCTCCATCTTCATCCAATCTCATCTCACAATTGCAACTTGTGTTGTAATCCGTACTATCTATCCTCTCTACTCAATCGGTGTTGATTACTACTTTGTGGTGAATGTTATTGAGTTTTGTTGGAGAAATATCATTATGTCCAGATTGTTTATCATCCATTTATCTCCACTGATCATGATCTCTTTTATGTCTTGTGAGTAGTTACTTTAGTTCTTGAGGACATGGGAGAAGTCTTGTTGTTAGTAGTCATATGATGTTGAAGTAATATGTGTTGTTTGATACTTAAGTTGTGTTGTTATTTTCCTAGTGGTGTTGTGTGAGTCGAACACTCAACACTTCGCCTTATTAAGGACCTAGGGGAATACATTGTGTACAAAGATTGCTTACGGTGGGTTGCCGGAGTGACAGAAACCTGAACCCCAGTTCGCATGCTTTTGCACAAGGGAGCACTGGATCATCGATCATATTGCTCTGGTTAGGCTTTTGCCTTAAATACTATATTGTATTTGCGGATGCTTGCAAGGTGTTTAATCATAAGAGTGCACTTATCTTGGTCTAGAGGGTGTACTAGCATAGATCCACCCACTCAACACTTATCAACACATCACATAGTACCGATACGGAATATGGCGAAAGCACATGACTACCTCTCCCGTGTGTCCTCAAGAACACTTTAGCCTTTATAAGTTCAGTTGCTAGGCCTCTCCTTTGCTCAGAAAGGATTGGGACACTTGTTACTCTCCAGTGCCTTTTACTTTGCTCGCTTTTACCTTCCTGTTGCTTATATCAAGAAAACCCCTAAAAAGTTATCTTTCAGTGCTTGCAGTTATTCCTTGCTCAGAATCACTTATCAATACCTTCTGCTCCTCGTTGGGTTCGACACTCTTACTTATCGAAAACGCTGCAATAGATCCCTTACGGTTGTGGGTCATCAAACGCTCGCGAAGCTCTTCCCAGGAGGAGATGGATCCCACGGGGAGGTTCAGGAGCCAGGGGCGTCCGCCATCTTTGAGAGCCATGGGGAGCCAATTCGCCATGACCTGCTCAGTGCCGTTGGACGCCTCGATGCTCAGCCCGTAGAGTTGGAGGAATTCCGTGGGGTCGGTGGTGCCGTCGTAGCATGGAAGCAGGTCCGGCTTGAACTTGCCGGGCCAAATAAGGTGCCGTCTCTCAGGAGCTAGGGCGCGACACCAAGCCACGCTCATGACCGCAGGCACCCCCCTACGCCTGCGGTGCTGGTTCTTGGGGTGCTGGCGCCACCACCTCCTGTGTCGCGCGGTCTTGGCGCTGTGGGCCAGGGGCCCGCGAACCCCTACACGGGGATGCGGAATCACCTGGCAGCTCTCCTCATCGCGCACATGGGCTCTGCGGGGTTGCTCGCGTCGAGGAGCTTCGCGCCGGACCTCCTGGCCGGCGCCGTGGAGTGGAGCCGGGACTCTGTGGCATTCGTTCCCCGCCGGGGGCGACGGAGGACGTGAGGAGTGCGTCGGTGCATGTGCTTCTCCAGCGGCGTTGACGAGCTCGGTGATGCGGTGGAGCCACTCGTCGTAGATGTCATATGCCGGGCGGTAGCGCAAGAGCTCCCGCGCCATCAGCAGCGCAGGCTGCTGGTAGACCGGCCCGCGGCGGACCAGCGAGGACGACGCCGCGGCCAGTGAGGGTGAAGGCGACGCCGTGCGGCCATCTCGCCGCACGGACGGTGGCAGCGACGAGTCCTGCTGCTCGTGGACGACCGGGTCGGTGGCGGAGTTGGCAACCGGTGAGTTGGGGCGGAGCGGTGCACCGTTGCCCGCGGGCGCCGTCTGAGCGACGTTCACGGCACGGTGGGCGGCGCGAGCTCGGCGTGTGTCCACCATGGCTGTGGAGCGGAGTTGACGACGAGAACGCGACGAGGTCGTCGGAGAGGCGAGATTTCGAGACGCCCCCTACCTGGCGCGCCAAATGTCGTATTTAGGGCTCCGCAAAACCCAAGAAGTTCGAACACAGGGGCGTGAACGAAGATCTCTCCCACTCACGTCTACCTAGCGTCTCGCTCTCGTCTTGAAAGGGATTCAAGCAAACAACTGATAGAGCACGCAAGAGTTACCCAAGTTCGGGCCACCGTGCGGTGTAAGACCCTACTTCCTGCTTTGGTGGATTAGCCTCGGGAGGGCTGAAATATGAGCTAGTACAGTGGTTCCTGAGCTCAGGAGGTGAGCTCAGGAGGGTCAGGAGGCAAGTGTTCTTGCTCCTTGCGTGGTGGCAGAGTGTATGGATCTCTCTACTTGGCTAGGCTTGGTTCAACCTGCCCTCCATAGTGGGGTCCTAGCTACTTATATAGGCGGCCAGGGTCCTCTTCCCCCGAAATGTTTAGGCAGGAAGGGATCCCACAACGGCCATTTTTGAGCGGGAACACAAGGGCGTTCGTATCCTGACAAAAGCGGTCTTCGCCTGCAAAAGGATCAGGCGGTGACGCGATGGTTGGCCCGACGGTGACATCCTCCTTGTCGTCCTTGCGGTCTTCGGTCTTGTTGCACCAAAGGGAAAACCTTTGTCCCACTCCTTGGAAACCCGCGGCTACGCGGACGCTGGCACCCGCTGGCGCGGTGCGTCACTGCTGACATCACTGCCTCCTCCTGAGACAAGCTTGGCCTTGGATTCTTCGCTCCTCCGGAGCACCTTACCGAGGCCGCTACTGAGGGGGTCTTGACGTGGCTCTCCTCGCGAGGCTTAGCTCCCTCGCGAGGATCTTAGACGGCTGGTCGATCAGCTGGGCCGTACCAGGCCGTTTGTAGGAGCGCGTCACGGCCCGCAGACAGGCAAGTCTGGGTACCCTGATTCCCACGACGCCGACACTCACACAATACATTATCTAGCATGCATTTTTTTTAATTTTTTTATGAATTATTTTCTAACTTGGTGCAGATGAGTTTGCGCACCCAATCGCTGCACTCCAAAATTGATCGCAAAAGTTTGAACTACCCTTAAATTTGTGAACCTACATTTCGGCGACTTCTTTTTTTTTTAAACCCCCCCACACCACCACCACTCTCCCAAGTCACCGCGAACTGCAACTCGAGAGAATCAACCAAACAAAAAATGAATGAATGAGATGAAGAAAAAGGGCCTTCGTAGTTGCGTTTTTGAACTGAATGCGTGACAGGCTCCGCCGGACTGCGCGTTGCGTTGTGTTATGGGCTCCGGGGAGAACTCGGAGGCGTGCCTGACCGCCGCGTTGCGTTGGCGCCATGCTAGAGCTCGGCATTTCGAATCCAACTCGGGATGAACCCGGAGGCGTGGCCGCCACGCGATCACGGCGATATAAGCCCCCGGACCCCCGGCTGATTCGATCGCAATCTTCCTCCACCTCCGCCTCTCTCCACATCGGAGGTACGCGGACGCGCTCTAGCTGTAGATCCAGCCGGCCAACTCCAGACGGCGACCATGGCGCTCGCATCCGGCTTCTGTCGGCCGCCGTCGTACACCCCGGGTGCGTCCCAGTGCGCCCCCTTCTTCCTGGGCTTCGGCGTCGGCGGCGAGTGCTGCAACCCGCCGTTTGCGGACTACTACGACTACGAGGAGTACGCCTCATCGGGCCAGTCACCGCTCGCGAGCTCCAAGGACTACACTCCGTCGAGCCCTCTGCAGTCGCCGGAGCCGGACTACACTCCGTCGAGCCCGGACTACTCTCCTGCGAGCCCCGACTACACTCCCTCGAGCCCAGACTACACACCGTCGAGCCCGGATTACACTCCGTCGAGCTCAGACTACACACCGACGAGCCCGGACTACACTCCGGCGAGCCCTTCACAGTCGCTGGTGTACACTTCGTCGAGCCCTTTTCGGCTCGCTTCAATGATGCCGTCTCCTCCGTGTGGCGCATCTCCAGACTACACGCCCCTGACGCCTTCAGAGCACGCTGCTTCATCACCTTACTATACTCCGTTGAGTCCCGGGCACGCTTCTTCGCTGGATTACACACCGCCTCCGTCGCCCCTGGTGGTGTCTGACGCCGAGTCATGCGCGTCGCCGTATTACACTCCGTCAACTCCTTCCAGGTGCGCCGCCTCGCGGGACTACACGCCCAGCACGCCGCCTCCATCACCCCAGGCATCAGAGACAGAGTCGTGCACGTCCACAGCGCGCTGCCGCCACCATCCGTACCAGAGGAGCGGCGCCGGCCGGATCAACCGCGGCGGACGTCAGCGAGGATATTGACATCTTGTAATAAAACTGTAATAGGAGCAACAGATTGGATTCTCTTTGTATAAATCTCGAATTGCTATCCATTTGTTTGTTCCTTGGGCAAATCTTGTATTACTCACCAATCGATGAATGATTGTTATCTGTATCGAGCTTTTGTTGAAGATGCGAGATTATTCTCTGTTATTGCTTCTTGTTTTCTATTTTGGCTGGACCTTTTTGTTTCTCATCATCGATGTAAATTGCAATTTCCTATTTGATTTGATTTGATAAAAATCACCAAGACACCCAGCAATTGTCATGATTTTGTTACTCACCAATCGATGAATAATTGTCATGAATGATTGTTATCTGTATCGAGCTTTTGTTGAAGATGCGAGATTATTCTCTGTTATTGCTTCTTGTTTTCTATTTTGGCTGGACCTTTTTGTTTCTCATCATCGATGTAAATTGCAATTTCCTATTTGATTTGATTTGATAAAAATCACCAAGACACCCAGCAATTGTCATGTTTTGTGACTCTGATGTACTGATGTCTGAACGTATGGTTGCTCTGTAAAACTGAAAGGTTGTCTTCTGAACATTTTTCTGAAAACAGAGCATGTCGCCGGGAAGCAGTCTGCTGCTCAAATAGTTGTTTTTTCTACATATCACATGGCCCCTATAGCTCTTGGATTTATTCAACAATGGATTGGACATGTCAAAATTGTGCCCGTTCTGTATAAAATTGAGACACTCAACAACTCGATGGCCAATTACTAATATTCAATAAGGATGTTATAGTTTTTTCAACAATTGGCAATTAGCAAAGCACGGTCACGATTGTGGGCGTTCATATCACAAGGATGTTATAGTTTTTTCAGTATGGTGTGCGATTTTAGGTGATTGGAGTTTACAAATATTCTGTGTTGAAATTAAGCAAGACTGGAAAAAAAATGCTGTACAATTTTTCAGCTTAAGTTTGACTTGTCACAAAAGGAAATTTGTTTGTTCCATCCATGATTGGTTTTATCAGGTGCCGGGATTTTGCTTTAGAATGATGTATATCGCTGTGTATTAGTGAACCTGCGTACCGTTGCCGTGCCTGCACTCTCATATCTGTCACAAGTGGTTCTACTCTGGGTCTGTTTGGTTGAGCTTTTAATCAAGTTTTGTTGTGAATGTCACAACTTGTTATACCCAGTAGGCCAGGATCTAAGAGCTGAGTTAAGGCATGGCTCTATTGATCGAGTAAAAACATGATGAGCAGACGATTGTGAGCCACGTCACTGATATCTCTAGAGATATGATAAACAGCTGAGTGTTCTGATTTCTGAACGAAGGTGGTTCTAGGTTCCTGCAATATGACTTTTTTTTTTTCCTAAACATTGTTCCTGCAATACGCCTGTGAGACGCGCCTGACAAGAAAAGGGGAAAGGGAAAGTAGGAAGGAAAAACAATAAGAATACGTCGACAGCAGGGATCGAACCTGCGCGGGCGAAGCCCAACAGATTTCAAGTCTGTCTCCTTAACCACTCGGACATATCGACCATGTCAGTGATGATTGCACTCCTGTAAGGTATAAAAGCTGGAGAATGGATGGTACTAGTCAGCAAACAGATTTGTGTGGGTCAATTTTGAACTCGTCAGGGAAGGAGTACGTCTCGTTCACCTAGAATCGTCAGTTTTATTTATCAGGCGCTGAGATTGGTTTAGAATAACGTGGCACGTGCATCGCTTCGCGGCGGAGATATGTTTGTAGTGGCCATTTCACACTCAAACCGCCCGCTTGCATCCGGACCAAGCAGGACCCATTTTACCACCAGATTTGCAAAACTCATATACTCACGAATTTGTTTCAACAATGCTTGTAAATCTTGGTCTTCATCTGTAGAAGATAGTTGTGTGTGCCGGTACACATTAAACATGTCTTGAAGTCCTCATCATCGACATTCCCGAGTCTTGGCATAGTCCCGATGTGTACTTGAATTAAAACTTCTGTAGGAAATAACCAGACTCTCACTCCATGAAAGCATAGGAGAGACATATGTCCTTGAATTGTTAAGGCTGGTTGTAATGAAGAGTATCATATACTAGTATCATGCATATAATACTAGTGTATGATACTAGAGTATCATATATTAGTATCATGTAGTACTCTATTTATTGTCATGCATGACACAAAGTAGTATAGCATTTAATATGATACGGTATCATGATATGATACTACACCCTCTCTTTCTTCATTTAATGCTATGACACCTCATCAAAATTGCCTAGTTGGCATGCATGATACTAGCTATGATACTACCACTACGACCAGCCTAATGGTACAAATGTTAATGGGGGTATCGTTTCAGACAGAAGAATGTAACAGGACACGCGATCTAGTTATTGCCTAGGGAAGATATAATTCAAGTCAGGGTCCGTCTGTACATGGTCGGTGTCTTCCTTTCGAAAGATGCTTTGACTGTCCCTTGGGTGCCATGTGCGCTGGGTGCACTAACTTGAATTTGTCACCGTTATATTCTGACCTTGTCTGCTCGTTGTCGGCTCTAACTCAGATCTTCCTGGCTACAGTTGGCGTCTCTTGATGTTGCGGTTGGGTTGACTTGGCTTTCCTCGAATTTGGACTATTGGGTAGTGTTCGAGTCGTGTGTCGGTCTCCTTGGTCAACACTTGAGGGCGAGTAAGGGGGTGGTTGCGGCAAAAATAAACAAGAATCATGAAGAAGCAAGAATACCAAGTGCACACAAAACACGAGTCTTTCAGACGATATAACAGGCACAAGCTTACTAATATAACTAACCTAGCACGCTCAACACCTGATTTTAGAAGCAAAACCAATCAGTGCTGCTAGTAGCAACAGGGGTCAACCCCTGCTACTTCCTTAGTGACGGAAGTCAATCTAAACGTGACACAAGATCATTGCCGAGGGTGGCGTGGTGACTAAAACCGATTAATATAGAGGAACGAAGAGTTTAGTGGTGTTTCAGAAAGGAAACTAGACTTGAGGAAAGCATGGAGGTGTTGGGTTTCCTTAGTGGTTGAGGGTTGATGGGTTATGCTGCGTCACTCTCCTAGCTCACGAATATCCCGACTCCTCCTAGTGGAAGACAGACCTGTTCTTACACACCTGCCCACGTTAAAAGCTAATTGAATATTTTGAATGTACTCACAAGTAAATCAATCATATCCCGTCTAAGAAAACATTCCACAACATGCAAGCATGCAACAACTATCTTAACCATACTAGTCATCAAAACATAGCATAAACATCGAGCAAGATAAGTAACATGGCATAAACATTGAACTAGATAAATAACTGCAGTAAAACTAGGAAAAGTCTACTATCATAATCATCTTTCCCCATATCAATCACTTAAGTATTTCTCCATGTGATATCATTCTATCCTAAAGTCATTCCCCAAGTGATATCATTTCTAGCACTAAAGTTATTCCCCAAGTGATATCATTTCTAGACCAAAGTCCTTCCCCAAGTGATATCATTTCTAGCACTAAAGTCATTTCCCACGTGATATCATTTCTACCACTAAATTCATTCCCCCAAATGATATCATTTATAGCACTAAAGTCATTCCTCAAGTGATATCATTTCTAGACCTAAAGTCATTCCTCAAGTGATATCATTTCTATCTAGGTAAAATAACTAAAGTAACTACAACAAGACAACGATAAAGCTAGCGCGGGCTAAGGCAGTAGCCTAGTGGTGGAAAGGGGCTGATGCTTTCCCACCCACTCAGGTTCAAGGCATGGTACTTGCAATTTCAGTTTGTTGCACCAGTTATACTGTAGGGGGGGGGGGTCCTTTATAGTCTTTCTAAAAAAAGGGATAACAATAAAGCCTAACAAGTAAATAAACCTCATATAAGTCATCACCATGATTGCTGCATTAAAATATATATCTTACTTTCAGTGATCCTTTGACCGCCTTTCTCATAGTCGTTCCATTGGCTTAACCTCAAGTTCCTGGCATACACATATGCCCAAGCCACTTGTACTGTAAAGATGATAATTCTCATTTTTTTCATATTTCAGTTTTAGTGACTTCACCGTGTTGTGTTTATGTCTTCAAATTCGGCGAGACAAATAAGTGTGACTTAATACGGACCATGTCCAATACCGAGGATGAGGATATTCAAATAGATTTTAATAGTCTGCAAAGTTTGCACAATTTACCCACACCATAGACAACAGTCCAACATACCCCGTCTACAACATGATGCTCTTACCACTCACCGACATCCCATAGGGTAATCCTGGGAGAGGGAAACTGGCCACCCCGGGATGCAACAATTCATTTAGCGCTTTCTTATCAATACAAGCACTCGAAGCTGGATGGAAATCCCCTGGTCAGGGAAATACTTCCCATCCAACCTTCCCTCTTTGGGGACAAGCGTAGGAGACATAACTGTAACCCAGGCTAGGACCTTCCGACAAAGGCAATGCGGTCGCACCGTTTAGTTCGATTCAGTGGCACTATGACTCAATCCAATCAATGGAAGATGTTGTTATAATAATTTACCATTTGTTATCATTTTAGTAAGTGTGTTCCACCTATCACATTAGTCTTACACAAGATATATAAACATGCAATAGTATGAAAATATAAAAACCTAACTCCAAAATACTACAACATACGAGTTTATAGTGCAGTTAAAATAAGAACATAAAGTGCAGCCAAAGTAATCAATGTAACCAGTTCAACTGAATGAAAGCATGCTAGCAGAAACCAGCTCAAAAATCAATAGTAATAACGAATGAAAATTTAGGGTATATATAGGATGAATTATCTTGGCTTTTCAACCGAGGGGTCCATCGGGAGTAGCCCGATAGTGTTAGGGGATCGTTGTAGAAATTAAAAAATTTCTACGCATCACCAAGATCAATCTATGGAGAGACTAGCAACGAGAGAGAGGGGAGTGCATCTTCATACCCTTGAAGATTGAGATGCGTAAGCGTTACAAGAACGCGGATGAAGGAGTCGTACTCGTAGCGATTCAGATCGTGGTTGATTCCGATCTAAGCGCCGAACAACGACGCCTCCGCGTTCAACACACGTATAGCCCGGGGACGTCTCCTCCTTCTTGATCCATCAAGGGGAGAGGATAAGTTGAGGGAGAGCTCCGGCAGCACGACGGCGTGGTGGTGGAGCTTGCAGTTCTCCGGCAGGGCTTCGCCAAGCACTACTACTACGGAGAAGGTGTTGGGGAGGGAAAGGGCTGCGCCAGGGGAAGGGGTGCGGCTCCCATGCGCCTCCCCACTATATATAGGGGAGAGGGGGCTGGTTTCTTTCCCTCCAAGTCCATTGGGGCGTTGGCAAAGGTGGGGGAAAGAAATCCCATCATTTCCCTTCTCCACCGGTTGTTATCCCCCTTTTTTAGGGACCTTGATCTTATCCCTTCGGGATATGATCTTATTCCTTCTAAGGGGGGATCTTGGTGCGCCTTGACCAGGGGTGTGGGGCCTTGCCCCCACTACCCACGTTCATGTGGGCCCCCCATGCAGGTGGGCCCCACTCTGGAACCTTCTAGAACCTTCCCGGTACAATACTGAAAAATCCCGAACATTTTCCGGTGGCCAAAATAGGACTTCCCATATATAAATCTTTACCTCTGGACCATTCTGGAACTCCTCGCGACGTCGGGGATCTCATCCGGGACTTTGAACAACATTCGGTAACTCTACACTAATTCTCATAACAACTCTAGCGTCACCGAACCTTAAGTGTGTAGATTCTATGGGTTCGGGAATCATGCATACATGACCGAGACAGCTCTCTGGCCAATAACCAATAACAGGATCTGGATACCCATGTTGGCTCCCACATGTTCCACGATGATATCATCGGATGAACCACAATGTCGGGGATTCAATCAATCTTGTATACAATTCCCTTTGTCAATCCGTACTTTACTTGCCCGAGATTCGATCGTCGGTATCCCAATACCTTGTTCAATCTCGTTACCGGCAAGTCACTTTTACTCGTTCCGTAACACATCATCCCGTGATCAACTCTTTGGTCACATTGAGCTCATTATGATGATGTCCTACCGAGTGGGCCCAGAGATACCTCTCCGTCACACGGAGTGACAAATCCCAGTCTCGATTCGTGCCAACCCAACAGACACTTTCAGAGATACCCGCAGTGTGCCTTTATAGCCACCCAGTTACGTTGTGACGTTTGGCACACCCAAAGCATTCCTACGGTATCCGGGAGTTGCACAATCTCATGGTCTAAGGAAATGATATTTG
The DNA here is from genome assembly GCA_902687465.1 of Secale cereale. Classification (NCBI taxonomy): domain Eukaryota; kingdom Viridiplantae; phylum Streptophyta; class Magnoliopsida; order Poales; family Poaceae; genus Secale; species Secale cereale. The sequence goes on from LR738715.1 coordinate 135,739,151, forward strand.
ACATTAGAAAAGCTTTAGCAGACGAACTACACGATCTTGTGATATGCTTAGGATTGGGTCTTGTCCATCACATCATTCTCCTAATGATGTGATCCCATTATCAACGACATCCAATGTCCATGGTCAGGAAACCGTAACCATTTATTGATCAACGAGCTAGTCAACTAGATGCTTACTAGGGACATATTGTGGTCTACGTATTCACACATGTATTACGGTTTCCGGTTAATACAATTATAGCATGAACAATAGACAACTATCATGAACAAGGAAATATAATAATAACCATTTTATTATTGCCTCCAGGGCAGATTTCCAACAGATAGCTGGGTGGAAAGATCCGGGGCTCCAGAAAAAGCCTAAAATTCGCCATGTTTAAAAAGGTCATTTTCAAGGTGTGAAAACATTGTGAAAGTGATTCGATCGGACGTGCTCAACAAGTGGTTAACGTGAGCTTTGGAACCGCGCGAATCGGAGAGTTGTGAGTATGTGAAGTGTAGGGACTTTATTGTAAATAAAAACTTACCTACAAGCCGCTGACTATTTTTCTGCCAAAAAAAAAGAATAAAAACTGTGCGTGAGCCACACTAGGCCGAAACTGCAACTACGCTATTGTTCCAACTGGGTTGGTCTAGCTGTGTGCTGAGGAGGCCGCCGGACGCGTCTTCATCGAAACACGTCTTCTCCAAAACGAAAATGTACTTCTCTCTCGTGCGCCTCCAGTTAAATGGACACTTGGATCCACGCCATTAGCGACTAATATGTCTCCAACGAATCTATAATTTTTGGTTGTGCATGCTATTATATTATCAGTCATGGGCATTCTATATACATTTACAAGCAACTTTATATCATTTTTTGGAACTAACCTATTAACTTAGTGTCAAGTGCGAGTTCCTGTTTTTTTGCTTGTTTTTACTTTGCAGAATATCAATACCAACCGAAGTCCAAATGCCACGAAACTTTTTGGAGAATTTTTGTCTGATGATAAGAGACCTTGGAAGCTTTGGGAGGAAGCCAGAAGGTGGAAGGGGCCCACTAGGCACCAGGGCGCGCCCTTGTGGGTAGTGGGGCCCACAAGCACCGTCTTGACCTACCTACGACTAGGGATGAAAACGGCGCGGAAACGGACAGAACTGAGGGCTACCATATTTGTTTTCACATTTTTTTGCAGAAGCGGAAACGAATACAGAAACCCCGGAAACGAATACGGAAACAAATACTACCGGAAATAGACATGGAGCGAATACAGAGCGTACACGGAAACAAAATGGTTTGTTGACCAGAACTTAAAACCCCCTTGCATCATAGAGAAACATAAACAAAAAACAAACAAATTTATGGAATTGTTAACATGACTACAAATAATATGGTTGTGATAGCAACATAGGATAGTATTGTAGTAGTACATGCCAATTCCGTATAGGGTCTAGTTGAGTATGTGTGTGGTAGTAAAAGTTGGTCCTCAAATGACCCATTCTGCTCATTCTACTCATTGTGTCATTGTGTGTTGTTTGGTAGTTGGGCTAAAAGCTGCCATAGGCCTATGGTAATGGAAATTCCATATTTACGGAAACGGAAAGTTCCGTTTCAAGGTCTGTTCCATCGGAAAACACCGTCTCATTTTTGTTTCCGTTTTTGCATAAATAATTCCATTTCCATTTCTATTTTGCAAATTTTCATTTTCGTTTTCATATTTCCTCTCCGTATCCATTTTTTCGTCGGAAAAGCGGAAACTTTCCACTCCATTTTCATCCCTACCTACGACTCTATAAATACTCTAAAATCCCCAAAACCCTAGGAGAGCAGACGAAATACTTTTTTCGGCCCCGCAACTTCCAGAACCACAAGATCCAATCTAGAGGCCTTTTTCGGCACTCTCTCGGAGGGTGTAACGATCACGGAGGGGTTCTTCATCATCCTTGCTACCCCTCCGATGATGCGTGAGCAGTTTACCACAGACCTACGGGTCCGTAGTTAGTAGCTAGATGGATTCTTCTCTCTTTTGATCTTCAATACAATGTTCTCCTTGATGTTCTTGGAGATCTATTTAATGTAATGGCCTTTTGCGGTGTGTTTGTTGGGATCCGATGACCTATGAGTTTATGATCAGATCTATCCATGAATATTATTTGAGTTTTCTCTGAACTCTTTTATGCATGATTTGTGTAGCCTCATATTTATTCTCCGATTAATTGGTTTAGTTTGGCCGACTAGATTGATTTTTGTTGCCATGGGAAGAGATGCTTTGTAATGGGTTCGATCTTGCGGTGCTCAATCGCAGTGACAGAAGGAGACATGACATGCATGTATCATTGCTATTAAGGGTAACAAGATGGGGTTTATTCATATGTGAGTTTATCTTGTCTACATCATGTCATCTTGCTTAAGGCACTACTCAGTTCTTTCATGAACTTAATACACCAGATGCTTGCTGGATAGCGGTCGATCCGTGGAGTAGTAGTAGTAGATGTAGGCAGGAGTCGGTCTACTAATCTTGGATGTGATGCCTATGTGCATAATCATTGCCTTGGATATCGTCATAATTAGTTGCTTTTCTATGAGTTGCCCAACATTAATTTGTTTACCCACCATATGCTATTTTCTCGAGAGACGCATCTAGTGAAATCTACGGCCCACGGGTCTATTTCTATCATATTAAAACTAAAAATACCTTGCTGCAATTTTCTTTTATTTATTTTACTTCGTATTTTAGTTAGATCTACTTATCAAAATCCATACAATTTAATCTTGCTCATAACCATTAAGGGATTGATAACCACTCTATGCGTCGGGATGTAAATATTTGTTGTTTGTGTGCAGGTGTTGTTTACATAGTGTTGCTTGGTTCTCCTACTGGATTGATAACCTAGGTTTCATAATTGAGGGTAATACTTATCTCTATTATACTACATCATCCCCTCCTCTTCACGGGAATCCCAACGCAAATCACAAGTAGCAGCGACCCATCTCTCTCTCCCTCTCTCTGGCTCGAGGGGCCCGTCCGTCAGGTTTATCTCTCTCCTCGCTCGTGTGACGTCACCATAGGACTCCACCGCTGATTACCGGCAATCCAGGACACCGTTGGATGCGCTTCTAGCACCAGCGTGTCCCTCGTGTCTCCACGCTTTGGGTGGACCCTGCCACAACCACTGGGGGTGCTCGATGGCAAGCAGACCTCCTTTAGTGTGGATACGGTCATTGGTCATCGTCGATGTCAAGCCTAGGACCTTGTCGGGGTGTAACCAGTGAGAGGGAATATGTTGTGGAGGCCGGGTGGGGTGGCATGTGTGCTCTGGAGCTCTATGTGGGTTTTTATATGTAATGCCCAGGATGGAATTATACCTCCTACGTGTCGAGGCACGACTTAAAGGCATAAGTCCATCCTAGAATGATCTCAAGTTTGGTATCTTTGCACGACTCATGTAAAAGAGGGATTAAAATGCAAAAGGAGATAGTTGGCTTACACTCGCCACTTCACACAATACAATACATAAGCAATACATCATTCAGAACATCACAACCCGACTACGGGTGAAGAACCAAAAGAAAGATACCAAACAACAACATAAAGCCACAGGTCAGGATCGAATCCTAGTAGAAACCACTACTGAACATCGAAACGTCACAAGCAAACGGTCAAACTCTTCAACGAGCTCCTGGTGAAGAACTGATCCAACTCCTGCATCGAACTCGGCTGAACCTGCATCTGGTGTGGTGAAGTAACTGTGAGCCACAGAGGACTCAGCAATCCCGTTCCCGGGTAACAAGACTATTTAAGCCTTGGGTGAGGACAAGGCTGAAGAAAGAATATGAGGTGAAGGAACAAACAAGAGTCTGCAGCAGCAACTAGCACTAACTTACGCAAAAGAGAGCGAGAAGAGAAGAGCATCGGTCGAAAGATGATCACGAAGTGATCCTAACTAAAGCCGGTCAAACATAACCCCACCGTGTTCAACTCCCGAATCCCTATTCGGAAATTGACAGTCACGGTACACACGCTGGTAGTGTATTAGAAACATTTTGTCAAGTTTTCTACAACCGGAATTAACAAGCTCCCATCTGCCACATAACCGCGGGCACGGCTTTCGAAAGTTCAAACCCTGCAGGGGTGTTCCAACTTGGCCCATCACAAGCCCACGATCCGCGAAGTCGCAACTCCATAGTTGGGAAGACCCGAGTATTCTCGGAATCCCGTGCTCAAGTTAAACCGAACTAAGGTAAGGCTAATCCAGCAAATCCTCCCGGCGTGTCGACACCCTGATAGTAGCCGCGCGTATCTAAGTCTCAGGACACGACCGGATGGGTGATGCTACAGGACCCAAACCTCGAGTTTCCCCGTGGTGGTTCCCGCAGGACCCCCGTTTGGGACCAACACCATCGGCACTGGCCCCCCCTGCTATGTAGAAATAAAGGATCCTCGAGGGAGCGACCCTCTATGCAAATTTAATTAATTAACTAAGTTGTTATTATGGGCAAATAGTACCAAATGTTGGGACTTGCTGGAAAAGACTTAGCACTTAGCGGTTTATCAAGGGGGTCCCATACACCCCAACCGTGTTAGGAACGCATAATCAATGAACATAACACCGGTTTATACGGTTCCTAACGGCATGAGTGGAACAAAACACCAAGCAAAAGGCTTAGCCTTCCACCCTGCCAGTATATAGATGATTTCATTTTTAAGCATTTATATAGTGTGATATAACCCAACCAAACTTCAACATGAAGCAAGCATCTTCAATCTTCACCTGCAACTAGCAATGCTATAAGAAGGGCTGAGCAAAGCGTACTTAGCCAAGCAACGGTTTGCGTAGGTAGGGTGGTTAAACATGGCAATGGTTACAATAGGAGGCTGACAGGAAAAACATGGGCATCGAGGCAAAACTATAGATCGAGACTACTAGCAAGAGGCAAAAATAGTAATGGTATCCGGGTTCGGTCATCTTGCCTGGGATTCCACAAGGAAGAAGAACGGATCCAAGAAGCACACGGAGCAACAGTCGAGCAGATCCTCACAACTCCGGAACGAAACCGAAGCTAACAAGAGAAGCAACCGGAAAGAAAGAAACAACACGGTAAACACACAAGCATCAACATGGCATACGATGCGCAAACAAGTATGATGCATGTCCGGTTTAAATATGCATGGCATGGCAAAGTGCACAAACAACACTACAAGTTAAGTGGAGCTCAATATGCAATGAGTTGCATATTGACGAAACACCACATTAATTATTTAGTTGACTCACATTTAATTACAAGACAAGATTAATGTTGATTAACATGGCAAGAGGTGAAGCATAAGAAAACTACACTATTAAGGCATTTTAAATGAGGCCGAAAATAACAACAACATGTCCGGAAATCCTCATGAGCATGGTTTAATAATTATAAGCAAACAACAATTCACTCATTATAATGTTGTTAACATGATGCGGATGACATGATCAAGTTTATGCAAGTTTTATTAAAAGGTTGACTTAAAAGAGATGAGAAGCATTGTCACCGTGGTGGAAGAAAAGGGTGCCACGGCAACGATCCGAAAATGAAGCATGGCAACATATCGGTACCGGTAACTCGGTGAGGGACCGGTGCAAAACAAAAGGTGGAGTGAACGAGTTGAACAGGATGATGGGGTGTTCCCGTTGCCGGGTTCCCACGAGTCGGCGACGAGGCAACCGAGGAGCTCAACAAAAGGTCGGAACGGACACGAGCACACACAAGGGAGACATTTCAAACAACACAAGCAAGCATGCATCCACGGGTCACGTCTCGGGGTTATACCTTCGGAACCATCGTTCTCGGAGGGGTTCGCGGTCGTAGTGGAAGTAGCCGTAGTAGTGGAAGTAGTGGTACACGGCCGAAGAGGAAGAAGTCGTTCACGTGGCGGTAGTTGTACTCGGGCGACGATAGAGGAAGTAGTGGTACTCGGCGACGGTAGTTGTACTCGGGGCGATGGTAGACGTTCGGGCCGTAGATGTACTCGGTCGTCGCGGTACTTGTTACTTCGCGGTCGAAGGGGTACTTGACACGCCACCGTGTAGTCGTACTCGAGGCTCGTAGCGGTCAAGTCACGTGTCGTGGAACTTGTTGCGTCGGGTCTAGGCGACGGTAGACGTTCGGGCCCAAAAGTAGTAATACTTGCATCTCCATGATTATCTGAGATTAACATTACAGCAACAATACAGAAAAAAAACAAGAACAGGGCGGCAGCGACAAGGCGAAAGAACACAGCAGCAGCAGCGGTACGAGGGGCTACAGGGGCTCGGCCCTCGGCGACGAGGCTCCAGGGGGCTTGCTGGAGAGGGGAGCCGCGGGATCCGGGCTAGGGAGGCACGTCGGGCTCCTGGCCTGCTGCAGAGGCGAGGCGAGGCAGGCAGCCTGCGCGGCGGGTGCTCCTGGGAGGCGCTGCTGGATGCCCCGCGCTGGAAGAAGAGGGCGCTCGGGCCGGGCGGCTCGCGCAGGGCAGAGGGAGGCGCGCTCCTGGCTGGCCTGCCTGGGCTCGAGGCACCGCACGGGAGGACGAGGTGGAGGCCGGCGCGGCGGAGCACTTGGAGGAGAAGGACGCCGGCGGCTCCTGGAGATGCGGCGCTCAGGGCCATGGGAGCAGGCAAGGGGAGCTGCCTCGGGGCGGAGGGACGAACGGGCTCGGGGAAACGAGGGTGAGGAGAGGGGATGCGGGAGGAGGAGGCCGAACAAAGGAGCGGGCGAGGGAGATCGAGGCTGGGGCGGTCGGGACAGAGAGCGAGGGGCGAGGGGAACGATGGGTGGCGGCGGCGTACGAGGGAAACAGGGAACGGGTGAGGGACGACCGCAAGGCTAGGGTTAGGAAGGTTGGCTGCGGGCTGGGCCTTGAGGGAGGCCTGGCCAAGAGGAAAGAGGCTGGAGGAGAGAGACTTGGGCCGGCTGGGAGGAGAAGATGCCGGCCCAGCAGGCTGGAGAGAGGGAAAGGAGGAGGCTGCCCTCTTATTTATTTAAACATTTGGCAGAAAAATAAAAGAGGGAAGAAAAGAAAGAAGAAGGAGGAGGACAAGAATTAGCACACGAAGTCAAAATCCCCGGGCTCACAAAAATGTCAGGGATTTAAATAAAATAGAAGGAGGTTTTTTTGGAAGAACCTCGAACAACGGAAAAGAATTATTGGTAAGATTTTGGAGGTGAAACTCGAAATGAAATAACATGGGGAATTATGCAAGTGTGTTATGGTGATTCTGAAGCAATGGAATAATTAATATATAGCTCCCTAAAATAATGAGAGACTTTTATATGTTTTAAAGAGAAGACATCCTTCCCTCGATTTAAATGGACCGAAGGCCCACACGATTTCTTTAGGTTGAGATGCAAAAATAAAATGACATGATGGCATGATGACATGATGCAATGCAAAAAATAAATAAAACAAGCACAAAGAACACACGGCCAACCCGGAACATCTGGAATCTTCTGGAACCTTCTGCAATCTTCTGGGACGTCGGTCTCGGGCGTCACAACTCTCCCACACTAACAGAGGATCTCGACCCGAGATCCTAGAGATATCACCGGGTAAAACGGAAGAGGAAGGGGTTAAACAAAGTTGCTTCTTTGACAGACGAGTGAAACCAAAGAACCTTGAGAGGTTGAACAAGTTGAAAGAAAGAATAGAACGGAGATGAACGAAGATGAAAACACTCCGTTAGAAAAGAGGAACAAGGAGCATAACAAGAACCTTGTAGGTAGAAAGACATGAAACAAGAGCTCACGGATGACAAAAGAATATGAAACTGCAACGGTATAGCTAAGGAATAAGAATGACAGAATTTGGGCAGCACTCTGTCTGAAAATGGAAGGAATTAACAAGAACTTGGAAAGTTGGAAAGATACTTGATGAAAACAACAACATATTGCCTCCGAAACAATTAAAAGAGTGGCACAAGGGGTAAGAAAGATTCAGACAGCACTCCGGTTGAAAGAGAGGCCAAACATGAAAGGATGACGGAACTAGAATGAAGAATACAACACTCCGGTTAAAAGATAAGCACGGGAAAAAACATGATCTTGAAAAGAAAACAGGATGATGGTTTGGAGAGAGCAACATCACAATGCCTCCGGAATGAAAAAATAGCATAAAGATCAACGAAAGAAATGAATGGAGAAGAAAAAGACAACTTCTCCCACAAATGAATATGAAACACATCCTTACGAAGAAGGGTTGAACGGAGTTGTTGGAAAAATCAACAACGAAAGAATAAGCTCTTGATGTGGGCTTATGGAAAACATCTCAAAATTAAGAGGTGACAACCAGCCACTAACGGAAACGATTAAAAGGATTGAGATCAACAAGGCGATGAAAAACTTAATTCACCGGAATGATAAAAGAAGAATTTGGGTCATTTATAAGCACCATAATAACAACAATCCTTAGGGAAAGCTTTAGGTGAAATACAACCCAAGATAACTCCAATGAATAAATTGAAGGGTTGAAAAGATCTCCTGAACAAAGAAAATGATGGGTTTAAATATCTCATTCGTGACAACTCATGAATCATGATACATGAAGGAATTGACAAGAATGGCATAACACCATCTGAAAAGATAAGGTAGAAAGAATTGCAATTGGAAAGCATGATGAAGAATGCTTGAGTTCCAACAAGAATCTTGATGAAGACTTCGAGGATGAATTAAAACATGATGAACCACCATGAAGAACTCCGGTAAAGAAAGCATTAGAAGTGAAAGATGAAAAGAATATGAATCAAGGCCTGCGATGGATTAGATTGAGGTTGAAATGATAAAATTGAAATAACTTGAAGCTCCGGAAAACAAGATGAAGAATTTAGAACCAAGGATATGATATTATGAACAAACCCCAGACAAAAGAATTAAATCACCTTGAAGGAATAAGAATAAGAATTATGTCATGCATCTCCTTCACCAATTTAAATTGATGACAACCAAAGGATTTGGCATACTACTTATTCTCGTTGCAAAGAATTAAAGAGAGATCTAGCACAAGCTCGGATAAATCTTCAACGAACCACCGGTAGGATTATGAGAAGAACAAATGAATTAAAACCAAAACAAGGAAGAGTAAACTTGAAAGAACCACCGTAAGAATTAGGAGACGAACGAAGAGACATCAATGAAGAATAGTTGGAGGACGAAGTTGAAAACTGAGAACGAAGAAATATTCTGAAATGATGGCCTTCGGAGGAACACAAAGAAAAGAATTCATGAAATGCTTCAGATGGTATGAAAATAATTCCACACAATCGAAACAATAATGAGGATGGCAAGAAGCTAGAACCACGAATCTTCAAGAGGATGCCAAGATTTAAGAGAAACACTTCTCCGGTCTCCAAATGTTGAGAATGAAGACGAGAAATGCCATAAGAATTGTTGAGCACTCCGGAATGAAGAATTAAAAAGGTTGAACCAATGATGAAAAGAATTTGAAAGCGATCTTGGAGAAGGCATGTGACTGATGGAAATCATTCTTACGTCACACTTTGAAAAGAATTTGAGTATGACTCCAGAAAATAATTAGAAGAGTCAGGTAAGATCCTGGAAAAGACCTGTGGGTTAAGGCCCACTCAAAAGAAATCACCGTTAGAAAAAGATTGCTTAAGAGATAATGCACCGGTTAAATTAAATGGCTTGAATAAGAAGACAATGCTCAAAATAATTTGAACGGATTAAGAATGGAATTATGAATCTTCAGCACTCCGGATATGAATAGCAAGAGGAGAATGATTAATTGTGCACCGGAATAAGAAAGCATTGTGAAAAGAGGAAAAGGATAAGATCAACACCGAAATCTTGAATTACATCCACCGGAAGAATTAGAGAACAAAAGAATGATGAACTTGAAGCTCTTGAGCATCTTCACGATAAATCACCGGATAAGAACATTGAAGGAAAAGAATGAAGAAATATCACATGAATAAAATGGATATCTCATCTGAGAATTTCTGCTCCGAGAAGAAGAAGGGTGGGAGGATGGGGAAAACAAAGACAACTTGGGATGAATGAAACAGACAAATCGTCAGATTTCTCAACGACGTCCGTATGGAATAACTTGAAGAGAAGGCACACCGGTTGGAAAGGATTAACATGAGGATCTTGATGAACAAGAAGAATTAGCACTCCCATAGAAATATGAGAACACCGATTAGGAAAGGTATGGAATCAACATTTATCATCGAAGCAACTCGAATACCAGAAATCAAAACGAAAACAAAGGGTAGATATGCAACATGATCTTCACAATACCATTCGAACAAAGGATTGAACGAATGAATTCCCTAGGTACATCAACTAGACGAGAAGCCACTGGGAGAACAAAAATAAATAAAAAGGAACAAGGTGCAGAAGAACAAATACAAGATAGAAGTTTCGTTCGACATCTTCGTGCTGAAAGCTCATGGAACATGTTACAAAAAGGTTTTGCAATCCCCGGATCAGCATAGCCAAGGACCCTTTAAGATGCAACTCCCGATCAGAACAAGTCCATAAAACCACTTCACTCAATGTAGAACCCCAAACTTCATATCGAGCATCCGTTGGAAGAATGCCTAGAACTACTAGATGAACCCACCTATAGATTTCCGAAAGTTTCCAGTTATGCAATCAGGTGTTGGGGATACACGGGAAGCACCGCGCAATCAACTCTAAACCTACATCCAGGTGTATCCATCCTTCAACACATAACCAGTCTTTCTCGGAAACTGTTTACCTCGGACCTTCGAAAAGCATCCACTATAACAAGCTATGGCAATACTCTCGAACTACCTCCCCAGTACTGGGTGATGTCGGGGTTATCTTGCCACTGGCCGTATAGGAGAGATTTTCGATGTCGGCCGTCTTAAGTATTTAGTACTGCCGCGATATGCTTGTTACAATGATACCTCGAAGCTCAACTCCTCGGTAACAGGAGGCATCGAGAACAATATCCTTGTCACAAGAACATCGAAACAATCCCAGAATACTCGCAGGATCCTAAAAAAAATTTGGTTAAAATTTTTTGAAAGTAGAAGAGAAAAGAGTAATCGTCAGGAGTCCTCACCAGAGAGAAAAGGGATGAGAAGCAAAGAAATCCTACTCTCCGATATAATATAGGACTCAAAAAGTTTTCAGTGTGTGCCTAGACTCAACCGTCAACGATTCGATCAATCAGTGGGGGCTTCTAGGTCGGAGAAGGCTCTGATACCAACTTATAATGCCCAGGATGGAATTATACCTCCTACGTGTCGAGGCACGACTTAAAGGCATAAGTCCATCCTAGAATGATCTCAAGTTTGGTATCTTTGCACGACTCATGTAAAAGAGGGATTAAAATGCAAAAGGAGATAGTTGGCTTACACTCGCCACTTCACACAATACAATACATAAGCAATACATCATTCAGAACATCACAACCCGACTACGGGTGAAGAACCAAAAGAAAGATACCAAACAACAACATAAAGTCACAGGTCAGGATCGAATCCTAGTAGAAACCACTACTGAACATCGAAACGTCACAAGCAAACGGTCAAACTCTTCAACGAGCTCCTGGTGAAGAACTGATCCAACTCCTGCATCGAACTCGGCTGAACCTGCATCTGGTGTGGTGAAGTAACTGTGAGCCACAGAGGACTCAGCAATCCCGTTCCCGGGTAACAAGACTATTTAAGCCTTGGGTGAGGACAAGGCTGAAGAAAGAATATGAGGTGAAGGAACAAACAAGAGTCTGCAGCAGCAACTAGCACTAACTTACGCAAAAGAGAGCGAGAAGAGAAGAGCATCGGTCGAAAGATGATCACGAAGTGATCCTAACTAAAGCCGGTCAAACATAACCCCACCGTGTTCAACTCCCGAATCCCTATTCGGAAATTGACAGTCACGGTACACACGCTGGTAGTGTATTAGAAACATTTTGTCAAGTTTTCTACAACCGGAATTAACAAGCTCCCATCTGCCACATAACCGCGGGCACGGCTTTCGAAAGTTCAAACTCTGCAGGGGTGTTCCAACTTGGCCCATCACAAGCCCACGATCCGCGAAGTCGCAACTCCATAGTTGGGAAGACCCGAGTATTCTCGGAATCCCGTGCTCAAGTTAAACCGAACTAAGGTAAGGCTAATCCAGCAAATCCTCCCGGCGTGTCGACACCCTGATAGTAGCCGCGCGTATCTAAGTCTCAGGACACGACCGGATGGGTGATGCTACAGGACCCAAACCTCGAGTTTCCCCGTGGTGGTTCCCGCAGGACCCCCATTTGGGACCAACACCATCGGCACTGGCCCCCCCTGCTATGTAGAAATAAAGGATCCTCGAGGGAGCGACCCTCTATGCAAATTTAATTAATTAATTAAGTTGTTATTATGGGCAAATAGTACCAAATGTTGGGACTTGCTGGAAAAGACTTAGCACTTAGCGGTTTATCAAGGGGGTCCCATACACCCCAACCGTGTTAGGAACGCATAATCAAGGAACATAACACCGGTTTATACGGTTCCTAACGGCATGAGTGGAACAAAACACCAAGCAAAATGCTTAGCCTTCCACCCTGCCAGTATATAGATGATTTCATTTTTAAGCATTTATATAGTGTGATATAACCCAACCAAACTTCAACATGAAGCAAGCATCTTCAATCTTCACCTGCAACTAGCAATGCTATAAGAAGGGCTGAGCAAAGCGTACTTAGCCAAGCAACGGTTTGCGTAGGTAGGGTGGTTAAACATGGCAATGGTTACAATAGGAGGCTGACAGGAAAAACATGGGCATCGAGGCAAAACTATAGATCGAGACTACTAGCAAGAGGCAAAAATAGTAATGGTATCCGGGTTCGGTCATCTTGCCTGGGATTCCACAAGGAAGAAGAACGGATCCAAGAAGCAGACGGAGCAACAGTCGAGCGGATCCTCACAACTCCGGAACGAAACCGAAGCTAACAAGAGAAGCAACCGGAAAGAAAGAAACAACACGGTAAACACACAAGCATCAACATGGCATACGATGCGCAAACAAGTATGATGCATGTCCGGTTTAAATATGCATGGCATGGCAAAGTGCACAAACAACACTACAAGTTAAGTGGAGCTCAATATGCAACGAGTTGCATATTGACGAAACACCACATTAATTATTTAGTTGACTCACATTTAATTACAAGACAAGATTAATGTTGATTAACATGGCAAGAGGTGAAGCATAAGAAAACTACACTATTAAGGCATTTTAAATGAGGCCGGAAATAACAACAACATGTCCGGAAATCCTCATGAGCATGGTTTAATAATTATAAGCAAACAACAATTCACTCATTATAATGTTGTTAACATGATGCGGATGACATGATCAAGTTTATGCAAGTTTTATTAAAAGGTTGACTTAAAAGAGATGAGAAGCATTGTCACCGTGGTGGAAGAAAAGGGTGCCACGGCAACGATCCGAAAATGAAGCATGGCAACATATCGGTACCGGTAACTCGGTGAGGGACCGGTGCAAAACAAAAGGTGGAGTGAACGAGTTGAACAGGATGATGGGGTGTTCCCGTTGCCGGGTTCCCACGAGTCGGCGACGAGGCAACCGAGGAGCTCAACAAAAGGTCGGAACGGACACGAGCACACACAAGGGAGACATTTCAAACAACACAAGCAAGCATGCATCCACGGGTCACGTCTCGGGGTTATACCTTCGGAACCATCGTTCTCGGAGGGGTTCGCGGTCGTAGTGGAAGTAGCCGTAGTAGTGGAAGTAGTGGTACACGGCCGAAGAGGAAGAAGTCGTTCACGTGGCGGTAGTTGTACTCGGGCGACGGTAGAGGAAGTAGTGGTACTCGGCGACGGTAGTTGTACTCGGGGCGATGGTAGACGTTCGGGCCGTAGATGTACTCGGTCGTCGCGGTACTTGTTACTTCGCGGTCGAAGGGGTACTTGACACGCCACCGTGTAGTCGTACTCGAGGCTCGTAGCGGTCAAGTCACGTGTCGTGGAACTTGTTGCGTCGGGTCTAGGCGACGGTAGACGTTCGGGCCCAAAAGTAGTAATACTTGCATCTCCATGATTATCTGAGATTAACATTACAGCAACAATACAAACAAAAAAACAAGAACAGGGCGGCAGCGACAAGGCGAAAGAACACAGCAGCAGCAGCGGTACGAGGGGCTACAGGGGCTCGGCCCTCGGCGACGAGGCTCCAGGGGGCTTGCTGGAGAGGGGAGCCGCGGGATCCGGGCCAGGGAGGCACGTCGGGCTCCTGGCCTGCTGCAGAGGCGAGGCGAGGCAGGCAGCCTGCGCGGCGGGTGCTCCTGGGAGGCGCTGCTGGATGCCCCGCGCTGGAAGAAGAGGGCGCTCGGGCCGGGCGGCTCGCGCAGGGCAGAGGGAGGCGCGCTCCTGGCTGGCCTGCCTGGGCTCGAGGCACCGCACGGGAGGACGAGGTGGAGGCCGGCGCGGCGGAGCACTTGGAGGAGAAGGACGCCGGCGGCTCCTGGAGATGCGGCGCTCAGGGCCATGGGAGCAGGCAAGGGGAGCTGCCTCGGGGCGGAGGGACGAACGGGCTCGGGGAAACGAGGGTGAGGAGAGGGGATGCGGGAGGAGGAGGCCGAACGAAGGAGCGGGCGAGGGAGATCGAGGCTGGGGCGGTCGGGACAGAGAGCGAGGGGCGAGGGGAACGATGGGTGGCGGCGGCGTACGAGGGAAACAGGGAACGGGTGAGGGACGACCGCAAGGCTAGGGTTAGGAAGGTTGGCTGCGGGCTGGGCCTTGAGGGAGGCCTGGCCAAGAGGAAAGAGGCTGGAGGAGAGAGACTTGGGCCGGCTGGGAGGAGAAGATGCCGGCCCAGCAGGCTGGAGAGAGGGAAAGGAGGAGTCTGCCCTCTTATTTATTTAAACATTTGGCAGAAAAATAAAAGAGGGAAGAAAATAAAGAAGAAGGAGGAGGACAAGAATTAGCACACGAAGTCAAAATCCCCGGGCTCACAAAAATGTCAGGGATTTAAATAAAATAGAAGGAGGTTTTTTTGGAAGAACCTCGAACAACGGAAAAGAATTATTGGCAAGATTTTGGAGGTGAAACTCGAAATGAAATAACATGGGGAATTATGCAAGTGTGTTATGGTGATTCTGAAGCAATGGAATAATTAATATATAGCTCCCTAAAATAATGAGAGACTTTTATATGTTTTAAAGAGAAGACATCCTTCCCTCGATTTAAATGGACCGAAGGCCCACACGATTTCTTTAGGTTGAGATGCAAAAATAAAATGACATGATGGCATGATGACATGATGCAATGCAAAAAATAAATAAAACAAGCACAAAGAACACACGGCCAACCCGGAACATCTGGAATCTTCTGGAACCTTCTGCAATCTTCTGGGACGTCGGTCTCGGGCGTCACATTATAGGCAAGCACAGTCGATTGATCGAGGGCTTATGACGTGGCTCCCTGTCAGGGCCTGAGGCATGGGTGGCGAGGGGCTTGGCCTCCAGTGTCCCATGGGAGATTAGAGGGGCTGGGTGCTTGGTGGGAGCTAGAAGACACGCGGGTGGGGGGGGTCTGGCTTAGCGATACACGGCAATATTGTGTCGTTGATGGCGATGGTGGTGACGTGCTGCTACTTGTGACATGCGTTGGGATTTCTTGAAGAGGAGATGATGATGCAGTACAGTAGAGATAAGTATTCCCTTAGTTAAGAACCAAGGTTATCAATCTAGTAGGAGAACCACACAAGACCTCGTGAACAACACCTATACACAAAGGGCCATTTGGATTTCTGTCCCTAACTCGAACCACCTACTCAGATTTCCCCTAATTTCGAAGCCTGCTCAAATTTTCCCATCCACCGTCATGTGAACTTATAGAAATGCCCTTCTGTGTCGTTACCGTCCGGCCAAAGGGCTTTGACCATCACGGTGAATAGTAACTCCATGAACAGTAAATTCAAAAAAGTATAAAAAATTCTAAAATTTAATGGGATCGAAGATACTCAAGTACGCAAGGTCATGCAAATTTTCATGCTATTTGGACATTCCAGAAGCTCGTGGTGAAGGAAAAATAGTAAATCTGTATGCCTGTGAATAATAAATTTGAAAAATAGCAAGAAAATTTAAAAATATATGAAAATATCTAGCATCAAAGAGGCTTGGGTGGTCAAGGTGCTTGCAAGTTTTTGTGATCAAATGACATGCGAGGAGCTCTAGCAAAAAAACAAAATAGTGCATTTTCCAAAGTTTTTTCCTAGCCAAAACTTGTTTTTCTCTCTAGGGGATCCTACAATGTCCAAACACACAAAAAAAAATCATATGCCTTGCACACCCAAGCATCTTGGATGCCCATTTTTTTTGCAATTTTTGAATTTCTTGCTATTTTTTGAATTTACTATTCATTGGCGTACAGATTTATTGTTTTTACTGCACCACGAGCTCCTAGATTGTCCAAACAACACGAGAATTGGCACGCATCTTGCGCACCGGAGTATCTTCGATCCCACGAAATTTCAGTTTTTTTTTTGCATTTTTTTTGAATTTATTGTTCACCAAGTTATTGTTCACCAAATTCTCAAAGGGCTTTGAGCGGACGGTAATGGCACAGAAGGACATTTCTATAAGGTGACTTGACGGCAAAGGGGAAAATTTGAGCATGCTTTGAAATTAGGAGCAAATCTGAGTAGTGGGTTCGGGTTAGGGACACAAATGTAAAAAACCCATACAAAAAATAACAAATACTTGCACCCAACGCAAACAAGTGATTGTCAATCCCTTGACCGTTAATTGCAAGGATCAAATCTCATAGTGATAGATAAACAAAAACACAAAATAAAATAATGGTTATCCCCCAACCTACCAGTTCTTTCTTTACTTTCATAAATAGATACATATAGAGCTTTAATGGGCTCATTAGTATCAACCTACCAATGAATAATTCACACATGCATGACTGACCTAGGATGATTTAAAAGGAAGCAAAACAACTTTCTTGAATTCACAGCGGCAACTTGCATCAAATGCACATGAATTAGAGGAGGTCAATTCTTTCATGAAACATAAACTCCATGAACGGGACATGAAGATAATTCTTTAAAAGTTTTCAACACTATATGGATGTTCAACATGAATCATGAAGAAGATAAGGATGTTATCGATGGGTCAACAACAATTTATTGAGATTTCCATGAACATGGAATGTCACACCCTGCATTTTGTAACATGTTATTTGTATCTTTGAAGCATGAAAATTTGGAACAACAAAATTTTTTAGCATCATTTGGCTTTTATTTGGAATTGAGTTTTCTTCATGTGCTTTTTCATGTGCTCATTAAAGTCAACTATGACCTCTTGCAGATTTCATCTCCATACCCAAAACTTCTGCCCAATGATCATGCCAAGTGTTATATAGCAGTATAGTATTTTCCTACAAAATTAATTTGGCCAAAAAGTATTTTATAAATTTAGTTTTCCAAAAACCCCTGAATTGAGATTTGCACTGCAAGTACTTGATTTAGGGTGAGAAAATTATTTCAAAAGGTTTATTTGAGACCTAGTAGTCATAGGACTCCCAGAAACCACAAAGGTGTAATTTTAAAAGTTATTTTTATATTTTATTTAAAAGCCTTTTCTTAAGGCCATAAATGGTCTTTAATAGGGGAAAATTATTTAACTGTTTCAAAAATATTGGCCAAAATTCAGAGAGACTCAGAGGACATATATTGTCCATATATAAGAGTTTCAACACTTGGTCATGTTCAAAATAATGGGCTAAACCCTCTAAAACCCTTTTCTGGATATTTCAAGCTTTTGAAATATTTACAAAGGATTTATTCTCCAAAAATTCCAGGGAAATTCTATCATGTCATATATGACATATTTGATGATCTTGCCAAGTCCCATGCCTTGGGAAGCAAGAAAACATCCTCAAACCCCTTCATAACCATTCTGTCCATATTTGAAGTTTGAGCAACTTTACATTGCCAAACTTGTCCAAATGCTCTCAAACTTGGTGCACATGCTAGAATGGCCTAATAAGGCATCTAGACCAAATGGCACAAGAATTTGAATAGAGCAACTTGATCAGATCACCTCAAAACCCCTTCTGTTCAAATGCAAATTTGAACCACTTTACATTACCAACTTTTTATCTGGAGCTTCAAACTTTGTGGGCATGATCAATACCCCAAATGATGATGCTACACCAAGTGGTGCATCAAGGGGAGATGATTAGCTTGACTCAATCAAGATGAAACTGTTTCTGTTGATTTCTAGGGTTCACCAAAGTTACATTGGCTAGTTTCTTCAAATGAGCCCAAATTTGGTGAAGCACCCTATTTTCTCATGTCTTTCAACCCTGTTAAGTGCCATGTCAAGTAGAGTTCATTTACTTGACCAAACACTGATCAAACACCTTCTGCAGAATTGCTAAAACCTCCAACTTGATCACTTTTACTTTTTTCCATGGCCTCAACTTCTTACCACATGCTCATTGAGTTACCAGCTACCTCCAGTAACTTCCCCAGCACCTCAGATCCATGATTGAGAGGTGAAATCCCTGTTTTACCTTGCTGTACAGCAAGCTTTCACCATTTCACCAGCACTCTCACTCTCTGTCAGCATCTCCAGGGCATCCAAGGCCTCATGCCCTTTCTTTACTCCTCCCTCAACGTGCTGGACACTGTTGGACACGCTGGTTTGGACCAAACCGGCGAGAGCGCGATGATGCCAGCAATACGCACGCTCTGGAGCGCGCAACAGTGCACCTCCGCACGCTGGCTCCGGCCAATCAACCTCCCCCGACATCCTCGGGCCTCCCCCTCGCGCCAATCGAGGCCCCTCGACGTCCGCGACCTCCCCGGCGCTGTCCCCCCTCCTCCTGCGCCCTCCAGTAGCCGTCGTCGCACGCGCGCTGGCCGCCCGCGGCGGCCACTCCTCTGCCTCGCACGCGCGCACGCCCCTGACGCTCCCCCGCTCCTCTTTCTCCCTCAGCTGGACGTGGAGCAAGTCCACGATCCTCCCCGGCGTAATCCCAGGCTCCAGAACCCCTCCTAGCCTCGCCTGCAACCTCGCCGGCGCACGGGTCCACGGTGGACCATGGGCGCGGCTATATAAGCCCCTCCCGAGCCTCTCCAGCACCACCAGCGACCTCACTCCACTCCACTGAGACCCCCAGCACCCTCCACTCCTCCCCAGGATGTCCCAGTGCTCGGGATCGACCGGAGCTCCGCCGCGTCGGGCCGCCGGCGATCTCGTGGTACGGGCCTCCCCTGCCTCTCCTTCCACCTGTTTCGGAACCGCAGTGCTCCACTGACCCTTTCCCCCCTATTTCCCCCTCCGTTTGCAGTCGGAAACAGCCGCAACCACCACCCTCCGACGAGCCTCCGCCGTCCCACCTCGTCGCCGGCGAACCAGACCTCCCCGCCGTGCCGCACCACCACCTCTGCATCCGCGACACGACGCTGGTCACGTTCCTGCCCTCCGTTGCCGTCGCCGTGGCCGGGAACCTCGCCGGTGAGCTCGCCGTCGCCGTGGCCGTGGGGTTAGAGATGACAGGCGGGCCCCGCCTGTCATCCCCTCACTTCTCTCCCCCTCCTCTGTGCCACTGACCCACGGGCCCCGCCCATCAGGTTTAAAAACCTGACGTGCGCGCGCAGGCTCCCGTGCGGTTGGGCTGGACCGTCTGGGCCGTGCACTGTGGCCTTCTCTGGCCCAGTGCACATGACCCTTTTTCCTTTTCTTTTCTGTTAATGTTTTAAACATTTCTACAGAAAAGAATAATGGTCCAAATTAAATAATTCCAACTCCAAAAATCTTGTAATATTCCAACCTATTTAATGGTACCACTTTCATTCAAATCCATGAAACTTTGCTGTACTGTTCAAATTTAAATTCAAATTTGGGCAGTAATACTCCTGTTCTAAAATCAATATATTCCATTCTGTTACTCCAAAACTCCAACTAAGATTTTTCCCCACCTTAGAAATTCCTCTAGTATTTTACAAAAATGAGTTGACATTTTTCTGAGCACTTTGATTTTTTCTGTTTTGTTTGTATCCTTATTTTCCCGTGGTTATTATGCGACGTATAGATCCCGTATTTGACGAAGTTGCTGTGGAAGAAGAAGGAGAAGGACTTGAAGACTTTGAAGACCAAGCCAATCCAGGCAAGCAGCCCTTTGACCATGATACACTTGTTCTCGGAACCCGTTTGTTTCCGATGCATGATATTAGGGTTACGATGGTAACCTAGTTGATTCCACCACATGATGCATGCTTGATCTTGATCTTGCTAAGTGCTAGATGACATGCAAATGGTTGGTCATGATGCTTAAATGATGCATGTGTGATTTGAACCCTCGTAGTTGAAATCTTTGCATGAACCCATCGGGTGCCCCTAATGCCCGAGGGTGATGAAGTGTTAGGTCATCACTTGAGAAAGAAGTGATGTGCCGGTAATATCATGTGCATGGTGGAATGATGGATTAGATTTATGTGTGACTACCGTCCCAACCAAACATGTGCAACCACACTACCCCTTATGGGACGGGGCTTTATTGATTACTTAGGTCGATACTAGCATGGTGCCCGCATTACTAGTGACGGGAAGACTTGAGGTCTTTCCCGGGACGGGGTCGTGCTTGGATAGACGACCATGACTGTTTTCACAGGGCATCGGACACACCGTTGGTCCCTTCGGGTACGCGTGAACATTGAAATTAGGGCATGTCCCGTGATCTATTGTTTGTACCCGAGGGCCGTGTACCAACGAGTGGACTCTATGTTAGTGTCGTCTAAGGAAAGGTAATGACCGGGTGCTTACCCCGGGTACTTGAGGTACCGCGGGTCGTGGATGACACGGAAGTTCCCCGGATCTTGTGGGTAAAGTGCGCAACCTCTGCAGAGTGTAAAACTATTCGAATAGCCGTGTCCACGGTCATGGACAGTTGGGTGGTGCTACTTAAACTATGTCCAGAATTTTACTACATCAGTGTTGGAATGTGTGTGATAAGTCAAGGATGGTGACTTGACTCGGTGAGTTGAATCATATTCATGTTGATATCGGTAACCTGTCTTCGAGGTTACGCGAGGTTATTGATGCATAAACTTGAAGATAGCATATTGTTCTAGCTTTCTGCTAGATTGTTCATTATTGTTCCATTGCATTGTTACCACATCATGGGTTGCTTGCGAGTACATTCAAAGTACTCATTGGCTTGCCACTGGTTATTTAATTGGCCAGGCATGGAAGAACAGGATTATGAGGAAGAGTTCTTTGGAGACGAACATGCGAACTAGGACGCTATCCCAGTCAGAATACCTGTAGGGTTAAGGCAGATGGCATGGGTTCTACCCGTTTATCGAAGACTTCCGCTACTTGAGTTATTTGCTATTCAGCCGTGAGGCTCTATCTATGTAAGACTTGGCCATAATGGCCTTAATTCGTGTAAGACTATTTGTATGGATGTAAGACTCTTGTTATTTCAGCTTCTGTGTGTTCAGTGAGCATTGATCTCTGGGATCACTGTACACGTGCATTCGGTGATCTCGACTTCTAAGTCGGGGTCCCCACAGAGCTAGTATCAGAGCCATCCTGACTGTAGGAAGCCTTAGTTAGCATGGGCGTTAGTTAGTTGAGACCCCTTTTCAAAAACCTTCTGAGCCTCTCTTCTTTTCTAAACCTGAGATTTCATTAGCTTATTAACCCCTCCTATTCCACCTTTGTAGATGGCCGCTGTTCCCGAAGAGCACTTGACCACTGGGTTTCCCTTACTTCTCGAGGATAGCCTCCAGGAGTGTCAGTTCCACCGAGCACCCATCCTCACCTACCTTGAGCATTGGGTGAGCGATACTGAGGTGGAGTACCATGTGGAAGTGATCGTGAAGGCAAACGATCCTCCTACAAGTTGGTTCTTCGAGGGACCCCAGATGGCAACACTACCACTCGCTGTCGAGGCTGCTGCACTCAAGGCACTAACCCGTCTCCGCGAGCTTCTTCCGGAGATGGCAGCCAAGATGGCAACTCGCTTCTTACCTTACCGGAAGGAAGGTGACGAAGAAAGCAGCGCACTAGCCCCTCCACTAAAGGAAGGACTCTCGCTTCGGTTCCAGACCTACTTCAGTCTATGTGCCGACAGCCTAGCACAAGACTTGGCCTCGGAATCAATGAAGCTTTGAGAAGAACTTCACAAGACCAAGGCACTTCTTCGTCGAGCTCAAGAGAAGGCAAACAGGATCAAGAAGGAAGGAGCACCTTCTGGACAATCCGCTATCGCATATCGAGGCGGAAGGCCCTCCGAGGATGTATCTTCCAAGGGTGAAGAACCACCTCGGCGACGCCGGATGACAGCAAGGGAATATCGCAAGCTTTTCCCTGCACCACCGACGAAGCACCGTCGTATCCAACTCCTCCACTCCCCCACACCCTCAAGTGACAAGGGAGCCCAGACAGATGAAGACAAGGAGGAAGACCCAGAAGAGCCGGAATACGCGACCGAGCATTTCGCCGCTTAGGCATCATTCGCTACTCGGATATGCCAGTTGTAACCCCTACGGTAGGATAGGTCGTGTAACCCCTATGCGCAGTCGAGTCCTTGTATGGTTCATATGAAACCATCTAGTGTTTGCTTTTGTTGTGTCTGGATGTATGACGTATTCTTCCTTCGGGAATGTGTAAACGACTACATCACCTATTTGGATTTTAATGGATGTGTTTTGGCCTTACGGCCCTTGCATGATTTGATTTAGTGTCACACCCACCCCCTTACTAGGCACCCATCTATCTTGCTTTCCCTCTTCCGAGTCATGAGACTTTTTACCGCTCTGACAGGATGCCTGTTGTAACTCGTACTGGTACCTCTACCCAGCAGCCCGAAGCCGGAGCATCCTTCAGCCAGAGGCAGGCCACGACCAAACCAACGACCAAGCTCCACCACCACCTCCTCCAAGCATGGACATGGCTCAGCTTCTCCAAGCTTTCCGAGAGGAACGCCAAGCCAACACTGCAGCTCTCCAGCTGATTGCTCAAGCTGTCACCAACAACCGCCAGCCGGCGGGGAATGGCAACGGACGTTCCACGTTGGCAGAGTTCAAGAAGCATGCACCGCCAACTTTCATCGAGACTGCTGAACCCCTGGATGCAGATGACTGGGTCCGTTCCATTGAGGAAATCCTGGAACTAGTCGGATGCACAGAAGATCGCGAGAAGGTGGCTTATGCAGCCCACTGCCTCGGGGGAACTGCTAGAGCTTGGTGGGATGGATTCAAGGTCATGCATGCTTAACAAGACATCACTTGGGTGAACTTCAAGGCAGAATTCCGCAAGGCCCACATTCCTTCCGGAATCATGGCTATCAGAAAGCGTGAGTTCCGAGCCCTGAAGCAAGGAAGTGGCACTGCCAAGGAGTACATGCAGAAGTTCAGTGTTCTGTCAAGGTATGCCCCTGAGGATGTCAGCACTGATGCTGCCAAAAGGGAGCGCTTCATGGAAGGCCTCAATCAGACTCTGCAATACTCGCTTGTCGTGTGCGACTACCCGTCTTTCCCTGACCTGGTGAACAAGGCACTTATGCTTGAAGACAAGCGGTGTGCTTTGGAAGACACTCGCAAGCGCAAGTTGGTTAGTAAGGGAAGTTCCAGCAACCAGAAGCCTCGTCCGTGGCAGTCAGCCCCGGCCAAGCCAACCTATCAGCAGCCAAGAGGTCCTGCACCTCGTGCCAATCCTCAGCCTCAGCAGTATGCCAACCCCAGGCCAGCTTTCAACCCCAATACCAGTGGTGGCAACAAGATCAACACTCCAAACCAAGTCACTTGCTTTGGATGTGGTCAGCCCGGACACATCTCAAGGGTGTGCCCCAACAAGAAGCCTGATGCCCCGCGCCCCAATGCGCAGAACCAGGGACAAGGCCGTGGAATGCCACCAAGGAACCCAGCTCCTCGCAATCCACCAAACTATGGGAAGGGGCGTGTGAATCACGTCACTGCTGAAGAAGCCCAGGAAGACCCGGACGTCGTGCTGGGTACGTTCCTTGTCAACTCAGCACCTGCAACTGTCTTGTTTGATTCTGGAGCAACGCATTCATTTGTCACTCAAAGATTTGCATTAAAAAGTGGCATGACCCCTACACCCCTGAATAACCCTATGGTGGTACAAACCCCCGGAGCCGAGATGAGAGCCAAGATAGGCTGTAAAGGAGTCGGTATTACCATTAACGGCATAGACTTCCTAGCAGACCTTATCATCCTGAGATCGCAAGGCTTGGATGTGATCTTAGGGATGGATTGGCTCAGTAAGCACCAAGGCTTGTTAGACTGTGCCAATCGGACAGTCACTGTGACCAGTGACCAGGGAGTCGAAGTCAAGTTTGCCCCCAACTCCTCTTCCGCTCAAGCCGCTAAAGTCAACTGTCTGTCTGAAGTTGGGCTAGATCAAGTACCGGTGGTATGTGAGTATCCTGATGTCTTTCCGGATGAACTACCGGAAATGCCCCCTGACCGTGACATTGAGTTCATCATCGAGCTCGTGCCCGGAGCAGGACCCATCTATAAGAAGCCTTATAGAATGGGGACGGAAGAATTAGCCGAGTTGAAGAAGCAGCTAGAAGAGCAGCTAAGGAAGGGATTTATCCGCCCAAGTGCCTCCCCTTGGGGATCTCCTGTTCTGTTTGTGGCCAAGAGGGATGGTACCATCCGCTTATGCATTGACTATCGTTCCCTCAATGAAGTTACAATCAAGAACAAGTACCCACTTCCCAAGATCGAAGATCTGTTTGATCAACTCAGCGGAGCCAAGGTATTCTCCAAGATCGACCTCAGATCTGGGTACTACCAGCTGAAAATCAGACCCCAAGATATTCCGAAGACGACATTCGTAACCAGATATGGCCTGTACGAGTGCACGGTCAAGTCTTTTGGGTTAACCAATGCCCCAGCCTACTTCATGTATCTCATGAATAAAGTCTTCATGGAATATTTGGACAAGTTTGTTGTTGTCTTCATTGATGACATTCTTGTGTTCTCGAAGTCGGAGGAAGAGCACGAGCAGCACCTGAGGATGGTCCTAGACAAGCTTCGTGAGCACCAACTGTATGCCAAATTCAGCAAGTGTGAGTTTTGGCTGGATAAAGTTGGATTCTTAGGTCATGTCTTGACCGAGGAAGGATTATCTGTTGATCCTGCAAAAATCGAAGCTGTGACCCAATGGCAATCTCCAACGACCGTCAAGGAAGTCAGAAGCTTCCTCGGATTAGCGGGCTATTACCGCAAGTTCGTGGAAGGATTCTCTAGCATTGCACGACCAATGACTCAGCTCCTCAAGAAGGACAAGAAGTTCGAGTGGACGCCAAAATGCGAAGAGAGCTTCCAAGAGCTCAAGAAGAGATTGACCACCGCCCCAGTTCTGGCAACACCTGATATTCACAAGGAGTTCGTGATATATTGTGATGCCTCTCGAACCGGATTGGGAAGCGTTCTGATGCAAGAAGGCCGCGTCATAGCATACCTCTCCAGGCAGCTAAGACCCCATGAGGAGAACTACGCTACTCACGATCTTGAGCTAGCGGCAGTAGTTCATGCCTTGAAGACATGGCGGCATTACCTCCTAGGGAAACGGTGTGAGATTTACACAGACCACAAAAGTCTGAAGTACATTTTCACCCAAAAGGAATTGAACATGAGGCAGCGGAGATGGTTGGAACTCATCAAAGATTATGACCTCAGTGTTCAATATCACCCTGGGAAGGCTAACGTGGTGGCCGATGCCTTAAGCAGGAAGGCTTGCTCCTTGAATGCCGTTATTCAGAAAAGGCAGCCAGCCTTGTTTAAGGAGATCGAACAATTCAGTTTGGAATTGGTCACCCCTGGATTTCTGGATCATTTGGAAGTCAGACCAACCCTGATGGACGACGTCAAGAAGGCACAAGATGGACATGCAAGCATCGAAGGCATCAAGAAGAAGATGAAGCTGGGCAAGGCCCCAGGATTCTCCGAAGACGAGCACGGGATTGTTTGGTACAAAGGCCGCCTCTGCGTACCAAACAACACCGAGCTGAAGACGCTGATTCTGCAAGAAGCCCACGACACTCCGTATTCCATCCACCCCGGAGGAACCAAGATGTACCAAGACTTGAAGGCACGATTCTGGTGGCACGGTATGAAGAGAGAGATTGCAACCTATGTTGCAAGGTGTGATGTGTGCCAAAGGGTCAAGGCTAAATATCAGCGACCTGCTGGATTGCTTCAACCACTCAAGGTTCCTGAGTGGAAGTGGGATAAAGTCGGAATGGACTTCATCACTGGATTACCAAGGTCGAATAGAGGACATGACTCTATCTGGGTCATAGTCGATCATTTGACCAAGGTGGCCCATTTCATTCCTGTCAAGACCACTTATGATGGCAACCGGCTGGCAGCTCTCTACATCGACCGAATCGTAAGTCTTCACGGCGTTCCCAAGGAGATTGTGTCAGATCGAGGAACCCAGTTCACCTCAAGGTTCTGGAAGAAGTTCCAAGAAGCCCTGGGAACCAAGTTGTCTTTCAGCACAGCTTTCCACCCACAGACCGGAGGTCAAACAGAGCGAGTCAATCAGATTCTCGAAGACATGCTCCGAGCCTGTGTCCTGGCGTATGGAGCCAAGTGGGAAGACTGTCTCCCTTTTGCCGAGTTCTCCTATAACAACAGTTACCAGTCAAGCCTTCAGATGGCACCATTTGAGGCGTTGTACGGACACAGATGCCGCACACCCCTCAATTGGTCGGAGACTGGAGAAGGACTAGTCTTTGGACCGGATAATCTCCGCGCAGCAGAAGAGCAAGTCCAACTAGTCAGAGAGCGATTAAAGGCAGCCAAGTCAAGGCAGAAGAGTTATGCTGACACTCACCGTCGGAACATGAGTTTCCATGTCGGGGACCATGTGTACCTGCGGGTAACTCCTCTGAAGGGAACCAAGCGTTTCCATGTCAAGGGGAAGCTCGCACCAAGGTTCATTGGACCCTTTGAGATCACTGCACGACGAGGAGAAGTGGCTTATCAGTTGGAACTACCACCTGAGCTATCCGATGTGCACAATGTGTTCCATGTGTCACAACTCCGGAAATGTCTCCAAGTTCCAGACAAGCCCAATCTCTACAAGGATGTGGATCACCAAGCCATTGATCTGCAGCCCGATTTGACCTACCGTGAGAAGCCCATTCGTATTCTGGACGAAGCAGAACGACGTACGCGAAGCCGTACCATCAAGTACTTCAAGGTCCAGTGGAGCAACCACACCGAAGCAGAAGCAACCTGGGAACGAGAAGACTATCTTAGATCCGAGTTTCCCGACCTCTTTTAAGCCCTAGTTTAGGAATCTCGGGGACGAGATTCTTGTAAGGGGGGTAGGTCTGTCACACCCTGCATTTTGTAACATGTTATTTGTATCTTTGAAGCATGAAAATTTGGACCAGCAAATTTTTTTAGCATCATTTGGCTTTTATTTGGAATTGAGTTTTCTTCATGTGCTTTTTCATGTGCTCATTAAAGTCAACTATGACCTCTTGCAGATTTCATCTCCATACCCAAAACTTCTACCCAATGATCATGCCAAGTGTTATATAGCAGTATAGTATTTTCCTACAAAATTAATTTGGCCAAAAAGTATTTTATAAATTTAGTTTTCCAAAAACCCCTGAATTGAGATTTGCACTGCAAGTACTTGATTTAGGGAGAGAAAATTATTTCAAAAGGTTTATTTGAGACCTAGTAGTCATAGGACTCCCAGAAACCACAAAGGTATAATTTTAAAAGTTATTTTTCTATTTTATTTAAAAGCCTTTTCTTAAGGCCAGAAATGGTCTTTAATAGGGGAAAATTATTTAACTGTTTCAAAAATATTTGCCAAAATTCAGAGAGACTCAGAGGACATATATTGTCCATATATAAGAGTTTCAACACTTGGTCATGTTCAAAATAATGGGCTAAACCCTCTAAAACCCTTTCTGGATATTTCAAGCTTTTGAAATATTTACAAAGGATTTATTCTCCAAAAATTCCAGGGAAATTCTATCATGTCATATATGACATATTTGATGATATTGCCAAGTCCCATGCCTTGGGAAGCAAGAAAACATCCTCAAACCCCTTCATAACCATTCTGTCCATATTTGAAGTTTGAGCAACTTTACATTGCCAAACTTGTCCAAATGCTCTCAAACTTGGTGCACATGCTAGAATGGCCTAATAAGGCATCTAGACCAAATGGCACAATAATTTGAATAGAGCAACTTGATCAGATCACCTCAAAACCCCTTCTGTTCAAATGCAAATTTGAACCACTTTACATTACCAACTTTTTATCTGGAGCTTCAAACTTTGTGGGCATGATCAATACCCCAAATGATGATGCTACACCAAGTGGTGCATCAAGGGGAGATGATTAGCTTGACTCAATCAAGATGAAACTGTTTCTGTTGATTTCTAGGGTTCACCAAAGTTACATTGGCTAGTTTCTTCAAATGAGCCCAAATTTGGTGAAGCACCCTATTTTCTCATGTCTTTCAACCCTGTTAAGTGCCATGTCAAGTAGAGTTCATTTACTTGACCAAACACTGATCAAACACCTTCTACAGAATTGCTAAAACCTCCAACTTGATCACTTTTACTTTTCTCCATGGCCTCAACTTCTTACCACATGCTCATTGAGTTACCAGCTACCTCCAGTAACTTCCCCAGCACCTCAGCTCCATGATTGAGAGGTGAAATCCCTATTTTACCTTGCTGTACAGCAGGCTTTCACCATTTCACCAGCACTCTCACTCTCTCTCAGCATCTCCAGGGCATCCAAGGCCTCAGGCCCTTTCTTTACTCCTCCCTCAACGTGCTGGACACTGTTGGACACGCTGGTTTGGACCAAACCGGCGAGAGCGCGATGATGCCAGCAATACGCACGCTCTGGAGCGCGCAACAGTGCACCTCCGCACGCTGGCTCCGGCCAATCAACCTCCCCCGACAGCCTCGGGCCTCCCCCTCGCGCCAATCGAGCCCCCTCGACGTCCGCGACCTCCCCGGCGCTGTCCCCCATCCTCCTGCGCCCTCCAGTAGTCGTCGTCGCACGCGTGCTGGCCGCCCGCGGCGGCCACTCCTCTGCTTCGCACGCGAGCACGCCCCTGACGCTCCCCGCTCCTCTTTCTCCCTCAGCTGGACGTGGAGCAAGTCCACGGTCCTCCCCGGCGTAATCCCAGGCTCAAAAACCCCTCCTAGCCTCGCCTGCAACCTCGCCGGCGCATGGGTCCACGGTGGACCATGGGCGCGGCTATATAAGCCCCTCCCGAGCCTCTCCAGCACCACCAGCGACCTCCAGCACCCTCCACTCCACTCCACTGAGACCCCCAGCACCCTCCACTCCTCCCCAGGACGTCCCAGTGCTCGGGATCGACCGGAGCTCCGCCGCGTCGGGCCGCCGGCGATCTCGTGGTACGGGCCTCCCCTGCCTCTCCTCCCACCCGTTTCGGAACCGCAGTGCTCCACTGACCCTTTCCCCCCTATTTCCCCCTCCGTTTGCAGTCGGAAACAGCCGCAGCCACCACCCTCCGACGAGCCTCCGCCGTCCCACCTCGTCGCCGGCGAGCCAGACCTCCCTGCCGTGCCGCACCACCACCTCTGCATCCGCGACACGATGCTGGTCACGTTCCTGCCCTCCGTTGCCGTCGCCGTGGCCGGGAACCTCGCCGGTGAACTCGCCGTCACCGTGGCCGTGGGGTTAGAGATGACAGGCGGGCCCCGCCTGTCATCCCCTCACCTCTCTCCCCCTCCTCTGTGCCACTGACCCACGGGCCCCGCCCGTCAGGTTTAAAAACCTGACGTGCGCGCGTAGGCTCCCGTGCGGTTGGGCTGGACCGTCTGGGCCGTGCACTGTGGCCTTCTCTGGCCCAGTGCACAGGACCCTTTTTCCTTTTCTTTTCTGTTAATGTTTTAAACATTTCTACAGAAAAGAATAATGGTCCAAATTAAATAATTCCAACTCCAAAAATCTTGTAATATTCCAACCTATTTAATGGTACCACTTTCATCTAAATCCATGAAACTTTGCTGTACTGTTCAAATTTAAATTCAAATTTGGGCAGTAATACTCCTGTTCTAAAATCAATATATTCCATTCTGTTACTCCAAAACTCCAACTAAGATTTTTCCCCACCTTAGAAATTCCTCTAGTATTTTACAAAAATGAGTTGACATTTTTCTGAGCACTTTGATTTTTTCTGTTTTGTTTGTATCCTTATTTTCCCGTGGTTATTATGCGACGTATAGATCCCGTATTTGACGAAGTTGCTGTGGAAGAAGAAGGAGAAGGACTTGAAGACTTTGAAGACCAAGCCAATCCAGGCAAGCAGCCCTTTGACCATGATACACTTGTTCTCGGAACCCGTTTGTTTCCGATGCATGATATTAGGGTTACGATGGTAACCTAGTTGATTCCACCACATGATGCATGCTTGATCTTGATCTTGCTAAGTGCTAGATGACATGCAAATGGTTGGTCATGATGCTTAAATGATGCATGTGTGATTTGAACCCTCGTAGTTGAAATCTTTGCATGAACCCATCGGGTGCCCCTAATGCCCGAGGGTGATGAAGTGTTAGGTCATCACTTGAGAAAGAAGTGATGTGCCGGTAATATCATGTGCATGGTGGAATGATGGATTAGATTTATGTGTGACTACCGTCCCAACCAAACATGTGCAACCACACTACCCCTTATGGGACGGGGCTTTATTGATTACTTAGGTCGATACTAGCATGGTGCCCGCATTACTAGTGACGGGAAGACTTGAGGTCTTTCCCGGGACGGGGTCGTGCTTGGATAGACGACCATGACTGTTTTCACAGGGCACCGGACACACCGTTGGTCCCTTCGGGTACGCGTGAACATTGAAATTAGGGCAAGTCCCGTGATCTATTGTTTGTACCCGAGGGCCGTGTACCAACGAGTGGACTCTATGTTAGTGTCGTCTAAGGAAAGGTAATGACCGGGTGCTTACCCCGGGTACTTGAGGTACCGCGGGTCGTGGATGACACGGAAGTTCCCCGGATCTTGTGGGTAAAGTGCGCAACCTTTGCAGAGTGTAAAACTATTCGAATAGCCGTGTCCACGGTCATGGACAGTTGGGTGGTGCTACTTAAACTATGTCCAAAATTTTACTACATCAGTGTTGGAATGTGTGTGATAAGTCAAGGATGGTGACTTGACTCGGTGAGTTGAATCATATTCATGTTGATATCGGTAACCTGTCTTCGAGGTTACGCGAGGTTATTGATGCATAAACTTGAAGATAGCATATTGTTCTAGCTTTCTGCTAGATTGTTCATTATTGTTCCATTGCATTGTTACCACATCATGGGTTGCTTGCGAGTACATTCAAAGTACTCATTGGCTTGCCACTGGTTATTTAATTAGCCAGGCATGGAAGAACAGGATTATGAGGAAGAGTTCTTTGGAGACGAACATGCGAACTAGGACGCTATCCCAGTCAGAATGCCTGTAGGGTTAAGGCAGATGGCATGGGTTCTACCCGTTTATCGAAGACTTCCGCTACTTGAGTTATTTGCTATTCAGCCGTGAGGCTCTATCTATGTAAGACTTGGCCATAATGGCCTTAATTTGTGTAAGACTATTTGTATGGATGTAAGACTCTTGTTATTTCAGCTTCTGTGTGTTCAGTGAGCATTGATCTCTGGGATCACTGTACACGTGCATTCGGTGATCTCGACTTCTAAGTCGGGGTCCCCACATGGAATCCCACAACTATGTGAACATGATGGTAGCATTGGTCAGACCAAAAGATATAATGGTGCTTGCTCGAGGGACAACCATGAGTAAGACAACATTACGAACATCATTGGTTCTGATTTGATTTGACGATAGCCCACACTCAAATCAAAGATTGGATAAGACAATAGGTCCAACGATTGATCATGAGGGTCAATCGATGAAGATATCATGTATCTTCAACACACACACACACACACACACAAACAAGGATAACCCTTTGACATGAACTAAGTTAGGCGAAGCTTTTATCTCCTAGCGCTCCAAGTTGTCGTTTAGCTTAACCAACTAGTTCAAAGGTATCGAACACAAATTGTTGGAGAAAGGGGTGGTTTACAAGAAACCAACTTCATCATGAGCTCAGCATAATAGTCAGGGGACAACATGGTGATATTTCCATGACGATATTTGGAAAATCATGAACCACCGATATGTTATTAAGCTCGAGAACAATCTTGATTTCAAGGCAAGATGATGTGATTGACACAATCCTAACTCATTGATCAAAGAGTGCACCAGGAAAAATGGACTAGGTAGCACGATCAATCTTAGAATGGTGATTCAGTAACCAACACGCTAAGAATGAGATCATTGTCCATTAACTACCAAGCAACATGGTTGCTAGGAGTGTTGATTTCACACATCACGGTTCAGTTGTCGGCATTCCGGTCACAATAACATGGAGATCGGGCAATACATAATAATGGCGACAAGTATCACCACATCAAGAATTCATAAGAGGTTCTGCAATTCTCATGACATTCATGACATAAATAAGGTAATACTCCAAGGTAGAACAGATCAAAAGCTCGATTGGCATTTTGATCTGCGGAATACAACTGCTTCGACCCAATCCAAGAAATGGATGAGGTGCTGGAGTTTGTTTCTCCTAGTCATTCTGAAATAGAATGGCTGGATGGACAACAAGAATAATAGGCACCGATGAACACGAATGCACACATACTCCTAACTATTGTAACATCCCAATTTTTAATTTGGATGTTATTATAGATCATTCATATGCATTCATCATTTGAGCATTTTGAATTTGATTTTTATTGGGAAATTGATCCAAAAGACTTTAAGCAACTCAAGGACCCATGTGAGAGAGTTGGAAGTTTTCCAAAGAGGACCCATAATTTTATTATTTTCCAAGCGGGGTTGGATCAAATATTATTTTACCAATTTTCATTTTCAATATTTTTAAAATAACGAGAGAAGATAATATGACTTCTTCAAAACAGAATAAAAATGTTGGAATTTGAATTTTGAGTAAAAATATATTAATTTGATTTTTATTTACCAAAGTATTTTCTTTTTAGTATTTTATCAGTACTAAAAAGTTTATTTTTATTTTAGGCATTTAGGCCCAGAAAAATATTCACTCGGTCAACAATAAGGCCCTAAGTACGTGTGAATTTTTCTGTAATTTAAAAAATATATTTATTGTATTTTTCGATTTTTTCTGTATTTTCATAAAAATGTATTTAAAAAAAACTTCGGGCTAGCTGGGCCAAAGCCCAGCCGCTGGCCCGTTGTCGCACTGCCTTTCCCCGTCGTGGCCGACCGGGACTCCACCAGAGTCCGGCGCCGACACGGCCGGTTGGCAGCTTCCCCAAGGCAGCCACCGCCCCCGGGGCCTTTAAAAGCCGAGCCGGGCCGCCCCTCGACGCCACCCCGCCCCGCCGCCGAGGCGCGTCGCCCGTGAGCCGCCGCCGCGCCGCGCCTGCGAGTCATCGCCGCCGCGCCACCCGCACCTCCACGCCGACGCCGCCTAGCCACCCCGCGCCGCCGTCCCCGCCGCCACCCCGCCGGACGCCGCCCGACCCGCCGTAGTCCGTCCCGCTGCCCGAACCCGATCCGCCGCCTGAACCCGATCTACCGCCCGAACTGGTAAGACCGATCCGGTCTTTTCTTGATTTTCTTTCGTTTTTTAACCCTAGATCGTTTTTTTTAGAAAACATATGTCTGTTTTTTTAGGTTTTACTATATAGTGAATGTTCGCTATTTAGTTTCAGAAAACGAACGTTCGTCATTTAGTCTTTTCTTTTTCTGTTATTTTCATCAGAGACCTATCCGCGATTTAAGTTTTTATAGATTAGTCCCTAATTTTAAAATGATCACTACTTTTTACTCGTTAGTCAGAATTAGATGAAACAAACGCCAAACTCTTCGTTTTGATCTCATCTATCCAGTAATCTAACTCAATTTTTTTTGAGATTTTTAAAATATGAATTCAAATAGATTTGTATTTGAACTTCTTTTGATCGTAACTTGAGTTTTGTAACTCCGTTTGAGTTGATTCTTTTTGCAAATCGAAGATCTTGACCTAAAATTTCTAATAAGGCCAAATTCACTTAATTTTGGTACTATTAGAAATTGTTTTATGTTGCAAGAATTATTCGCTTGTTTTTGAAACTTTTCGAGATCTGTTTTTCGGTTCTGTTGCATGATTGCTTATGTATGCTATTGTTTGATTGCGATAGGATTTCCGGAGTGCGAAGCTTGCTACTACGAGTCTCTAGGTTTCAACGATCGTCAGCAAGGCAAGTTCATACTTTGACCATACTTTTCAATACCCAGTTTTTATTGCATTAGTTCTATCCTCAAAGATTGCATGAGTAGGACTTGGTTACATGTGGTATTGCTTTGTAGTTCATGAGGTAGGAACCTATAACTTGAGATCAACCCCGGGAATATACACTTTGTTACTTATTGCTTAGCCATGCTCGTAGACGTGGATTGGTATGTGAGATTCATGAAAGTTGTGAGTGTAATAACAACCAAGGGAAAGTTTTAAGGTGGCAACTTTAATACACATCTGGGTGGATTGGTTTCAGGGCACCTGGAGAATCCAGTGTTGTCCTAGGATATCCCAGAGGAACCGTGTGATTATCCTATGGAATGTCACCCAGGCTCAAAGGGATCATATATCATTCATGCCTAGGAACTTCCGTGTGCAGCCACAAGACATTATGGGCTCTGGCATAGTTGAGTATGTTGTGTGAGCTCTTTTAGTGGTGGACTAGCAGATGTAGGGCAAAGTATGTGTACCGGTCTATCCAGGGTAAATAGTGAATGCTTCTGAAAGACTATGTCTCGATCTTCCGATCATGGATGTGGTCGAGTCTTGTGGGGAAAAGTGCGCAAACCTCTGCAGAGTGTACAATCTATTCATGAGTAGTCGTGTCCCCGGTTATGGACATCTTGAGTATCTTGTATTTGAATTATGGACTGATCTCATCACTCTATTTAATTAACTTCTTGGGTTATTAATGACATTGGTTATTTTGGGATTGAGATGGAGGAACCACTCTCAATATTGCTTAATTCAAATGAGTAGTAAATAAAATTTATTCCTTTGTTGTAGGGAAAAATTAGCTTTATGCAAAAATAACCTTACAACCTCCACCAGCCAAATATGCATATAGTTGTAGATATTTGTTCATCATCATTTCTATAGTGTGTTCTTGCCAGCATATTCAATGTGCTGACCTACACGGCTGCAACATCTAATGTTGCAGAGTTTTCCGACGAAGATTAAGGTGCGATAGGTCGTTGTCATGCACTCAATGTTTGCCGTGGAGTTGGATGGACTCAACTTATCTTCGATGCTTCCGCAGTTCAGTTTAGTTTATTATTGTTAGATGGCCTTCAGCCATATTTTTGTAATAAGACTCTTTATGAGGATTCTTCGATGTAATAAATGTGTGATTGAAACTCTGTTATAAATCCTCAAGTACCGTGTGTGTCAGCATACCGATCCAGGGATGACACTTAAGCACAGAGACTCCGATCCATTGGGATCGAGGTCGCTAGAAGATGGTATCAGAGCACACGTTGACTATAGGACGCGACCACTAGGATAAGCCACAAGATGCTCTTCTCTACTCATTTCTAATCCTTCTCTATTTATATTCTATTTATGTCAGACCCCTGGAACAAGTTCACTCAGCCTGATGACGACACCCCTTTGGGAAGACACTTGAAGGAAGTCACGACGTACCTGCATATCGGAATACCAAGTTTCACCGGAAAATTCTATGCAACATTACCGGAAGAGGAGTGTTGGAAGGTAAAAGTTAGTGTTCCTGGGAGGACTATTGCACTAGTTACGAAACCTCTCAAGCTTGCCTTTGATGCACCAACTTGGAGTTTGGGAAAGAGTATGGCAGCACACATCACATTTGGACGCATTTGTGAAGTCTACAACAAGGATCATGAAGACACCATCTACCAGATATGTGGACGCCGGGATGCGCAATGGGAGATGATTCGCACCAGGAACGACAAGTCCATTGCAGCATTCATGCAGGAGATGGACCAACACATTCGTCGCTATGAGAATCAAATGTGCACGCTCATGCTGAAGACCAAGATGGTGATGACACGGAACGTCGAGCTAGAAGAGGAACTCAAGACAACACACAATGTATATGAAGAGGAAATTGTTGTGCTACTGGAGCAGAATGAAGAGCTGAAGAAGAAGATTGGAGCACCCGTGGTGAAGCCAAAACCAGAGATGGGCATTCACTCGGAAAACTACATTCTGATAGACGACACCAACAGTGATGAAACCGACTATGAAGACGAAGCTGGAGCAGATATTATGGAGTCTTCTTCCGATGATAACTATTAGATGACCACCCTGTAATAATTAGTATTCTTCCAAGTAGTTAGAATCGTTCGCGAGCTTTGTATTAGGATCTTTTGTGTGACCTTGTGTGAATTGAGTGATATGATATGAATATGTTTGTCTCATGTGCATATGGGTAGTGAAACCCCCTAGACCTCATTCTATTCTTTTTCTCATCCCTCTAACCCATCAGATGCCTCTGAGATGTGAGCCCGTATTCCAGTTCCCACCCGAGTTCACCTAGTTGATCCAGAAGTAGAACACTTTGATGCAACTACTTGTTCAGAACCAAGGCAACAAAAACAACAACAACAACAACCCAGCACCTCCGCCACACGACAACCAGACCCGTTTCCTAAGGTTGAATCCGCCGGTGTTACCTAGTAGCACCGAGCCGGTTGTGGCAGATGACTGACTCCGCAAGATGGAAAGAGAGCTAGCAACTACAGGATGCACATATGTAGAGAGGGTGCGCTTTGCCACACACCAGCTTGAGGCACCCGCAGTCACTTGGTGGGAGAACTACACCGCCACTTACCCACTCGCTACAGTTACTTGGGATCAGTTTCAGCAAGCCTTTCGCACTGCACATGTTTCAGCTGGAGCCATGAACCTGAAGAAGCGTGAGTTTCGCAACTTGCACCAAGGGAACCATACCGTGGGGCAGTACGTGGATGACTTCAGGCAGTTAGCTCGCTATGCACCTGATGATGTGGTCACTGACGTCGCGAAGCATGAGAAGTTTCTTGAGGGACTCAATGATGAGTTGAGTATGCAGTTGATGGTAGCAACCTACAACAACTACCAGGAGCTGGTAGACAAAGCCATTATGATTGAAGGAAAGCAACAACAAATTAAGATCCGCAAGAGGAAGTATGGACAAGGAAAGTATAACTCTGGAGCTCAGCAGAATCCTCGCTATTCCCCATACTCAGGAGGACATGACCATCCCACCCATGGAAGCCATTCTCACAATGGAGGAAATTCACACAACCATAGTGTCCCCAGGAATGGCAATGTGAATGGAGGAAACAACAATCAGAACCGTTCCACTCCATCAACGCCTGCCAAGAAGAATCCGAGTCACATTACTTGTTTCAAGTGCGGGAAGACTGGACATTATGCCAACGAGTGTCCTGAAGCCAAGAATGGAAATGACAATGGAAGCTTAGGAAAGAAGCCCAACCCATTCACCAGAGGACAGGTGAATCACGTCAATGTGGAGGATATTGATGAGCAGCCCGACGTAGTGGTTGGTAAGTTTTTGGTTAATGCATTTATCGCCCTTGTTCTTTTTTACACTGGTGCATCTCATTCATACATATCAAGGGGTTTTGTGGAAAAGTATTATTTGCCCACTGTAGCCCTTAAGTCGCCTATGTTAGTGAGTTCCCCTAGAGCAGAGTACATGGCTAGCCGAGGATGTTATCAATTGCCCTTGACCATTGGGAGACATGTTTTCCCCACCGACCTCATCGTTTTGGAATCCCGGGGTTTTGATGTAATCATAGGTATGGATTGGTTATCCAAGTTTGAAGGAAACATTGATTGCGCCATTAGATCTATTCTCCTTACCACCCCGGAAGGAAAGAGGATCAAGTATGTGTCGAGGCACACACCCCGGAAGACGCAAGTGAATGCACTCTCGGGAGTTGTTCAGGAGGAAGTACCAGTTGTGAAAGATTACCCCGATGTGTTCCCGAAGGAGTTACCAGGAATGCCACCGGATCAAGACATCGAGTTCTTGATTGAGTTATTACCAGGCACCGTCCCAATATCCAAGAGACCATACCGGATGCTCGCTAATGATTTGGAAGAAATCAAGAAGCGGATCAAGGAGTTAATAGAGAAAGGTTATATTCGACCGAGTTCTTCACCTTGGGGAGCCCCAGTGCTCTTAGTTGAGAAGA
Organism: Secale cereale; assembly: GCA_902687465.1. Taxonomy (NCBI): domain Eukaryota; kingdom Viridiplantae; phylum Streptophyta; class Magnoliopsida; order Poales; family Poaceae; genus Secale; species Secale cereale. The sequence continues at coordinate 135,777,450 of LR738715.1, forward strand.
AGGATGGTTCACTAAGGATGGTTGTGGATTATCGTGCACTGAATGAGGTGACGATCAAGAACAAGTACCCTCTGGCGATGATCAATGATTTGTTTGACCAGTTGCAAGGAGCCAAAGTTTTCTCTAAGATTGATTTACGATCTAGATATCATCAGTTGAAGATCTGAGAGCAGGACATACCTAAGACAACTTTTACCACAAGGTACGGGCTTTATGAGTACATGGTTATGCCATTTGGTTTGACTAATGGCCCTGCCTATTTTATGAGTATGATTAATAAGGTATTCATGGAGTTCTTGGATAAGTTTGTGGTAGTATTCATTGATGACATATTGGTTTACTCTAAGAATGAAGAGGAGCACAAGGAACATTTGCGTTTAGTTCTTGAGAAGCTCAGGGAACATCTGTTATATGCCAAGTTTAGCAAATGTGAGTTTTGGTTGAAGGAAGTCGGATTTCCCGGACATGTTATGTCAAGAGATGGTATAGCAGTAGACCCCTCCAAAGTAGAGGCCGTCACGGAATGGAAAGCACCCACCTGAGTTGGTGAGATTCACAGTTTTCTTGGACTCGCGGGCTATTATCGGAGGTTCATTGAGAATTTCTCCAAGATTGCGAAGCCTATGACAGAGTTGTTTAAGAAGGAAAGTAAGTACAATTGGACCGAAGAATGTGAGGCCAGTTTTTAGGAGCTGAAACGTTTGGTTACAGCCCCAGTGCTAATTCTCCTGAATATTCGCAAGGATTTTCAAGTGTATTGTGACGCTTCACTTCAAGGACTTGGAGGCGTTCTCATGCAAGAAGGAAGAGTTGCTTCATATGCCTCATGTCAACTTCGACCCCATGAATTAAATTATACCATGCATTATTTGGAGTTAGTAGTTGTAGTGTGATGACCCACAAGTATAGGGGATCTATCGTAGTCCTTTCGATAAGTAAGAGTGTTGAACCCAACGAGGAACAGAAGGAAACGATAGTCAGTTTTCAGTAAGGTATTCTCTGCAAGCACTAAAATTATCGATAACAGATAGTTTTGTGATAAGGTAATTTGTAACGAGTAACAAGTAATAAAAGTAAATAAGGTGCAGCAAGATGGCCCAATCCTTTTTGTAGCAAAGGACAAACCTGGACAAACTCTTATATAAAGGAAAGTGCTCCCGAGGACACATGGGATTTATCGTCAAGCTAGTTTTCATCACGCTCATATGATCCGCATTCGTTACTTTGATAATTTGGTATGTGGGTTGCAAGCATCCGCAACTACAAAAGAAGTATTAAGCTAAACCTAACCATAGCATGAAACATATGGATCCAAATCGGCCCCTTACGAAGCAACGCATAAACTAGGGTTTAAGCTTCTGTCACTCAAACAACCCATCATATACTTATTACTTCCCAATGCCTTCCTCTAGGACCAAACAATGGTGAAGTATCATGTAGTCGGCGTTCACATAACACCACTAGAGGAAAGACAACATACATCTCATCAAAATATCGAACGAATACCAAATTCACATGACTACTTATAGCAAGACTTCTCCCATGTCCTCAGGAATAAACATAACTACTCACAAATCATATTCATGTTCATAATTAGAGGGGTATTAATATGCATAAAGGATCTGAACATATGATCTTCCACCGAATAAACCAACTAGCATCAACTACAAGGAGTAATCAACACTACTAGCAACCCACAGGTACCAATCTGAGGTTTTGGGACAAAGATTGGATACAAGAGATGAACTAGGGTTTGAGAGGAGATGGTGCTGGTGAAGATGTTGATGGAGATTGACCCCCTCCCGATGAGAGGATCAATGGTGATGACGACGGTGACGATTTCCCCCTCCCAGAGGGATGTTTCCCCGGCAAAACAGCTCCTCCGGAGCCCTAGATTGGTTCCGCCAAGGTTCCGCCTCGAGACGGCTGAGGGAATCCTGGACTAAGGGGTCCTCGGGCGTCCAACCTATTATCAATGGGCCGGACTGGTGGGCTATGAAGACATGAAGGCCGAAGACTGCACCCGTGTCCGGATTGGACTCTCCTTGGCGTGGAAGGCAAGCTTGGTGACCAATTATGAAGATTCCTTCTTATGTAACCGACTCTATGTAACCCTAGATCCCCTCGGTGTCTATATAAACCGAAGAGAGTAGTCCAGATGGAGATATACACATTACCATAGTCATACAGGCCAGGCTTCTAAGGTTTAGCCATTACAGTCGCGTGGTAGATCAACTCTTGTAATACTCATATTCATCAAGATCAATGAAGCAGGAAGTAGGGTATTACCTCCATAGAGAGGGCCCGAACCTGGGTAAACATCATGTCCCCAGTCTCCTGTAACCATCGACCTTAGACACATGCTACTTCTCGAGCTTGCGTTGTATTCCCTCGAAGAGGAAAGGGTGATGCCGCATAGTAGCGTAAATATTTCCCTCAGTTTTTGAGAACAAGGTATCAATCCAGTAGGAGACCACGCGGGAGTCCCTCGCACCCGCACAAACAAATAAGAACTTCACAGCCAATGCGATAAGGGGTTGTCACTCCCTTTACGGTCACTTACGAAAGTGAGATATGATAGAAATGATAGTTTATATTTTTGGTATTTTTGTTTATAAGAACATAAAGTAAAAGCAAAAAAAGTAAAGTAAGTGTAGATTGATATGTTGAGAATAGACCCGGGGGCCATAGTGTTCTCTAGTGGCTTCTCTCATGATAGTGATATTCTACGACGGGTAAACAAATTACTGTCGAGCAATTGATAGAAAAGTGAATAATTATGAGACTATCTAGGCATGATCATTATATATAGGCATCACGTCCGAGACAAGTAGACCGACTCCTGCCTGCATCTACTACTATTACTCCACACACCGACCACTATCCAACATGCATCTAGTGTATTGAGTTCATAAGAACAGAGTAACGCCTTAAGCAAGATGACATGATGTAGAGGGATAAACCCAAGCAATTTGATATAAACCCCATCTTTTTATCCTCAATGGCAACAATACAATACGTGCCTCGCTGCCCCTACTGTCACTGGGAAAGGACACCGCAAGATTGAACCCAAAGCCAAGCACTTCTCCCATTGCAAGAACTATAGATCTAGTAGGCCAAACCAAACCAATAATTCGAAGAGACTTGCAAGGATATTATGAGCACACATAAAGAGTTCAGAAAAGAACCAAATATTTCTCATAGATAATCTTGATCATAAACTCACAATTACGGATCTCGACAAACACACCGCAAAAAGAGATTACATCGAATAGATCTCCTCGAAGACCAAGGAGAACTTTGTATTGAGATCCAGAGAGAGATAAGTAGCCATCTAGATACTAGCTATGGACCCGAAGGTCTGTGGTAAACTACTCACAACTCATGGTGAGGCGATGATGATGATGTAGAAGCACTCCGTGATGGATACCCCCTCCGGCGGAGCTCCGGAACAGGCCCCAAGATGGGATCTCACGGGAACAGAAGGTTACGGCGGTGGAACTAGGGTTTTCTCTTCTCTTCTGATGGTTTCAGGGTACATAGGCTTATATAGGAGGAAGGAGGGCACCGGGGGCCTTACGAGGGATCCACGAGGCAGGGGGCGCGCCCTAGGTGGGGGCGCCCCCCACCCTCGTGGGCACCTCGTGGCCCCTACTCCGTGGTTCTCAAGTCTCCCGTGCGTGATTTTCTCGAAAAATATCTCTCCCGAAGGTTTCATTCTGTTTGGACTCTGTTTGATATCCCTTTTCTGTAAAACCCTAAAACAGGCAAAAAACAACAATCTGGATTGGGCCTTTGGGTTAGTAGGTTAGTCCCAAAAATAATATATAAGTGTATGACAAAGCCCATTAAACATCCAAAACATCATAAATAATAGCATGGAACAATAAAAAATTGTAGACACGTTGGAGACATATCAAGCATCCCCAAGCTTAATTCATGTTCGTCCTCGAGTAGGTAAATGATAAAAATAGAATTTTTGATGTGGAACGCTAACCAACATAGTTTTTCAATGTAATTCTCTTAATTGTGGCATGGATGTTCAGATCTGAAAGATTCAAGACAAAAGTCTATATTGACATAAGAAATAATAATACTTCAAGCATACTAACAAAGCAATCATGTCTTCTCAAAATACTATGGCTAAAGAAGGTTATCCCTGCAAAATCATATAGTCTGGCTATGCTCCCTCTTCATCACACAAAATATTCATATTATGCACAACCCCGATTTCAGCCAAGCACTTGTTTTCATACTCTATTCTTTCAAACCTTTCAACTTTCATGCAATACATGAGCGTGAGCCATGGACATAGCACTATGGGTGGAATAGAGATGTAGTTGTGGAGAAGACAAAAAGGAGGGAGATAGTCTCACATCGACTAGGCGTATCAACAGGCTATGGAGATGCCCATCAATAGATATCAATGTGAGTGAGTAGGGATTGCCATGCAACGGATGCACTAGAGCTAAATATGTATGAAAGCTCAACAAAAGAAACTAGTGTGTGTGCATCCAACTTGCTTGCTCACGAAGACCTAGGGCATTTGAGGAAGCCCATCGTTGGAATATACAAGCCAAGTTCTATAATGAAAATTCCCACTAGTATATAAAAGTGACTAAACATGAGACTCTCTATCATGAAGAACATGGTGCTACTTTGAAGCACAAGTGTGGAAAAAAAGATAGTAGCAATTGTACCTTTTTTCTTGTTTTTTTCTTCTTTTTTTTGGGCCATTTTTTTCTTTGGCCTTTCCTTTTTTGTTCTTTTTTGTGTGGAGGGGCTTTATTGATTTAGCCTTTCCTCCCATGGGACAATGCTCTAATAATGATGATCATCACACTTTCATTACGACTCGATATTACAACTCGATACTACAACAAAGTATGACTCTATATGAATGCCTCCGGTGGTGTACCGGGATGTGAAATGAAACAAGAGTGACATGTATGAAAAAATTATGCATGGTGGCCTTGCCACAAATATGATGTCAACTACATGATCATGCATGACAATATGACAATATGAAGCGTGTCATATGAACGGAACGGTGGAAAGTTTCATGGCAATATATCTCGGAATGGCTATGGAAATGCCATGATAGGTAGGTATGGTGGTTGTTTTGAGGAAGATATATGGTGGCTGTTTTGAGGAAGGATATATAGTGGGTGTATGGTACCGGCGAAAGTTGCGTGATACAAGAGAGACTAGCAATGGTGGAAGGGTGAGGGTGCGTATAATCCATGGACTCAACATTAGTCACAAGAACTCATATACTTATTGCAAAAATCTACGAGTCATCAAAACAAAGCAATCAACGCATGCTCCTAGGGGGGAGGTCGATAGGAGTTAACCATCGCGTGCCCCCGACCTCCACACAAAGGTTGACACTTTACAAATACCTCATGCTCTAACTTCGTCACATAGCAGTTCACCATACGTGCATGCTACGGGAATCACTAACCTTAACACAAGCATTTCTCAATTTCATAATAACTCCACTAGCATGACTCTAATATCACTATCCTCATATCTCGAAACAATTATCAAGCATCCAACTTCTCATCATATTCAATGCACTTAGCGTGAAAGTTTTTACTACATTGATATTGGATGTCTATCATGTGAAGACTAGTTTTATAGCCTAAGCACATTACCATGTTGTTTTAATAGACTCTCATAAGGATATAAGTGAAGCATGAGATATCAACTATTTCTTCAAAATATTATCACCATCGTGCTCTAAAAGATATAAGTGAAGCACTAGAGCAAAAACTATTCAACTCAAAAGATATAAGTGAAGCTCATAGAGTGTTCTATCAATTCCTAGGCCATATTTAACTCTCTCAAATAGGTGTGTCTAGCAAGGATAATTGTGGCAAACTAACAAGCAAAGACTCAAATTATATAAGATGCTCCAAGCAAAACACATATCATGTGGTGAATAAAAATATAGCTCCAAGTATAGTTACGGATGGATGAAGACGAAAGAGGGGATGCCTTCCCGGGGCATCCCCAAGCATAGGCTTTTGGTTGTCCTTGAATTTTAATTGGGGTGCCTTGGGCATCCCCAAGCTTAGGCCCTTTCTACTCTTTGTTCCATAGTCCATCAAAGCAATACTCAAAACTTGAAAAATTCACAACACAAAACTTAGACAAAAATCTCGTGAGCTCCGTTAGTATAAGAAAGCAAACCACTACTCAAAGGTACTGCAATGAATTCATTCTTTGTTTATATTGGTGTTAAAACTAATTTATTCCAACTTCTGTATGGTTCATACTTCCCAATATTACTCATAGATGCATTGAAATAAGCAAACAACACATGAAAAACAGAATCTGTCAAAAACAGAACAGTCTGTAGTAATCTGCAGGTTTCACATACTTCTGTAACTCCAAAATATTCAAACTAAATAGGCAAATGTGAGGAATTTGTCTATTAATCATCTTCAAAAAGAATCAACTAAATAGCACGCTCCAGTAAAATCTTATGACCATTCTAGTGAGCGCTAACGATTCTGTTTTTCACAGCAAGATCATATAAACTTCACACAAGTCTTCCCAAAGGTTCTACTTGGCAAAAACACTAAACAAAACACAAAACCACTTCTAAACAGCAGCTAGATGCAATATTTATTCCCTAACAGCAGCAAAAAAAAAAATATAATTGGGTTGCCTCCCAACAATCATTATCGTTTTACGCCCCTAGCTAGGCACGATACATGGATAAATCTAGGGAATGCCATAATGATACGATATGTCGCGAAAGCTCATCTCATATTCCCTACGTTCAGCAACAATGTCAGTGTACAAAAAGAGGGGTGCACTTTTTGTACCCCTATGACTGTGCACGGGCAGTCCGAGCCACGGCGCCATCCCACCAAGCAAGGCAAGGGAGGCAAGCCGGGGCAAGACTAAAGCTTGATGAAGACTGGAGCGACACCAAGAACAAGACCACGAAGAGCAAGGGGATGAAGCGCCACCCCCGGCAAGATCCTTGCCGGGGCCGGCTCTGGCAGCCCCGGCAAGACCCTTGCCGCGGCAGCTCGCCCCCCCGCCTGCGGAGCGAATCACCCTTGAGTCCACCACCCCCATGGGGGGAGGATTCGGGAGATATCCCCGTGGTGGCATGCAGATCTTTGTGAAGACCTTCAAGAGCAAATGCAAGGTAAGAAGACGACCCTTGGCGGGATCCCAGCCAAGGAGGTCCACAAGACCCCCGGCAAGCACCTTGCCGGGGATGACAGCAGGCGCCACGGCAAGGCCCTTGCCGAGGACACCCACGGGGCCACCATCAGGCCCGCACCAACTGGGTTTCCACCGACCCACGCGGCTGCCGACCCAACCAGCTGGACAGGCTCCTGCGTGGCGACCCACAGATCTTCATGGAGGCCCGCCGTTGCGCCACCTCAGCTGCCTGTCTGCCTACATGGCACCTCAGGCACCCCTGGCCAGGGCGCGTGTCGACACGAGGAGGAGCGGCGACGGACAAGACGGGTGTCTCCCCTCGTCCTCGATAAAGCAAGGACACCTAAGCAGGGCGCATTAAATGCACCTTGTCCTGTAATGCGAGGGATAACCTCGCATCACTGTACCCTTTCCACCTCCTGTGTGGCACTGTGGCAGCCCCTTTTCCCTATAAAAGGAGGCCCGAGGCGACCAGGAGAAGGATTCGGATTTTCGGAACCCCTCACGACTCTTTTGTAGCTCCTCGTTAGCTGAAGAACACCAACATATAATGGACCAAAGCAGGAGTAGGGTTTTATGCATCTTTGCGGCCCGAACCTGGGTAAAGGAACTGTGTCCTTATCATTAGATCCGCTCTTCTCTCAACCCCGCGCCCCGCAACCATAGTAGGGATTATTTTGATCCCATAGGTGTCGATCCAAATACACCGACATCTTTGGCGCGCCAGGTAGGGGGCGCAGTTGTGAGAATCGGCTTTAGCGGTTAGTTCGACGCTTCTGCATCATCATGGCGCCCAAGAAGAAGACGACGGTGGCGGTTGGCCAGTCGGAAGCCGGACAGCCCGTCCCGACGCGGGCGAGCAATGGACCAGTCGCGGAAAGGACTCGGGGCGCTGCTCGCGAACACCAACGCCACCTCGATAGCCGGAGTTTGGGAGGTGGCGATGCCTGTGCGCCTGGTAACAGGCCGCACGTTGCCAGCTCCAGAGATGGAACCCGACCCTCCTCGGGTGGCGCGGGGCCCTCCAAGGCCGCGGCCGCACCACCCGAGGACGACGCGAGGCCCTCCAGAACTCCCACGCTGGCGCCAACAGCGCGCTCTTCTCAAGCAGCGTGCGATGAACGGCGTCGTCGTCCCGAAGACCCCGGACGTCGCAATGGGAAGAGCCCCGAGTGCCGCTCCCGGGACGTAGAAGGCCTGCCTGCTCACCAAAGCGCTGGTGGAGACGATAGGCGGCCGCGGGATCGTGAGGAGCTCCCCCTAACGTGGCCAAGGGTCGAAGCGTGTCGCGATCCGTGCAGGTTTCGCTACCGCCGACGCCAGCCGAAGCTTTGGCGCGCGCGCAGTTGCTCCTCAACTTTCCTCCAGTTACGGGGAAACTCGACGAATGGAGAGCCACCATCCGAAGCCTTGTCGCAGTCGCCAACATGGACGACCTAAATCCAGCGGAGCTCCCGGGCCGACGCTCCGATGGGGTCCCACGCACCGTGGGCGGGAGAGCTAGCAGCGCCGTGGCTACGGTGCATTCGCCTCCTCCTCGCCCAGCGCCGCGTGCGTCGACCCGTTGGGACGTCGCGGGCGACGCCATCTCCATAGCGTCGTCCGACCCGCGGACCCGCGGCGACCAGCGTCAAGTTCTTCAGGAGCGAGCACATGAAGACGCTCGAACCACCATCGAGCGCCGGCGCGAAACGCGCCACCAGTCAGACAGGCGAGCAGGGCCTGCCACGGACCGCCCAACACCGGAAAGCCCTGGAGGTCTACCTTACGAGGTGGGCTGTCCGGCTTTCACCCGTGAGCTGCGGCAGTTCTAGTGGCCCTCTCACCGCACCTTCAAACCTGACGTTGGCGAGAAGTACAATGGCAAGACCCACCCGTCGGAGTTCCTCAGCATCTACACCATCACGATGCAAGATGCTAGGGCCCGCGACGATAAGGTGCTTGCGAATTACTTTCCGTTAGCTCTTAAACCTAACGCCATGTCGTGGTTGATGCACTTGCCAGTAGACTCTATTTCCTCCTGGTCCGACTTGTGCCATGAGTTTGTTGGCGCCTTTACTGGAGGCCATCAAGCCCATGGCCAAGCGAGTGACCTGCATGTCATACCCCAGAAGGAAGGCGAGACTCTGCGCAAGTACATACAGAGATTCAGCCGGGTACAGTACAATATCCCCGATGTTCACCCTGCTGCCATCATCAGCGCGTTCCACCAGAACGTGCGCAACCACAAGATGCGCGAAGAGCTGGCGATGACCAAGGTGAAGGACGTGGCAGAACTTTACGTTCTTGCCGACAGATGTGCCCGGGCCGAAGAGGGAAGGAAGTACCCCGGTGAAAGCGCCGGCGCGGAAACCGACTCCTCGGACGAAGGTACCACTGTTCCAGCAAGGAAGAGCCGGAACTGTAACAGGAAGCGCAAGGGGAAGGCCGTGCTTGCCGTCGAGGGATCTGATGACGCCGGCTCCGCCAAGAAAACCAGGGCAGGTGACCCTGGCAAGGAAATTGCCGGATGTGTCGCCTGCCGGGCCTTGGCGGCCGCCGAGAAGCCAGGAAACTCCGGAAAACGGTACTGCAAGATCCATTGCACCAAGGGCCATGATCTCCAGGACTGCCACCAGTTTGAGCTCCTTGCTGAGAAGCAAAGAGCTGAATACGAGAGGCGGGACAAAGAGAAGGGCCAAGACGGCACTGAAGGATCCAGCAAGAAGTGTGACGGCCAAGCGGGCCGTCGCGGCAAGGAGAAACAACAAGAAAGGCCCGCCCGGGGCCGCGATAGAAGACCTGAAGACGACGACCACGAAGAGGACGACGAGTCTGGCGGCCAAGAGTTTCAGAAGGCCACGGACGCCATGTGCGTCGATGGTGGCACCTCGCTGCATGCTTCTCACCGCCAGCTTAAACAGTGGGCACGGGAGATTATTGCGGCGGAGCTGTCACCCAGTGCCCAAAAGCCGCTGAAATGGTCCAGCACACCTATCATCTTTGACGCCGAGGATCACCCTGATCGCATTACTGCGGTCGGGTGCTTGCCGCTGTTGGTTTTGCCAACAATACGCAACCTCAAGGTGACGAAGATGCTAGTCGACGGCGGGGCCGGACTAAACCTACTCTCGCCCACCGTGATCGAGAAGCTACAAGTTCCTGACGGAGACCTCGAGGAGACGGGCACGTTTCAAGGGGTCAACCCAGGAAGGAGCCAACCAAAGGGGAAAGTCACGCTGCCCGTGACTTTTGGAAGTGATCTGAACTACAGGACGGAGAGGATCGTGTTCGATGTCGCCTGGATCCCCCTGCCTTACAACGGGATCCTTGGCCGCCCAGCGCTGGCCAAGTTCATGGCAGCATCACACTATGCCTACAACACCCTGAAGATGCCAGGGCCCGTGACGATCATCACCATCCCCTCCGACAAGAAAGACGCGCTGATTTGCGCCGACCAATTGTACCAACAAGCAGTTGCAGCAACTGCCGCTGCGGAGGCACTTGCTCCTGCCGCTGGAGCCCCGGGAGGGAAGAAGAAGAAGACCGGCGAGACCTCGGGCGCCCACTCCGGCAAGCGCACCTCTTCGGAGTGCTGTGCTCCCGTCGAGGACGTGTCTGAGAGCTCCACCGGGAAGAAGAAGACCGGTGAGACCTCAGACACCCACTCCGGCAAGCGCACCTCTTCGGAGTGTCGCGCTCCCGTCGAGGACGTGCCAGAGAGCTCCACCGGCAGAAACAAGAGATCAAGAGCTACGCCGCCAGGAACCAAGAAGGTTTCTATCAAGGAGGACGGCACGGGAGGGGCTTTTGCCATAAGCTCCGCCCTTGACAAAAAATAGGAAGATGCGCTCGTCACCTTCCTGCGGGCGAATATCGACGTGTTTGCCTGGCAAGCATCCGACATCCCCGGCGTTCCTAGGGAGGTGATTGAGCACCACCTTACTGTCTGCCCTCATGCGCGGCCCATCAAGCAGAAGGTCAGGAAGCAAGCTTTGGAACAGCAAGAGTTCATCACCGAGGAGATCCGAAAACTGGAGGCTGCGGGTTTGGTGAGAGGAGTGCTCCACCCAACGTGGTTGGCCAATCCAGTGGTAGTGCGCAAGGCAAATGGGAAGTGGAGGCTGTGTATTGATTACACAGATATCAATAAAGCTTGTCCCAAGGACCCCTTCCCGTTGCCACGCATAGACCAGATTGTCGACTCCACGGCAGGGTGTGGCCTGCTATCATTCCTCGATGCCTACTCCGGCTACCACCAGATCTTCATGGCGAGAGAAGACGAAGAGAAGACAGCATTCATCACCCCATGTGGTACGTACTGTTTCGTATGAATGCCTTTCGGGTTGAAGAGTGCTGGCTCGACATTTGCGAGGGCAGTCCAGATTGGTTTTGAACCCCAGCTCCATAGAAATATGGAGGCTTATATGGATGATATAGTGGTCAAAACCAAGGACAGGGCAACCCTTGTACCGGATTTACAAGAAACATTTGTGAACCTGTGCAAGATCAACCTCAAGCTGAACCCCGAGAAGGGCGTTTTCGACGTTCCGTCTGGCAAGCTACTCGGGTTCTTTGTATCACAGCGTGGGATAGAAGCCAATCCGGACAAGATCAAAGCTATAGAGCAGATTGAAGCACCCAAACGGGTCAAGGATGTGCGTCGGCTTGCTGGCTGCGTTGCCGCCATGAGCAGATTCATTTCCAAATCTGCTGAGCGCGCCCTCCCCTTTTTCAAGATTTTGAAAAAGGCGGGCCCAATGGAATGGACGCCAGAAGCCGAAGCAGCGTTACAGGATCTAAAGAAGTATCTTTCCTCCACGCCAATACTGGTTGCGCCTCGACCACAGGAACCGTTGCTGCTGTACCTAGCGGCAACGAACCAGGTGGTCAGTGTTGCACTGGTGGCGCAGAGAGAAATCAACAATGAGGTGATAGCAGCAACGGAGCCTGGTGCCACTGGCGTAGAGACGACACAGCCGATTGGAGTGCAGCCAAAGAAGAAGATGATGCAGCACCGGGTCTACTTCGTTAGCTCCCTCTTGCAGGGGGCTAGGTCAAGGTACTCCGGTGTGCAGAAACTGCTCTCCGGCCTTCTTATGGCCTCGAGGAAGCTGCATCACTACTTCCAGGCGCATGAGATCACTGTCGTCACTCGCCTCCCTCTGCAACGGATATTGCACAATCCAGATGCAACAGGAAGGATTGTGGAGTGGGCACTAGAGCTATCCAGCTTTGGCCTCAAGTTTGAGAGCACCTCGAAAATTTAGAGCCAAGTCCTGGCAGAGTTCGTCGCAGAATGGACTGCAACGCCTGATGAAGAAGTCCAAGAAACTGCCCTCCCCGGCAAGAGGCAAGTTGCAACTGGGTCATGTACTTTGACGGCGCTTTCTCTTTGCAGGGCGCCGGGGCTGGCGTACTGCTGGTCGCGCCCACCGGAGAGCACCTCAAGTACGTGGTCCAGATGCACTTCCCTAGGGAGGTGTCAATGAACAACACTGTCGAGTACGAGGGGCTGCTTGCCGGTCTTAGGATCGCGGCGGACCTTGGAATCAAGAAGCTCATTGTCAGAGGCGACTCACAGCTTGTCGTCAAACAAGTCAACAAGGATTACCAGAGCCTGTTGATGAAGGCCTACGTCGATGAAGTGAGGAAGTTGGAAGAGCGCTTTGACGGTATACAGGCGGAGCACATTCCTCGAGCGAAGAACGACATCGCCGATTACCTGTCAAAGCGCGCTGCTCTCAAGTTACCTGTGGAACCAGGTACCTTTGTGCTCCAGTTTTCTCAGCCATCCGTTGATCCATCAACAGAGCAGAACAAGAGGAGGAAATCAGGGCCCGACAAGTACTTTCCCGCCGAGCTCCCCGGAGCCGCCGACAAGGATGTTGCCGGGGACACTGAGCCTGCCTCCGGAGGGCTAACTCCGGCGGAGCGTCAAGTTTTTGTCGTCGAGATGGCCGCTCCCCTGGCAGAGGAAATGCCTTTAGTCCTCGCCGTCGAGCCCCAGGCTCCAGCGTGGGCGCAGCATACCGTCCGATTCCTTCAGACTGGGGAACTTCCTGAGGAGCAGGAAGAAGCGGAGAAAGTAGCCCGTCGGTCCGCCATGTATCAGTTCGTCGATGACGTCCTGTACAGGAGAAGACCGAACGGTGTGAACTTGAAGTGCATCCCTCGAGAGGAAGGACTGGAACTGTTGGCGGAAATACATGGAGGCATATGTGGATCCCACATAGGGTCAAGAGCCCTTGCCGGCAAGGCATTCCGGCAAGGCTTCTTCTGGCCCACTGCCCTCTAGGATGTGGCGGCGCTGGTCACCAGGTGTGAAGCGTGCCAATTCCATTCAAAGAAGCTTCATCAACCAGCTCAAGCCCTTCAAACCATTCCTCTCTCCTGGCCCTTCTCGGTCTGGGGGCTCGACATACTGGGCCCTTTCCCCCGCGCCGTCGGGGGCTTTGAGTACTTGTACGTTGCAATCGACAAGTTCACAAAGTGGCCAGAAGTGGAAGCAGTGAGGAAGGTCACAGCTCAGTCAGCCGTCAAGTTCTTCAAGGGGCTAGTGTGCCGTTTTGGTGTACCCAACAGGGTTATCACCGACAACGGCATGCAGTTACACGCCGCACCTTCATGCAATATACCCAAGACCTTGGCAGCAAGGTCTGTTTCGCTTCCGTTGCTCACCCCCGAAGCAATGGTCAAGCTGAGAGGGAAAATGCTGAAGTGCTGTGAGGATTAAGGACAAAGACCTTTGACAGGCTGCACAAGAGCGGGAGGCGCTGGATTGATGAATTGCCGGCGGTTCTTTGGTCGATCAGGACGATGCCAAATCGAGCCACCGGCCAGACGCCCTTTGCCCTGATATACGGGGCAGAAGCAGTTCTCCGCACGGAACTCATATACGGGTCGCCTCAAGTGCTCGCTTATGATGAGCTTGAGCAAGAGCAATTGCGGCAAGATGACGCGATGCTCCTTGAGGAAGATCGTCTTCGGGCGACTGTGAGAGCAACGCGCTACCAGCAAGCCTTGTGCCGCTACCATAGCCGCAAGGTTCATGCCCGAAGCTTTGAGGAAGGTGACCTTGTTCTCCGGCGCGTTCAATCGGCCAGGAATACAAACAAGTTGACACCGAAGTGGGAGGGCCCTTATCGAGTAATACGAGTCACCAGGCCTGGCGCAGTCCGCCTAGAGACCGAGGATGCCGTTCCGGTGAGTTACTCCTGGAACATCGAGCATCTTCGCAAGTTTTACCCATAAGGCGCGGCTTGCCGGGCCTCCCGGCAAGCCACCCTTTTGCACAAGCTTTGCCGGCAAGGCATGTAACCCTTTGTGCAAAGCCAAACGCAGACCCTGAGCATAAATAAATGAAGCGCTGGCGCCCTGAGTTTTAGCATGCATGCTGAGTCGAGTCTCGTCCTTGGTTAGGGTTGATAGTGCTTAGCAGCGGTTAACCCCTAGCTTAGAGGTCGAGTCTTTGTCTTTCCTCTATCTTCCTTGGTTTACAGGACGCACATGCATTCTTGCCGAGGCCACATGGAGGGAGGAGAGAGGAACAAATCAGTACTTGGGCCCCGGCAAGCCAGCATTGCCGGGGGCTACAAGAGCAAGAATTCGCCCGCGGCAGACCAGGGTTGCCGGGGGCTGCAATCTCAGATAAGTCTTTTTCCCCTTGTCATGCATTCTGTTATGGACTGAGGTATGTGAAACCTCGTCCTTTTCCTTGAGCTACCGTGCTCCCATAACTCTAGGTCCTAAGGCTCGTCCCTGGGACCAAGTTTGGTCGTAGTCGCGGCAGCAAAAGGATAGAACGAAGAGCCTAGGCCCGCTTCATCCCTGCCTCCGCCAAGAGCGTGAGAAAGGTCGAGCGAAGTGGGGCAACGGCAGGGCTTGTTGCCGGGTGAGAAAATGTTCATCTTAAGGATATCAGGGATTTGTTCCCTGTTGTGGGTTTTTACCTGCGAACAAAAGGAACCGGCAGACATTCCTTTTTCATTAAAAACATTCCATTCAGGTACAGTCCAAAGGGGATGAGGGACATGGATAAGGGAGATTACAAGTTTTAAACTTTACAGATGCCCGAAGGCTTGCAGCCTAAAAAGAGATAAGATGCCCGTAATGCCTTTCTTGTCCCTCTCCTCAGGAGGTAGGTCAAGGAGGCGAGAAGGGCAAAAGGGGCGCCTAGGCGAGCTACGGGTGATAGAAGACACCGAGAAGGCATCTCGGCGGCCTCCCCAGGGCTGGACGGTGATGACGGCGCTGGAGGCTGAGCTCGAAGACGAGGCGGCAGGACGTCAGTAGGAGACGAAGGCGTCGGTGCCCGCGTACTCCGACATGACGACCTTGCCACCCACCTTCTTCCTCTTCCTCTTCTGCTGCCTCCCTACGCCAGCCGCCTGGAGACGACCCCGAGAAGTTCAAGGAGCCGGCGACGCGGATAATGGGGTCGCCGGTGCCACCAGGAGCGGCACCCGACACCTAGTCGGACTCGTCATCCTGCCGTCCCCCGCCCTCGTCGTCGCTCTCGCTGTCCTCCTCGTCACCCTCGTTCGAGGAGGAGTATTCGTAGTCGGAGGAACTCTCCATGCAGCACCTCGCGCGAGTTCCGAGGTGCCCGAAGACCTTGACGGAGAGGTGGCCATCCCCCATCAGCTTGAAGTGGAGGGTGAGCCCATCCGTCAGGCTGTGGATGCGGGCGAACCTCTTCCATCCTCGACGAAGATACATGACATGAGGGGCGGGGAAGTCGACGACGGCTCGCGTGCCACTAATCCCACAACCCCTCATGTGCAACCGCGGCGACTCCGGCGGGTTCGCCTCCATCTCCCGCGCAAACGGGGTCGGGAGACGAAGGCGACGGCGCGACGACCCCCGCATCCTAATGAAGAATTCACAGGGGTCATCTCCAACATGACCTTCCACCTGAGGAGGAGCTGCTGGCGGGGGCGAGGCCGGCGAGCCGCCCCGTCTTCCTCTTCCCCGAGCACCCCGGCCTCGCCCACGGCCTCGCCCCCTCCCTCTTCCCCTCGTAGCTGGTTCAGCCACTGCGGGTGCAGGAGAAGGGGGGACGCGCTGTCGAGCAGCGACCCTCGCCCCCACCGTTGAGGAGCCGGGGTTTTCCTTCTTCATGGCGGATAGAAGAAAGGAGCAGAAGCTGGAGGAGAAAGAAGATGGAGGAGTGTGGAGCGCCGTCCCCTCCCTCCGCCCTTTATAAAGGGGCGGGGCTGGAGCTCGACCGCCCCACTCGACCAATCAAGATGCAGAAGGCGAGAGTGGCTGGGACCGACCCGCCGCCCTGATAACCCTCAACCGTAAGGGATCGAGATAGTCTTCGCGGGTAAGAATAACCCAATTTATTGATTCGACACACGGGGAGCCAAAGAGTATTTATAAGCTTTGACAGTTGAGTTGTCAATTCAACCGCACCTGAAATATACTTACTTGCAACAAAAGATAAATGGTAACAGTGATATGATAGTGATGACAGTGATAGTAAAAGTAAATAGCAAAAGTAAATAGTAAAGGTAAATGGCAAAAGTAGCAACTAGTGACAAGCAGGATTTAAAACACTGTAGGCTAGGGAGATGGATGGTTGGGCGCTGCATGGATGAGATATATCATGATTCTAACTTGGGGCACGGCACACGGAAAAGTAATGATCATCTAGGCAAATATCAAACATTAGGCATGTATCCCGTAGGTAGTTGTGCGTGCTTGCAATAAGAACTTGCACAACATCTTTTGTCCTACCATCCCGCTACGAACGGGGCCAAAAGGAACTTATGGAGATTAAGGTGCTCCTGTCAAAGAGCACCGGAACAAAGCAATGAAGTCAATGGATACATGTAATCCTCAAACTACGGACCATCCCCTTTGGTGTCCCAAGCTGTCACTTTTGGGATCGCCGGTTCCGAACCGTAACAGGTGCAAACAACTCATAGATAGGATCAATAACACAAATATATTCATGCAAACACATATGGTTCAGATCTGAAATCATGGCACTCGGGCCCTAAGTGTCAAGCATTAAGAATAACAAGTTGAAGCAAAGATGATAAACACCATAGTAGATGATAGGCAACATGCCCCCAACGATCTGACAAACTATTACATGATCTAACTCATCCAATCCCTACCACCCCCTTCGCCTACAGCAGGGGATTACTCACACATGGAAGGAGAAGTCATGGAGGGATGATGGAGTGGTGATGATGATGACGATGGCGACGATCTCCCCTCTCCGGAGGCCAATTCAGCCTCCAGATTAGCCCTCCCGAAGAAGAACAGAGGGTGGTGGCGGCTCCGCGACGAAAACTGCGAAAAGAACTTCTGATCTGGGATTTCTCCGTCACGAGCTAAAATACGAGTCAAAGTAGGGCACCAGGGGAGGTGGGGCCCACCCAGGCGACCCCCCGGCGCGGCCAGGGGCTGGGCCGTGCCACCAGGGCGCCTGGGGCCCCCCTGGTCCCTCTTCTGGCTCCGGGTTCCTTCGGGTGCGTGGATTTTCTGTGATTTTTCGTGGATTTTTCTGAGATACCTAAAAATCCGTTTTCCTGCACACAATAAAACCATACAGGCAGCTCTGCTGAAAACAGCGTCAGTCTGGGTTAGTTTAGTTCAAATCATGCAAGAATGAGGTCAAAACAATATCAAAAGTGTTTGGAAAAGTAGATACGTTTGAGACGTATCAACTCCCCCAAGCTTAGCATATTGCTTGTCCTCAAGCAATTCAGTTCAAGGAACTGGACGCAACAAAGAAAACTTTGACAAACTCTTTTGCTTCATTAGATGTATATAAGCATGTACTACGAAAAGAGTCTAGCAAGTATTGAAACAGTACTATGAGGACAATGCACGAAGCAATCCTTCTTTCAAGTGACCAATCACAAATACCTAAAATTCAATAATATATTACTGAAAATCAAGACAAGATCACATTGCACATAGCTTGAGCATATTAGGGTGGTATCTCGCTAGCCTCCATGAGTGAAGCAAAACATAAATGCAGAAACTCCTCCAGAGTTTTAAAGGAGACTAGAACTAAGAATTTCAGAATAAATCATATCACAAGCATGCAGAAGACAATGTAATACTTTGGGACAATGCACATTTGTGGGGACCCCGACTTAGAAGTCGAGATCACCGAATGCACGTGTACAGTGATCCCAGAGATCGATGCTCAATGAACACACAAAAGCTGAAATAACAAGAGACTTACATCCATACAGATAGTCTTACACGAATTATGGCCATTATGGCCAAGTCTTACATAGATAGAGCCTCACGGGCTGAATAGCAAATAACTCAAATAGCGGAAATCTTCGATATCGGGTAGAACCCATGCCATCTGCCTTAACCCTACAGGCATTCTGACTGGGATAGTGTCCTAGTTCGCATGATCGTCTCCAAAAAACTCTTCCTCATATTCCTGTTCTTCCATGCCTGGCCAATTAAATAACCAGTGGAAAGCCAATGAGTACTTTGAATGTACTCGCAAGCAACCCATGATGTGGTACAAAGAAACAATGCAATTTGAACAATAATGAACAATCTAGCAACAGGCTAGGATGAATATTCTACCATCAAGTTTATGCATCAATAAACTCGCGTAACCTCGAAGACAGGTTACCAATATCAACATGGACATATTTCAACTCATCGAGTCAAGTCACCACCTTGGCTCATCACATATATACTTGCATCGAAGAGGTAAAATTCTGGACATAGTTTAAGTAGCACCACCCAACTGTCCATGACCGTGGACACGGCTATTCGAATAGTTTTACACTCTGCAGAGGTTGTGCACTTTACCCACAAGATCCGGGGAACTTTCGTGTCATCCACGACCCGCGGTACCTCAAGTACCCGGGGTAAGCACCCGGTCATTACCTTTCCTTAGACGACACTAACATAGAGTCCACTCGTTGGTACATGGCCCTCGGGTACAAACAATAGATCACGGGACTTGCCCTAATTTCAATGTCACACGTACCCGAAGGGACCAACGGTGTGTCCGGTGCCCTGTGAAAACAGTCATGGTCGTCTATCCAAGCACGACCCCGTCCCGGGAAAGACCTCAAGTCCAGCCGTCACTAGTAATGCGGGCACCATGCTAGTATCGACCTAAGTAATCAATAAAGCCCCGTCCCATAAGGGGTAGTGTGGTTGCACATGTTTGGTTGGGACGGTAGTCACACATAAATCTAATCCATTATTTCACCATGCACATGATTTGTCGGCACATCACTTCTTCCTCAAGTGATGACCTAACACAACATCACCCTCGGGCATTAGGGGCACCCGATGGGTTCATGCAAAGATTTCAACTACGAAGGTTCAAATTACACATGCATCATTTAAGCATCATGACCAACTATTTGCATGTCATCTAGCACTTAGCAAGATCAAGATCAAGCATGCATCATGTGGTGGTTTCAACTAGGTCACCACCGTAACCCTATCATCACGCATCGGAAACAAACGAGTTCCAATGAACAAGTGTATCATGGTCAAAGGGCTGCTTGCCTGGATTGGCTTGGTCTTCAAAGTCTTCAACTCCTTCTCCTTCTCCTTCCTCAGCAACTTCGTCAAATACGGGATCTATACGTCGCATAATAACCACGGGAAAATAAGACCACAATTAAAACAGAAAAATCAAAGTGCTCAGAAAAATGTCAACCTATTTTTGTAAAATACTAGAGGAATTTCTAAGATGGGGAAAAATCTTAGTTGGAGTTTTGGAGTTACAGAATGGAATCTATTGATTTTTGAACAGGAGTTTTACTGCTCAAATTTGAATTTAAATTTGAACAGAACAGAAAAGTTTCATAGATGTGAGTGAAAGTGGTACCATTAAATGGGTTGGAATATTACAAGAATTTAGGAGTTGGAATTATTTTATTTGGACCATTATTCTTTTTTGTAAAAATGTTTAAAACAATTACAGAAAGAATAAAGAAAAATCGCCCCTGTGCAACTGGGCCAGAGGGCCACAGTGCACGGCCCAGGGCTGACTAGCCCAGCCGCACGGGTGCCTGCGCGCGCACGTCAGGTTTTTGAACCTGACGGGCGGGGCCCGACGGTCAGTGGCTGAGAGGAGGGGGAGAGAGGTATGGGGATGACAGGCGGGGCCCGCCTGTCATCTCCAACCTCACGGCCACGGCGACGGCGAGCTCACCGGCGAGGTTTCCGGCCACGGCGACGGCAACGGAGGGTAGGGATGGGTCCAGCGTCGAGTGGCGGATGTAGTGGAGGTGGTACGCCGGGGAGGTCGGGTTCGCCGGCGGCGAGGTGGGACGGCGGAGGAGCTACGGGAGGTCGTTGCTCCGGTCGTCTCCGACTGCAACAGGAGGGGGAAACAGAGGGGAAATGGTCAGTGAGGCGAGAGGGTTCCAAATCGGGCAAAAGGAGGGGCAGGGGAGGCCCGTACTACGAGATCACCGGCGGCCCGATGCGGCGGAGCTCCGATCGATCCCGAGCACTGGGACTACCTAGGGAGGAACTGGTGGTGTTGGGGTGTTGCTGGGGATGAGGAGGAGCTGCTGGTGCCGTTGGAGAGGCTCGGGAGGGGCTTATATAGCCGCGCCCACGGTCCACCGTGGACTCGTGCGCCGGCGAGGTTGCAGGCGAGGCTAGGAGAGGTTCTGGTGCCTGTGATCAAGCCGGGGAGGATCGTGGAGTTGTTCCACGTCCAGCTGAGGTGAGAAGAGGAGCGGGGGAAGCTTCCAGCCGACGCGCGTGTGCGAGGCAGAAGAGTGGACGCTGCGGGCGGCCTGCGCGCATGCGACGACGGCCACTGGAGGGCGCAGGAGGAGGGGGGACAGCGCCGGGGTGGTTGCGGACGTCGAGGGGCCTCGACTGGCCAGAGGGAGGAGCCCGAGGCTGTCGGGGGCGGCTGATTAGCTGGAGCTACAGTGCGTGGGCGCACTGTAGCGCGCTCCAGAGCGCCCGAATGGCTGGCACCTTCGTGCCCCCGTCGCTCTGGTCGTGTCCAACGTACCCAAGAGTGTCTAGAAGGTTGAGGGAGGAGTAAAGAAATGGCCTGTGGCCTTGGATGCCCTGGAGGTGCTGAGAGAGAGAGAGAGAGAGAGAGAGAGAGAGAGAGAATGTTGGTGACTTGGTGAAAATTTGCTGTCCAACAGGGTAAACTTGGGTTCTTACCCCTCAATCATGGAGCTGGGGTGCTGGGGAAGTTACTGGAGGTAGCCAGTAGCTGAATGAACATGTGGTAAATGGTTGAGGCCATGGAGAAGAGTAAAAGTGATCATGATGAGGGTTTTAGTAAATCTGCAGAAGGTGTTTGATCAGTGTTTGGTCAAGCAAATGACCTCCACTTGACATGGCACTTAACAGGATTGAATAACATGTGAAAATAGGGTGCTTCACCAAATTTGGGCTCATTTGAAGAAACTAGCCAATGTAACTTTGGTGAACCCTAGAAATCAACAAAAACAGCTTCATCTTGATTGAGTCAAGCTAATCATCTCCCCTTGATGCACCACTTGGTGTAGCATCATCATTTGGGGTATTGATCATGCCCACAAAGTTTGAAGCTCCAGGTAAAAAGTTAGTAATGTAAAGTTGTTCAAATTTGCATTTGAACAGAAAGGGTTTTGGGGTGATCAGATCAAGTTGCTCTATTCCAAATCTTGTGCCATTTGGTCTAGATGCCTTATTAGGCATTTCTAGCATGTGCACCAAGTTTGAGAGCATTTGGACAAGTTTGGCAATGTAGAGTTGCTCAAACTTCAAATATGGACAGAATGGTTATGAAGGGGTTTGAGGATGTTTTCTTGCTTCCCAAGGCATGGGATTTTGCAAGGTCATCAAATATGTCATATATGACATGATAGAATTTCCCTGGAATTTTGGGAGAATATTTCCTTTGTAAATATTTCAAAAGCTTGAAATATCCAGAAAGGGTTTTAGAGGGTTTAGCCCATTATTTTGAACATGACCAAGTGTTGAAACTCTTATATATGGACAATATATGTCCTCTGAGTCTCCCTGAATTTTGGCAAATATTTTTGAAATAGTTAAATAATTTTCCCCTATTAAAGACCATTTTTGGCCTTAAGAAAAAGCTTTTAAATAAAATACTAAGATAACTTTTAAAATTATACTTTTGTGGTTTCTGGGAGTCCTATGACTACTAGGTCTCAAATAAACCTTTTGAAATAATTTTCTCACCCTAAATCAAGTACTTGGAGTGCAAATCTCAATTCAGGGGTTTTTGGAAAACTAAATTTATAAAATAATTTTTGGCCAAATTAATTTTGTAAGAAAATACTATACTGTTATATAACACTTGGCATGATCATTGGGCAGAAGTTTTGGGTATGGAGATGAATTCTACAAGAGGTCATAGTTGACTTTAATGAGCACAAGAAAAAGCACATGAAGAAATTCAACTTCAAATAAAAGCCAAATGATGCCAAAAAAATTTGCTGGTCCAAATTTTCATGCTTCAAAGATACAAAAAAACATGTTACAAAATGCAGGGTGTGACAACATTACACTCAGAATGACAATTATGCTCTCCTAGTTGGTGCTTTGAAGAAAGAAGGTGGAGACTCTCGAACCGTGGCTTTTGTTGGCAAGGTTGAAAACCCGTGATCGGAAAGAAAAACTAAACATGTACCAGAGCTCTTGGTTTTAAAAACAGAGGTAAAAACGTTTTTAGAGGTGCATATTTCGTCAACGAGTGCTAGCAGATAACTCAATCACTTCTTGAGCTGGACAAGTCTCGAGGAACGGCTCCCGCATGAGGACGATCACATCCTCTTAATCTCCTTTGTTTATCACTGCCAAAGTTTTCTGATTTCTCGTGAACAAAACATGAAGGAGGGTTTGTTTGTTGTATTATCTTTTATGAGCCGGGCGCACTCTATGCCAGTTCCTTCTCGTATTAGGGGTTTGCACATTAGACATGCAATCCAGGGATGAAACTTGTCCAACTTAAAAAGATCATGAATTAACTACTACTTCCTCATGAGCTAAAATAGAGGCACAAAAAGAGAAATGCTTTTGATTAATTTCGAGATGGCACACGAAAGTCTTCGTTAGGAATGGCAGGTAAATACCATGTATAGGAAGGTATGGTGGACTCATATGGCATAACAGGTTTTATGGATTTTGGATGCACAAGCAGTCAGTCCGCTTAGTACAGGTGGAGGTTAGCAAAAGACTGGGAAGCGACCAACTAGAGAGCAATAACGGCCATAATCATGCAGAGCGACAAAGCAACATTGAATCGGGCATGAAAGTGGTATAACTATTCTGAAACTCAATGATCATCAAGGCAGAGCAGACTTTTTAGTCTTAAACATGTGTAAACATGTGCCAAGTCAATCCAAAAATTCTCTAAAGGGAAAGACCACCTTAGTATACCGAACTATGAGCAGTGCAATGCATGTAGATCATTTCAATAACATATTATATACTCTAGTTATTCGAGACTAGCCACAAGGAAAGCATGAACCACTGGAAGAGCATTGTAAACATAGCACTATGTCGCTACAAGCTGGTCTCTAGATCATAAGTACAGGCATATGTACAAAAGTAGAAACAAGAAGAGTTCATACTGATGGGCCTCGAACCCCTCGTTGGTTACCCCAAGTGGAAGGTGTAAGATGCAGTAAGTAGAAGTGTTTTCCCTTAGCAAAGATGCCTAGGATCGAATCCCCAGAGACTCAGTACAGGTGGAGGTTAGCAAAAGACTGGGAGCGATCAACTAAGAGAGCAATGACGGTCATAATCATGCAGAGCGACAAAGCAATATCGAATCAGGCATGGTAGTTATATCGCTACTCAGAAACAAAAGATCATCAAGGCTTGACAGACTTTCTTTACAGTCTTAAATATGCGTGAGCATACGCCAAGTCAATCAAAATAAATTCTCGAAGGAAGATATTACTAAACCATACCACATCATAAGCAAACAAATCAAGTTTGTACTCCAATAACACATTGGGAACCCCCCCAGCTATTTGAGATTAACCATAAGAAAACCTGAACTACTAAGCACCATCATGCAAGTAGCATCTTTATCATAGACACATTAACCAATGCAACGGAAGCAAACTCTCTTAATAAGGTGAGCATGATAATTAAAGAGAGTTCAAGCAACCAACTAAACAAAAGCTCTTTGAAAAGATAAGCATGAATACTAAGAGCAGAGCACGATAGTAGCTATTAAAAGACAAAGAATACACACAGCAAAGATAGACATGAAAATTCTATGTTATGTTCTAGGTAGAAGTGAAGCGTGTTTCTCTCCCACATAAAGGAATGCTGAGTTTCGACTTGTTATGAAAAACTAAAAAGAAAACTAAAAGCAAGACGCTCCAAGCATAGCACATAACACATGAAGTGATAAAAATATAGTGGAACGAAAGACGAACTGATAATGTTGATGGAGAAGGGGATGCACGGGGGCATCCCCAAGCTTAGATGCTTGAGTCTCCTTGAATATTTCTTGGGGGTGCACGGGGGCATCCCCAAGCTTAGACGCTTGACACTCCTGAATCTTTTTATCATCTTCCCGCGCACACTTGAAAACTCCCTTCATACATAACTCATCATAATCTGATTAGCGAGGTTAGTACCCTTAATAAAATAATTATACCTTGCTGGAAATAAAGATATTCTTGAAGTTCTACTGTTTCTCAAGATTGCCAAAAGGTTTTTGCAAAGAAAAAGCAAGCTCTTGATTTGCAAAGTGAAGGAAAGGCAAAACAGGACATAATCTGTGAAAAACAGAACAGCAGGTAGTAATTGATCTGTTCGGGATACTTCTGCAACTCAAATCACAAAACTCAGAACATAAGCACGAAAGACAATTATATAGAGAATGCTGTCGAAAAAATTCAGACCAAAAATATGATCTGGTGATTTTATACGAATTTTTCTATCCAAGGACAGAATCTGTTTCCTGGACAGCACCTCACAACTTTTGAACTTTCTAGCAATCCGAGGCTATACTTGGCACAAATATGAAAAGCAAAGATACAATGATGATGCTACAGCAGTAAACAACATCAAGACACAACAAAAGCAAAATATATTTATTCATTGGGCTGCCTCCCAAAAGCGCTTTCTTTTATGCCTTTAAGCTAGGCATAAGACTTTATTGATGGTCTCGTAGGAATAAGAGTTGAAGAACAAAAGAGGGCATCAAGAAGCAAATACCAAACACATTTAAGCCTAACATGCTTCCTATGCATAAGAATATTGCAATAGAATAATTCATTGAAGCACAAAGCAATAAGCATAGGAAGACAAAACAAGTGCAGCTTCAAAACCTTCAACATAAAGAAAGGGAACTTGATATTATTGAAATATCTATAAGCATATGTTCCCTTCTCACAATAATTTTCAGTGGGATCACGAATAAACTCAACAATATAAGTATCACATAAAGCATTGTTACCATGATCCACATGCAAAAAGGTACTCTTACTCTCCACATAAGTATCATGAAGAGGATAAAACTTGGTATAAAAGAGAGACATAAGCTCTTGCCAATCAAGCAAGTGCGAGTTATCGAGAAGCTTATACCAAACTGAAGCCTTATCTATAAGTGATACGGCGAACAATTTCCTCATGACAAACTCCCTTGACACACCTGCAAGCTTAAATAATGAACATAGTTGTGACAGATATAGCAAGTGTTCACCGGGATGTCTGTCTCCTGCATAACGATTAGCCAAAACATAATCGATAATACCAGCTGGTATTTTATAGGGCACAATTTCAGTAGGGGGAGGAGCAACCACCACAGGTGTGGGGCGTCTTCCCGCAAGCAACGATCCAATAGCAAGGTTGTCCATAAGCATAACTAGTGAAATACATAGAGAAAACTGAAAGGTAAACTAACAAGACTAAAAAGCAAAGGTAAAAGATAGCATGCAACTCCCCTATCCTGAAGAGTGGAGTCCCTGGCAACGGCGCCAGAAAATCCTCCTTGATGGGCCTCGAACCCCTCGTTGGTTACCCCAAGTGGAAGGTGTAAGATGCAGTAAGTAGAAGTGTTTTCCCTTAGCAAAGATGCCAAGGATCGAATCCCCAGAGACTCCTAGGTTCAACAAGTAGGTGTCAACTGCTAACGGCGCGGATTAGCAATCAACGTGGACCTGCACACAGATACAGATAACTTTGCTCCCAACGAGTACAGAGAGGTCGTCAATCCCTCCGTCCTTGTAGTTCACAAAGGATTAAACGCAAATGATAGTAGTGATAGATAATGTTTGCAATAGTAAGTAAAAGCGAAAAGTAAATAGCGGATGTGATCAATGATGGTAATATGGACCGGAGTCTCATGATGTTCACTAGTGATGTCTCTCTCCCAAAAGACGATAAAACAACTATGTGAGGTAAACGAATTACAGCTGGGCAATTGACAGGACCACGAACGCAAACCAATGCTGATTACATTGCAAGAAAGGTTGAGGTTCAAAGCATGGGCGGTACGCCAAATTAAGTAGACCGAAATCCATCAATATCTACTACTAATCATCCACCTTGAGATATCTATCCAGAACATCTCGCTAGTATTAAATTGTGAGTCCCACCCATAGTGTAAACTCAATGCAACAGACAACTGCATTAAAAGAACTTTGCGTAAAGTAAACAATCCTTGCACCCGCGGGCACAAGCACCGTTGTTTTCCCCCTTGTGGCAATAGCACATCCCCTAGACTCATGTTTCTGTCACTCAAGCTAGTCATCAAGGGGCATGAACCCACAATCGAGCATAACGTTCCCTCTTGGAGTCACTACCTATTACTCGGCCAAAGCAATAAATAACAACGGAGAACATGCAAGAATTACTTATGAACAAAAATATAAAAGAGGTAGATCAAATATATTACTCAAGATCAATCTGAACATAATCTCATAATCCATCGGATCCCAGCAAACTCAACATAGCAACAGCATAAGGATTACATAGGTGCCTCGATCATGTAGGGCAGCTCACGAGGACTAATTAGTGAAGCACAAGAACGGGAGGAGAACATCACATAGCTACTGGTCATGGACTCATGGTCCAAGGGAGACTACTCACGAGTCATCCGGGAGGCGTCCATGGTGGTGGAGAAGCTCCCGGTGGTGATCCTCCCCTCCGGCAGCGCGCCGGGAAGAGTTTTCCTGGTGCTCCCGATCTTGGAAGCGGCGGCGGCGGCGGAACTGAGATGGGATCGCGAAAAGAGTTCCTGTTCTGAGGGTTTCGGAGGACCCTTTAAATATATGCCAAAGGAGGGCATCGGGGGAGCTTCGGGGGGCCCAGACGCCCCCCCGGCGCGGCCCAGGGGGGGGGGGGCGCCGCCAGGGCGCCTGGAGCCCTGGTGCCCCCCCCCCAGGCTGCCCTTCGGACGCAGTGTTGTTTCTGGAACGCTGATTTTTTTTATATTTTTTCTGGATTTTTCTGGGCAGTTCTCGAAACGTGAAAACCTGAAATACAAAAACAGCCGAAAACAGAAACTGGCACTGGGGTGCACTGGATTAGTAAGTTAGTCCAAATATGATCAAAAGTGTATGGAAGTGTATGAATATCATAGCAATATCACCCAAAAGTGGCATGGAGCAAGCAGAAATTATAGATACGTTTTGGACGTATCACATACCGGTCTTCCTTGTTGCTTCCCTTCAGTCGATCTTCGTCATTACTGCTTGTCACTTGCACGATCGAACGTAGGAAATATAATTAAATGCCATCACGGACTCGAGCTGAACTCTGAAAACAAAGCAAACTAAAGAGAAAAAAGGAAATCTTTTTGGATTATTTCAAAGTTTGAATGAAAGCAAAAGAAAGAGAAAATCTTATTGTTGTTTTTGCAAAGAGAGAAATAAAGAAGAACGGGCAAAAACTTCGAAAAGATCAAAGCGAACAAAACGGATAATACAATGGAAAAGTGAGAGGGGCACGTACTCCCCCAAGCTTAGGCTTTTGGCCTAAGTTGGTAGCAGCTACTGCCCCCAGGAGCCTCCTGCTCCGGGGGTATGGTGGTGAGTCCAAGGGTCGTAGAAGGATGCCGGCGCGTATACCGAACTCCTCGGAGTCTCCCATGAGGAAGGGTCCGTACGCCAAGCAGAGGAAGACCCTTCACCAAACTCGGTGGCGGTATCTCCCTGAAAAAGTGGTAACTCACCGTGCTCCTCCTCGTCGGGCACAACCCCCTCCATGGGGTTATGAAACTGATACTGGGCCATGAACTCATCGAACTGGACAACATCGAAGGACCATCCGTTCCTGCGAGAAAAATCAAACAAAAGAGGTGCAGGTAGACGGATCTCGCGTTCCGCGGTAGTTCCGAAACGCAAGATATAAACAAGATTATCCAGCTCAGAAGCCATGGTAACAAACTTATGCCTTTTCATAGCAGCAAGATCAAAGCTTACATAAGTAAAAGGATTATCATCAGGGTGTGGGGTGCCTCCAAGATGTTCTAAGATAAGTGTGGCATAAATGCCACCATATAAGTCTCCCTTGTTACCGTTCATAGCAAGGCGTCGAGCAATTAAGGCACCCAGATTATAATCAGACCTCCCTGAGAGGGCTGCCGCCAGGATAGCAATATCCGGAGCAGAAATATTGCTCGTGTTGTCACGAGCTAGCACCCCTCTAGCAACATAATATGCAAAATACCTGAGGTGAGGAAATAAGATGCTGGAGATCTTCGACCGATGAATATCCCTCGTACCCATGCTGCAGACAGAGTTGATGACGGTTTTCAGCTCGGAGGGCTGAGTGGCCATCCTAGCCGTCCTCCCAACGTTTGGCACACCTATTATTTCACAAAACTTTCCCAGAGTCATGGTGATAAGATCATTGTAAATTTTAAACTCAATAGCACCTGAATCAGGATTATATCTAAAACTGTTAATGAAACTGGAGGTGAGTTTTTGATATTGAGTTACACGGCACGTGACGAGCCGTGTCAAACCTGCATTAGCACAAAGATTATAAAACTCATCCTTGATTCCCGCAGCTTCAAGGAATTCATCACATGGAAACGTCATCGCACGTGCTGGACTTGTGTCTTCCAACAACTCCAGGGGCACATGATCTTCATTATAGCTTACCCTAGCAGTCGAGGGTGAAGCTGCCGCTCTAGTAACTCGATCGGAGTGTGCGGGCCTCCTCTTCTCAAGCCACCCTTTTTCCCTTCCTAACAAACTCATTTCTGAAATTTTTGGCAATTTACAAAAATGAGGATTAAAACAAGGTGAGTTAAGGCAAACTACTCAACTCACTTGCCCAAGGCATAAACTTGCATCAAAACTTGGAAAATAACTTTCTACACATGCATGCAAGCTCATCTATACAGCACCAAGAACTACTAAATACTCACAAATGAAGCCACCAATCAGAAATATAATTGGAGGGGTGGAGGAGTCACATACCAGGGAGTATTTGTTCAAAATCTCAGCTCAAATGGTGGGCTATAGAGAGAGATCGAAGAATCGCCTCCAAGAACAGCAAGAACACAAGAACAAGTGCAGAACTCGCGTTTTTGGAGAAAAAGAGAGAGGGAGGAAGAAGACATACCTGGAGGGGGGCCATGTGGGCCCCAGGCGCCCTGTGGGTGCGGCCAGGGGCTGGGCCGCGCCAGCTGGCCGCCTGGGCCACTGGTGGGTCCCCCTGGCTGGCCCCAGGTCCCTCTGGGTCACTCCCAACGTGGGAATTTTTATTTTAATTTTTCTGAAAACTTCACTGTTGAAAATTTTCCGAAGTTCAAAAAGCTGCGAAACTCTCTGAAAACTTGAAGCAGTTAGTAGTATTGTGAAGCTTCAAAACATAAACACTTGGTACAACAAGTAGAACAAAAACTAAAAACAAATGAAAACATAACAAGCTCAACTTTTATCTATATAAAACATGTTTACTAGTAAGGTTGATCAAGTCTTACGAACAAACAGGCGATATATAGAGCAAAAAGTCTCACCTCTTACGAAGTAATCACTAAACCTTTACTTTGATGGACATTGTCCCCACCATGATAGTTTTGTATTTATGAGGCACATGTAGTGGACAGTCCCATTCTCCAATCTTCACGGTCTCGATATTTTCTATAGAGTTGAGGCCATGCCTCCTGTCGATCTTCTTTGGAAAATATATCGTGTGTTCTTTATCATTCACATGGAAGGTAACCTTCCCTTTATTGCAATCAATAATAGCACCTGCGGTGTTAAGAAAAGGTCTACCAAGAATAATGTACATGCTTCCATCCTCGGGCATGTCAAGCACAACAAAATCAGTAAGAATCAAACAATTAGCAACTTCTACGGGAACATCCTCACAAATACCTATTGGAACAGCGGTTGACTTGTCAGCCATCTGAAGGGAGATATCTGTAGGAATTAGTTTCTCTAAACAGAGCCTCTCGTAAAGAGAGAGAGGCATAACACTCACTCCTGCTCCAAGATCACATAAAGCAGTTTTGACATAATTGTTCTTTATGGAGCAAGGAATGGTGGGTATACCTGGATCACCGAGCTTCTCAGGAATCTTGCAACTGAAAGAGTAGTTAGCAAGCATAGTAGATATTGCTTCATTAGGAACTTTTCTTTATTAGTGACAATATCTTTCATATATTTTGAATAAGGAGGTAACTTAATAGCATCAGTCAAAGGGATTTGAAGAAAAAGAGGTTTAATCCACTCACAAAACTTATTGTAATGCTCTTCTTCTTTAGATTTGATGGACTTACCTGGAAAGGGCATGGGTTTCTGCACCCATGGTTCTCTTTCCTTCCCATGTTTTCTTGCGATGAAGTCTTCTTTAGTGTACCTCTTACGTTTGTCAGGTGCTTCTTCTTCTCGAACTTCAGGCGGATCATTCTTCTCATTATCCTTACCTTCAGGTTCAGCACCGTCTTCAGTCTCAGCATCGGAGATAGATACACTGTTGGGATCAACAGCTGGCTCTTCATCTGCAATAGGATCATTAGAATTGTCAGCCTCCTTATGTTTCTTCTTCTTCTTTGGAGAGCCAACAATTTCTTCTTCCTGCATTTGAGAATCTTGCTCGATTCTCCTCGGATGCCCCTCTGGATAGAGAGGATCTTGAGTGCTAGTTCCTCCTCGGGTCTTAATCCCGAAAGCCCGCAAATTATCTTGTTTGGCATTGTTAGCAAGCAAATCTTTTTGCACATTAGAAATTTGGTCAAGCTGAGTTTTAACCATATGAAAATGCTTCACAAGACATTGAACGTCGTTAACCGTTCTACCTAGAACATCAAGAAAACTTTTGATAGCAAGGGAATTATCATGCAACTAACTTTGTATCCTCTCATTAAAATGGTTTTGTTTCATAATAAAATTATCAAGCTCATCTAAACATTGATCAGGAGGCTTACCATGAGGGATGTCACTTGCGTTGAAATCTAAAAGAGAGTGTAACTCTACCATAGGAGGGTGAGTGGTAGGCTCACACAACTTCTCAATAGGGGGTAGATTCTTCACGTCTTCAACTTTAATACCTTTCTCTTTAATAGACTTCTTTGCTTCTCGCATATCTTCGGGGCTTAGAACAAACATGCCCCTCTTCTTTGGTGGTGGAGGTGGTTCAGGGACGGACCAATCTTCATGGTTTTTGGCAATCCTGCCCATTAAATCTTCTGCATCGTCCGGTGTCCTTTTCCTGGAAACACAACCAGCACAACTGTCCAAATAGGACCTGGATTCATCAGTTAGACCAGCATAGAATATATCGATTAATTCGTTCTTAGGGACTTCATGTCCTGGTCTAGCCCGAATCAGACCGCAGTACCTCCCCCAAGCTTTAGGGAGGGACTCATCCTGCAACTGTTTAAAGTTATAAATTCTTTGTAAAGCAGCATGTTGCATGTGAGCAGGAAAGTACTTATCAACAAAAGAGTGAGCTAAGTCTTGAGGACTCTTAATGGAACCGCATGGGAGTGAATCATACCATGCTTTAGCACCTTCCTTCAAGGAGAAAGGAAGAAGCTTGGTCACGTAAAAGTATCGTATCTTCTCATCTGTGGTAAACAGGCCACCCAACTCACCGAGTTTAGTTAGGTGTGCAATAGCATCATCATTTTCTCTGCCATAAAAGGGGTCAGCTTCAACCATAGGTATAAGTGAAAGATGAACAGAGAAATCATAATCAGGATCATCAATGCATATAGGAGATGTAGCAAATTCAGGATCAGGAACGGTTTTGTTCTTCAAAGAGTGCTTTTCAAACAGTTTCTTAATAACTTCAGGGTCAGAGCCAGAAAACTCTGTCAGTTCCCTGCATAAATCTTCATCAAGCATATAGTAATCATCATCAAGGAGTCTCTCCTTGAGTTTACTCAAATTAGGATAATCATAAGTTTCACCAATAGGGTAGCGAGTAACAGGAATTTCAATTCCAGACTTTTTAGCAGCAGCAGCGATCTGTTTTTCAAGAGCATAACCAAGTGAACTAATATCATCAACAGTAGTAGATGCATCATCAAGAGTATCGGACATAGTAACAGATTCAGTAGGAGTATCATGTGGTGGTGGTGAGGCAAACTTACTCATAACAGAATGTGAATCAAGTGTAGCACTAGTGCTCAGAACAGTACCTCTTCTTGTAGTGGATAGTAAGATCGGAACCTTGGGGTCTCCTTTCTTACCCATAGCGGATGAAGTGCAGCAGGTAGGATACTTCAAGTAGACTTGTAAATATTGCTATGCTCCCCGGCAACGGCGCCAGAAAACGGTACTTGATAACCCTCAACCGTAAGGGATCGAGATAGTCTTCGCGGGTAAGAATAACCCAATTTATTGATTCGACACACTGGGAGCCAAAGAGTATTTGTAAGCTTTGACAGTTGAGTTGTCAATTCAACCGCACCTGAAATATACTTACTTGCAACAAAAGATAAATGGTAACAGTGATACGATAGTGATGATAAAGATAGTAAAAGTAAACAGCAAAAGTAAATAGTAAAGGTAAATGGCAAAAGTAGCAACTAGTGACAAGCAGGATTTAAAACACTGTAGGCTAGGGAGATGGATAGTTGGGCGCTGCATGGATGAGATATATCATGATTCTAACTTGGGGCACGACACACGAAAAAGTAGTGATCATCTAGGCAAATATCAAACATTAGGCATGTATCCCGTAGGTAGTTGTGCGTGCTTGCAATAAGAACTTGCACAACATCTTTTGTCCTACCATCCCGCTACGAACGGGGCCAAAAGGAACTTATGGAGATTAAGGTGCTCCTGTCAAAGAGCACCGGAACAAAGCAATGAACTCAATGGATACATGTAATCCTCAAACTATGGACCATCCCCTTTGGTGTCCCAAGCTGTCACTTTTGGGATCGCCAGTTCCGAACCGTAACAGGTGCAAACAAGTCATAGATAGGATCAAGAACACAAATATATTCATGCAAACACATATGGTTCAGATCTGAAATCATGGCACTCGGGCCCAAAGTGTCAAGCATTAAGAATAACAAGTTGAAGCAAAGATGATAAACACCATAGTAGATGATAGGCAACATGCCCCCAACGATCTGACAAACTATTACATGATCTAACTCATCCAATCTCTACCACCCCCTTCGCCTACAGCAGGGAATTACTCACACATGGAAGGAGAAGTCATGGAGGGACGATGGAGTGGTGATGATGATGACGATGGCGACGATCTCCCCTCTCCGGAGGCCAATTCAGCCTCCAGATTAGCCCCCCCGAAGAAGAACAGAGGGTGGCGGCGGCTCCGCGACGAAAACTGCGAAAATAACTTCTGATCTGGGATTTCTCCGTCACGAGCTAAAATACGAGTCAAAGTAGGGCACCAGGGGAGGTGGGGCCCACCCAGGCGACCCCCCGGCGCGGCCAGGGGCTGGGCCGCGCCACCAGGGCGCCTGGGGCCCCCCTGCCCCTGGTCCCTCTTCTGGCTCCGGGTTCCTTCGGGTGCGTGGATTTTCTGTGATTTTTCGTGGATTTTTCTGAGATACCTAAAAATCCGTTTTCCTGCACACAATAAAACCATACAGGCAGCTGTGCTGAAAACAGCGTCAGTCTGGGTTAGTTTAGTTCAAATCATGCAAGAATGAGGTCAAAACAATATCATAAGTGTTTTGAAAAGTAGATACGTTTGAGACGTATCACGACCCAACCAACGACGGCTCGTTTTCCCGCCTCCACCGCTCGCCACCTCGAACGCATGGAGGGCACGTGGCGAATGCGCGGGACCGAAGGGACGGGTGAGGTGACTTCTCCTCACCCCGTGATCGTGGGGAGTGGACGCCTAGCAGACCGCGCCTCGGCCCCATCCAGTCAGCGAGCCATGCC
Source organism: Secale cereale (assembly GCA_902687465.1). NCBI lineage: Eukaryota > Viridiplantae > Streptophyta > Magnoliopsida > Poales > Poaceae > Secale > Secale cereale. The sequence goes on from LR738715.1 coordinate 135,811,913, forward strand.
CCCACACCTTCCCCCATTTATGGGGAAGGCGCGGGCCGCCTCCTTTCACATTTACTGCGACGTGACGCATGCGTGCGGAAACCGCCCCACGCATGCCGCCCACGTCACGCAGGCCCCTTCACCCCGCGCCGCTCGCGCGGGCCGTGGGAGGCGCAGCGCGCGAAAATTCTACCACGGTGAGAACCACCCCGCCTGCCCGCGGACCGTTCTGGGCCTGGCCCAACAACGTGTCGCGCTTATGTGTGGCCCAAGCCCGGGGGCTCCTGTCGGTGTACAAAAAGAGGGGTGCACTTTTTGTACCCCTATGACTGTGCACGGGCAGTCTGAGCCACGACGCCATCCCACCAAGCAAGGCAAGGGAGGCAAGCCGGGGCAATACTAAAGCTTGATGAAGACTGGAGCGACACATGGAACAAGACCACGAAGAGCAAGGGGACGAAGCGCCAGCCCCGGCAAGATCCTTGCTGGGGCTGGTTCTGGCAGCCCCGACAAGACCCTTGCCGCGACAGCTCGCCCCCCCGCCTGCGGAGCGAATCACCCTTGAGTCCACCACCCCCATGGGGGGAGGATTCGGGAGATATCCCCGTGGTGGCATGCAGATCTTTGTGAAGACCTTCAAGATCATATGCAAGGTAAGAAGACGACCCTTGGCGGGATCCTAGCCAAGGAGGTCCACAAGACCCCCGGCAAGCACCTTGCCGGGGATGACAGCAGGCGCCACGACAAGACCCTTGCCGGGCCCCCGGCAAGGCCCTTGCCGAGGACACCCACGGGGCCACCATCAGGCCCGCACCAACTGGGTTTCCACCGACCCACGCGGCTGCCGACCCAACCAGCTGGACAGGCTCCTGCGTGGCGACCCACAGATCTTCATGGAGGCCCGCCGTTGCGCCACCTCACCTGCCTGTCTGCCTACATGGCACCTCAGGCACCGCTGGCCAGGGCGCGTGTTGACACGAGGAGGAGCGGCGACGGACAAGACGGGTGTCTCCCCTCGTCCCGCGATAAAGCAAGGACACCTAAGCAGGGCGCATTAAATGCACCTTGTCCTGTAATGCGAGGGATAACCTCGCATCACTGTACCCTTTCCACCTCCTATGTGGCACTGTGGCAGCCCCTTTTCCCTATAAAAGGAGGCCCGAGGCGACCAGGAGAAGGATTCGGCTTTTCGGAACCCCTCACGACTCTTTTGGAGCTCCTCGTTAGCTGAAGAACACAAACATATAATCCACCAAAGCAGGAGTAGGGTTTTACACATCTTTGCGGCCCGAACCTGGGTAAAGGAACTGTGTCCTGATCGTTAGATCCGCTCTTCTCTCAACCCCGCGCCTCGCAACCATAGTAGGGATTCTTGTGATCCCATAGGTGTCGATCCAAATACACCGACAAACAAGCTTCCTTTGTGGCAAGAAAAAGTAATCAAAGGGCTAAATTTAATGGGGCAAAAGTCCCCTACATCAATCTCAGGAGGTATAGGTTCCTCTTTTGGCCCTTTGTAGTGGACAACCAATTCATCATTATAGGCATTCTTTTGGCAGAAGGTCATAAGCCTTCGCTCAAGGGAGAAGCCTAACCGATTTAGCAAAATCATCGTTCATCTCAGAAATTCTATCAATCAAGACATCGGTAGGAACCTTTTTTCTAAGGTTTTCATTAAAAGCAACATGATCAGGAGATCCCAACCGCATTATGTCTTCTTGATTGAACCAGATAGCCTCTATGGGAGGCCGACCTCCGTAATGAGCAAAGATTTCTTTGGCCTCTTTCATGATAAATCTAAATTCATGAGCCAAAAAGATAGTAGCTCCACGCTTAACAGAAGAATGCTCAATGTTGGAAAACTCCAAAAAGATTCTCTGAATACAGGGATGCATATGGATAAATTGCCTTTCAATTTCTACTATAAGCATGGATACAGCATCCACAAGGCTACTAGTTCTGTGAAGAATAGAGCCACCCATAGTGGGAAAAGCACCAGCACAAGTAAAGAAGTCTTGAAGAACTCCTTTTCCAAAGATATTAGCACTACCAACCCAGAACTTCTTAATATGTAAAGTGGTAGCTTCATCCGGGGGGTCAACATAGACGTTGCCCTCAACATTACTACCCTTCTCGATAAAATCGTCCCCCATCTCAGACATGAGGAAAAACAAGCAAGCAACACACACAAGCAAACAAGAAGCAAGCGAACGATAAACACACGGCGGAAGAAGGGCAAATGAAACGGCAAGGGTGAAGTGGGGGAGAGGAAAACGAGAGGCAAAAATGTAATGCGAAGGAGAAGGGTTTGTGATAGGTACTTGGTATATGACTTTTGCGTAAGCCTCCCCGGCAACGGCGCCAGAAATTCTTCTTGCTACTTGTTGAGCTTGCGTTGTATTCCCTCGAAGAGGAAAGGGTGATGCAGCACAGTAGCGTAAGTATTTCCCTCAGTTTTTGAGAACCAAGGTATCAATCCAGTAGGAGACCACGCGCGAGTCCCTCGCACCTACACAGACAAATAAGAACTTCGCAGCCAACGCGATAAGGGGTTGTCAATCCCTTTACGGTCACTTACGAATGTGAGATCTGATAGACATGATAGTTTATATTTTTGGTATTTTTGTTTATAAGAACAAAAAGTAAAAGCGGAAAAAGTAAAGTAAGTGTAGATTGATATGTTGAGAATAGACCCGGGGGCCATAGTCTTCTCTAGTGGCTTCTCTCATGATAGCGATATTCTACGGCGAGTAAAAAAATTACTGTCGAGCAATTGATAGAAAAGCGAATAATTATGAGACTATCTAGGCATGATCATTATATACAGGCATCATGTCCGAGACAAGTAGACTGACTCCTGCCTGCATCTACTACTATTACTCCACACATCGACCGCTATCCAGCATGCATCTAGTGTATTGAGTTCATAAGAACAGAGTAATGCCTTAAGCAAGATGACATGATGTAGAGGGATAAACTCAAGCAATATGATATAAACCCCATCTTTTTATCCTCGATGGCAACAATACAATACGTGCCTTGCTGCCCCTACTGTCACCGGGAAAGGACACCGCAAGATTGAACCCAAAGCCAAGCACTTCTCCCATTGCAAGAACTATAGATCTAGTAGGCCAAACCAAACCAATAATTCGAAGAGACTTGCAAGGATATTATGAGCACACATAAAGAGTTCAGAAAAGAACCAAATATTTCTCATAGATAATCTTGATCATAAACTCACAATTCATCGGATCTCGACAAACACACCGCAAAAAGAGATTACATCGAATAGATCTCGTCGAAGACCGAGGAGAACTTTTTATTGAGATCCAGAGAGAGAGAGAAGAAGCCATCTAGATACTAGCTATGGACCCGAAGGTCTGTGGTAAACTACTCACAACTCATGGTGAGGCGATGATGATGATGTAGAAGCACTCCGTGATGGATACCCACTCCGGCGGAGCTCCGGAACAGGTCCCAAGATGGGATCTCACGAGAACAAAAGGTTACAGCGGTGGAACTAGGGTTTTCTCTTCTCCTCTGATGGTTTCGGGGTACGTAGGCTTATATAGGAGGAAGGAGGGCACCGGGGGCCTTACGAGGGACCCACGAGGTAGAGGGGGCGCGCCCTAGGGGGGGGGCACCCCCGACCCTCGTGGGCACCTCGTGCCCCCTACTCCGTGGTTCTGAAGTCTCCCGTGCGTGATTTTCTCCAAAAATATCTCTCTTGAAGGTTTCATTCCGTTTGGACTCCGTTTGATATCCCTTTTCTGTAAAACCCTAAAATAGGCAAAAAAACAGCAATCTGGACTGGGCCTTTGGGTTCATAGGTTAGTCCCAAAAATAATATAAAAGTGTATGACAAAGCCCATTAAACATCCAAAACATCATAAATAATAGCATGGAACAATAAAAAATTGTAGATACATTGGAGACGTACCAACGCATAGTTCGGGACCCCCTACCCGAGATCCGCCGGTTTTGAAACCGACATTGGTGCTTTCATTGAGAGTTCCACTGTGTCGTTGATGAAAGCTTCGATGGCCCCTTCAATTGTTGATAGTGACGCTTTCCAGGGAGAAACCTTCCTCCCCGGACAGATCTTCGTATTCGGCGGCTTCGTACTGCGGGCCAACTTGCTTGGCCATCTGGAGCAGATCGATAGCTACGCCCCTGGCCATCAAGTCAGTTCGGGAGCTTGAACTACGTCGCGGACATCCGTGGAGACTTGATCTTCGATGGATTCGAGACCGCGGCGATCGCTCCCCCTCGCTCCAATGAACATGACCTAAATCGGTCATCGGATCGCATCCAGGAGATGGTTCCTGTTGCTGCAACGGCCCTAAATTCGGAGGGGATTGCGCCATCTGAGGCCACAGAGTCCGCGGTGTTGGAGCCGCACACAGACTCGAGACCTTGCAATATTTGCGTCAACGGAACTCCGGACTCGTCTCCGGCTATAAGTTCCGAACAGTATACGCCTGCGGACACCGAGTTGGATCAGTTATCGATTTTCGAATTCGGCGCCGCAGACATCTTCCAACACTCGCCCCTAGGCGATGTGCTAAACTCGTTAAAAAACCTGTCCTTTGCAGGGGACTCACAACCGAACTATGTCCGGTTCGAATTAGGGGCTTACGACGGAGAATTTTGCTTCCCACCCGCCACCCACTTCATAGACACTGTCAAGGACTTAACCGACACACTTGATTACGGCTCCAAAGACATCGACGGCATGGACGGCGATGACGAGGAGGAGCAGGGTCAAAACCCGTCATTTACTGGGCGGTGGACGGCCACTTCCTCATATGATGTGTACATGGTTGATACACCTAAAAAAGCTGATGACGATGACAAAGAAGATCCAGTTGAGAATAAACTTCCTGAGACACAATCCAAGCGTCGGCGGCCTAAACGCCGTTCTAAGCCACGTCGCTCAAAAGACAGCAACACTGCAGTGGAGAAAATAGTACTCCGGATGACGCCGAAAACAACGAAGACCCTGTGGGAACAACATCCGAACAAGAGGTACAAGACAACGGGCAAGTCAACCCTGATAAACAGGCCATGACTAACGACTCGGATGACGATAGTTACCATCCACCCTCCAAGGAGGAGGAGAGCCTCGACAGCAAGGACTTCATCGTGCTTGAGGCATCCCTCGATCAAGAGTGCTTCAAGCGCCAGCTAATAGCCACTGCAAGAAGCCTGAAGGAAAAACAGCAGCAGCTTCAAGCTGATCAAGACCTACTCATTGACGGATGGACTGACGTCCTGGCAGCCGAAGAATACGGCCTCAAGCGTCCAGCCAAGAGTTACCCGAAACGCAAACGGTTACCTCAGTTCAATGAGGAGGCGCCTGAGCCCATACCTCCCTCGCGCAATGCGGACCGACCAACTCGTGGTCGAGATAAAACGGCTGCTCATGCCGAACACCAGCCCGCTCCACCGCCTCATAAAAACAGAGACAAAACAGCCCGGGACTATACATACGACCTTCGGTAGAACCCGAACAGTAGAGCAGGACACACCAGATCAATCTACGGATCGCGAGGATGCTCTTCGACTCACGACGACGGTACCTATTCGGACGAGACAAACCTAGTCACGCCCGGGCCGATAACCGCAGGCGGACTTCATCGGAAGTGCGCCGCGACGCGGCTCGATATAGAGGTGCTGTCACATCCCTAGTCAGTGCTTGCATTAGGACTAGCTAGAGTCTGCATCATGTTTACTTTCTACAGAAAATTTGAAATGGGAATGACAGAAACCCCAGCACCCCTCTTCTAATAACTAGGGTTTAATAAAATCTTTTCCAATGTACCCAAAATGCCCTTCAAAAATGTTCATCATCTTTGCCTTGGTCTTAAACCTCTGCCAAAAATGGTGCACAATTTTCTAGGACATCCAAAGGTCTCTGGATTAATTCATATTGTAATTGCATTTGGGCATTTAAATGCTATAAAATAATTTAGGTGCCCAAATAATCATAAACTAAAATGTTCCATGCAGTTCATATTATATACAGTGGGCATGACCAGTTTTATGATTTATAAAAATGCTCTAGCATTTTTACTAATTCAACAAAGTTGAAAAAGAAACAAAACAGAAACAAAATAGAAAGAGAGGATTGAGAGGGACTTACCTGGCGCCCACCTAGCAGGCCCACCTGCCGGCCTAGCCTAGCCACCGCTCCAGCGAGCTGCTTGGCTCGGCCAGGCAGGCAGACATGTGCTCGACGCCGGCACCAGCGCGCGCCACGCAGCTGCCGCCGCCCTGCCTCCTCCCCTCGCCGTTCTGCTGGCTTGGATCGGTCACACACTTCTTCCCCGAGCCCGCAGACACACCTTTTCCTTCCCAGCTCCTCTCCCTCACTCCCCCGCACCATGGCCGATGCTGCCGCGCCCGCGCCATCGTGATAACCGCGTCCGCCGTCGTCCCTGTACCGCGTCACCGTGTCCGTTCGCTCCGCCGTCGTCGACTATGTCGAGCAGGTCGACCCCCGAGCGCTCGCCCGCTCTGGAGTCTCCCCCGACCCCGTCTTCCCCAACTCCGGCCGCTGAGATCGCCATCATCGCCCCGCTCAGCTCCGTCCTTCCCCGAGCCCGCTTCGACGCTTGCTGCAATCACCGTGAGCTCAGCTCCGTCCTCCCCCTCTCCGTTCTCTCTCTTTTGCACCGTAGCGGGTGCACTTTGCTCGCCCGCACGCGCCGCCGCACACGCTCGCCGCCGACGTGCCTCCGGCCACCTAACGGCCCGGCCGTCGTGCCCACTAGCTTCACCGTCTCGCGTAGATGCTGTAGGACCACTCCACGCGCCTCCAAGAGCATTGCACCGACGAGTTCATCCTTGCCCGAACTCCGGCAGCCGCTGGACTCGTCGTCGGCGTCGTTTTCGGCGACCCCGAGCACCAAGACGCGTACCACTCGACGCGGCTCACTCCCAGCTGTCCGTAGATGTGCTCCGCCGTCGATTTGGTCGCCGGAGCATGAATTCCGCACCTCATCGCCGTGTCTGGCCTCGCCGGCGGCTAAACGCCGGTGGGTCAACCCAGTTTGACCAGGGGTTTGACTCCCCTGGGTCATTGACATGTGGGCCCTGCCTGTTAGTCAGACCTAAGTTAGTGCCTAAACTATTCCTAATTAGTTAGTTAACTAACTATGACACTGACCAGTGGGACCCACCAGTCAGGTTTGACTTGGACCAGGTGTGTTGACCTGCTGACGTCAGGATGATGTCATGCTGACGCAGTAAATGCTTTTCTGTGATTAATTGATTTAAAACAATCCAGGAAATTCCCGAAAATGCTTCAAACTTCAAAAAATCATATAAATTCAACAATAGCTCAGATGGAAAAGATTTATATATGAAAATTGATCATAAAAATCCAATCTTTCCAATGGCACTGGTTTCATGCATGTTTGAGCAAGTTAACCTTGCTGTTCACATTAAAACATGATAATGCACTTTAATGAATAATAGTTTTGTTTAAGTTTGAATCTTTGATTCAAATGGGCTCAAACCTTTCTGTTTATAGATGAATTAGCCCAAAACACATTCATCTTGCCATGTCATGAGCATGCATCATATTGTTGCATTTGTTTGTATATTGATTGTATCGTCGGTGTTCTCCGTGGTAGGTCCTGCTCCCGAGGATACAACTGCGTATCCAACTGAAGAGCAGTACCCGACAACCACTCTATCAGGCAAGCAACCCATTGATCATTCCGATACAAACGCATCTTCTCGCTCCTGCTCTTTTTACTGCATTAAGGCAACAACGTGTGAACTGTTACTTGCTGCGGTAGTTGAAACCCATTCCTTTGCATGACCTGTCATTGCCAGAGTAAATAGTTGAAACCCACTCGCATGTGTAGGAGTTGATTGAGCCATGTGATGTGTGTTCCATCATGCTATTTGTTTATGTTGCCTGCTATGCTTAGAGTTGTGTCAGGTCTGGTTCATCTGGGTGATGGATCAGAGTGAAATGATCATACTCGATAAAGAGAGAGAAGTGTGGAACATGTTTGGTAAAGGTATCGATGAAAGGCCATGTAGGAGTACATGGTGGGTTGTTTCATTGGAACCGTCCATAGGACCCGAGATCTGTATGTGTGATTCAAGTTACTGCTACTACCACGCATTGGGCTCCGGGCGCTCCAAGCCCTCTCGACTTATTAACTGCCCTTGTCCTCTGTCCAGGAGTTGCAACTAGTTTCTGGTGTTTGTAGTTTACTGGTGGTCGTGCACAGCGCTGACCCTCGGGGTGGGCTATGATGCGGCAGGTACGTGGCCGGGTGTACCGATCGCCCATTTGGTGACTCGGGAACCCTGTACACATCGTTTGGGGCCGTGAGCGACACCCCGGCTGGATCTCCCCACGGATGGAACCCAAATAGGCGATAAACCTAGACTAGGGACTTGTGTAGTTAGTCAGGTCGTGGCCGAACACCCTCGCTGGACTTCCGCTTGAAGGTTGCCGAGTACATGTCGAGTAAACGGCGATAAGTGGTGGAAGCGTGTGTGAAGAAGTACACCCCTGCAGGGTTACCAATCTATTCGAATAGCCGTTGTTCGCAGTACGGACCACTTGGTTACTTATACAGTTCATAGACAAGTTGATGGATACTACTAAAAGCCACAAGACAAGTGAGTGCCGTGGATGGCCCTTCCGCAGGATAACGGAAGAGGATCCACGGTGGTGTATTGTTGTGGTGAGTAGAGGACTCGTGTATGTAGTCTTATCTTGCAATCTGCTGAGAGTTGTAATATAGGTTAGCAAAGAGTCAAAGCTGGCTTACTGCTATGAACTCCACTACCCTTGTTGATAATGATGCATGTATGATAGGTTCTGTTGTAAGACTTGCTGAGTACCTTTGTACTCATGTTTGCTTAATAACTGTTGTAGAGGAGAACCCTGACCCTTCTGATGGGTTTTACATAGACGTTGACGTCGACGAGTAGCTTGCTACCCAGACGGAGATCCTGAGCTTGTGAAGGGTCTTGTAGATAGTCAGGCTACACCAAGCCTGTTTTATTTCCAAGTTGTCTGTACTCAGACATGTTAGCTTCCGCTTGTGCTTGTATGATTGTATGACTTGAGTGTTGTTGGGTCATGTGACCCCTACCTGTATGGATATGTTATGTATGGCTCTTCGGAGCCTCTTAAATAAAGTATTTTGAGTCATAGAGTTCTGTTGTGATGCAATGTTGTATTTGCACATATTGAGCATATCCGACACCTAGTTGTTTACCTTTGGTAGCCTATCTTACAGGGAAATGCCTCCTAGTGCTTCCACTGAGCCTTGGTAGCTTGCTACTGCTCCGGAACACGTAGGCTGGCCGGCATGTGTCCTTCTTCGTTCCCGTGTCTGTCCCTTAGGGGAAATGTCACGCGTTGTTCCTTTAAGTCCATGTAGCTTGCTACGACTTGGGTTCATACGTTGATGACCGACATGTTCGTTGCTGGGTCATGGATGCATGTCTCTGTAATTTAGTGCCGCTTTTGGTTTATAAGTAGCCATTTCGGCCCAGGTTCTTTGTCATATGGATGCTAGCGACACTATCATATACGTGTGCCAAAATGCGCAAACGGTCCCGGGCCAGGTAAGGTGGCACCCGTGGGGATATCGTGCGTGAGGCCGCAAAGTGATATGATGTGTTACAAGCTAGATCGGTGTGACTTAGGATCAGGGTCTTGACAGCATTGGCATCAGAGCCGGACTGCCTGTAGGTTTCTCAAGCCAAACTGGTCGATGTTGAGTCTAGAAAATTCTTAGTTATATGTAGGGGAATTGATTATGGAAGGGAACGTAAGGCTCTTTTACTTCTTTACCTTATGCCCTTCTGATCTGAGTCAGCCTATTCTTTCTACAGGGTTTTGGACTAGGCCTCTCATCCTTACTAAGTTCACGTGTTACTAATCCGTAGACTCTTAGGATTGTTGGTTTCAAGCCTCAGTTCAGTCTCTACCCTTCTAGTGTGATGATTATTTGGACCCGGAACCTTGATATGATGTTGTTGAGTGGCTATGCTATCATTTGTATGATGTCTCAAAATCTTTTTTGAGCATTTACAGTTGTTATGCTGCCCGATTTCTTCTAGAAATTCTAATGCCTTTGCATTATTTCGTGTTTCAGATGTCTGGTCGCACACCTCACCAGGTGGTCCGTTTGACTCGGTGCATTAATGTGCCAGGTCACACGGCCATGCTAGTCCATGTGTTGACTGAGACCGGCTACCACTAGTATCCTGAGTACACTATGGAGGAACAGTACCGGGATTTCAACCAGAGTCAGTATTTCTGCACCGTCCGGATATACCCCTCATATCCCGGAGCTACCGACCCCATCCATTGGTCTTATGGACTCGGGGTTACCATCGAGATGGTAGTGCAGGATGCCGCTTACTCGATGATGACCATCATCCTGGCTAGGCATGCCCTGCTGCTGAACACCGAGTTCTGTTACATGCCAGCCTCACTTCCTGGAGAGGAAGGCTACTACACTGGTCTGTATACTGATGCCGCTCATGAGGAGCCACTCCTTCAGACTACTACTCAGATGCTGGAGGATAGGGACCGTGAGGTCCGTGCCCTCCGGATGGAGCTTTATAACACTCGAGCCGCCCACTGGACTACTTTGACACGGCTTGCACCTGCCGTGCACGCCGGATATCTCGATATGCGGGATTTGTACCCCGTGCGGACTCGTCTGCCCGATCGTATGGATTGGCGAGACGTTGGGGGTATTACACCTCCACGTGTGCGTCGGTTACCACCAGCATCGGGACCGAGACCGCATCCATGTCCCTATGGTCCATAGCCTTCGAGTGCTCGAGAGTTTCAAGATCCACCTGTTCCACTTCCAGGCTACGGTGGTAATCTTTACGAAGATTACTATGGGAGTGTCTGAGCTAGACCGTGGCAGTACTAGTATCGTAGTAGTTGTATTTCCATCGTCATGCGCGTCTTGTGGAATATGACCTAGTTTGTACTGAGTTCCGGAGGCGTAGTTAAATAATGTATAGGAGCTTGGAGTGCCTCTGATGAGATGTATCGTCTTTCACCGCAGTTGTACTTTAGCCTTGGCTTGTACTAAACTATGTATGGTGTGTATGACCACTAGTGTATATATGGCAGTTTCTATATTACCATGTCGTACGGATGAACATCTCTGCATTCCGTGTCATCCATTACATTCTGCACTCCTATGTCAAAGTTTTTCCATCCTTGTCTAAACCGTTGTTTTGTTTTCCTAGGATGGTCAACACTCGCAGCACTCCTGCTGCTCAGGAGCAGGGTGAGGCCAGTGGGGCTAGAGATGAGAATCTGCCCCAACCACCCTCCTTGGCTGAAGTTATGCTCGAGGCAGAAAGGAACAAGAGAGAGACCAACCGTCTACTGGAACGCATAGAGCAGAACACTAGGTTCCGCTAGAGGAATGACGTGGTGTCAATCAATGACTTTATCAAGATGTGCCCACCAAAGTTCCATCATTCCGCTGAACCTCTGGATGCGGATGACTGGCTTCGCAGTATCACCCACAAGCTACACTCTGCCCGTGTGGCCGAAGCTGACAAGGTTACTTAGGCCGCCTACCATCTTGAGGGCCCTGCCGGCCTCTGGTGGGAAAACTTTGAGGCTATGCGTCCTGCTGGCCAAATCACTACTTGGGCTGAGTTCAGTGAGGCATTCCGTGAACATCACATTCCGGAAGGTCTCATGGATCGCAAGCGGGAGGAATTCTGCAATTTCACCCAGGGCTGGCTAACCGTGGATAGCTATAGTCGCGAGTTTGGCAACTTGGCACGCTATGCTCCCGAGGAAGTATCCACCGATGCCAAGAAGCAGGCGAGGTTCCGCAAGGGACTCAGCCCTGAACTTCGCCGAGATCTACGTCTGCACTAGTGCACCTCCTTCCAAAAGTTGGTGAACAAAGATATCAGTGCTGAGATGGGCCAGACTGATTTTGAAGCCACACGCAAGCATCCTCGTTACTTGGGTTCCTCATCCGGCTCTGGCTCTCACAAGCGTCGTGTGTGGGTTCCTAACACTGCTCTGCCCCCCAGGTTCACTCCGAGGCCATCCTATGAGGCGCCTCGCCCAACCCAACAGTATGCACCTGCCAAGACTTATGGAGGACCACCTACCAACTTTGCTCCACGCACTGGCACTGTGACATGCTTCAAGTGTGGGGAATCAGGGCACTACATGCGTGAGTGTCCTCAGAACCAGCCAGGAAGGTCCGTTGGCCGTGGTAAGCCAACAGGCAAGGTGAACTATGTCAAGCCAATCCCCACTGCACGTGGTCATGTCAACTATGTCTCTGCTGAGGAAGCTTATGAGAATCCTAACGTCGTCCTTGGTACGCTTCTTGTTAACTACCATCCGACATCGGTTCTTTTTGATACTGGAGCATCTCATTCATTCATATCTGAGAGCTATGCTTGAATGCACAACATGACTTTTTGTGACATGCCCACCACCATGGAAATTCAAACTCCTGGCTCTAGATGGCAAACCTCTAGGGTTAGCCATGGGAATGAAATTCTTGTCGATAGACTTGTTTTCCTTGCGTCACTAATCGCTCTCAAGTCCTCGGACATAAACATCATCTTGGGTATGGACTGGATGACAGCTCATTACGCCAAGATTGATTGCTACACTAGGATCATTCAACTTACACACCCATCCGACAAGACAGTCAATGTTTTGGCCCGAATGGTTGAGCGTCAGCTCTACTCTCTTAATGCCAGCCCTCTACCAGAACTCGAAGATATCCCGGTAGTCCGTGACTTTCCGGATGTCTTTCCAGAAGAACTGCCAGGTGTTCCACCTGACAGAGATGTCGAGTTCATGATAGATCTTGTTCGAGGAACTGTCCCAATCTCTAGGAGACCCTATAAGATGGCACCCCTAGAACTAGCTAAGCTTAAGAAACAACTCGACGAGTCCTTGAAAAAGGGTTTCATCCGTCCTAGTTCTTCTCCCTGGGCTTGTCCCGTTCTCTTCGTCAAGAAGAAGGATGGAATGGAACGGATGGTTGTAGATTTTCGACCTGTCAATCTGGTCACCATAAAGAACAAGTATCCGCTCCCCAGGATCAACAACCTGTATGATCAGCTCGCTGGATCCTCAGTCTTTTCCAAAATGGATTTGAGGTTGGGTTACCATCAAATCAAAATCAAGAACGGGGACATTCCCAAGACGTCCTTTGTTACTCGTTATGGCCAATACGAGTACACCGTCATGTCCTTCGGGTTAACCAATGCCCCAGCCACTTTCTCCCGGTTAATGCATTCTATATTCATGGAGTACTTGGATAAATTCGTCATGGTATACCTCGATGATATACTCATTTACTCCAAGAACAAGGAAGATCATGTCGAGCATCTAAGGCTGGTATTGACAAAACTTCGAGAGCACCGTCTTTATGCCAAATTCTCCAAGTGTGAATTTTGGTTGCCAGAAGTGACCTATCTGGGTCATGTAATCTCTGGTAAGGGTATTGCCGTCAATCCCGAGCGAGTTCAGGCCATCCTTGATTGGACTACCCCTAAATCGGTCAAGCAAGTTAGGAGTTTCCTTGGCTTAGCTAGCTATTGCCGACGCTTCGTCGAGAATTTCTCCAAGGTTGCTAAACCTCTAACTGAACTCCTCAAGAAAGATAAAAAGTTCAAGTGGACCCCACAGTGCGAGTCGAGCTTTCAGGAACTGAAAAGATGCCTGACATCTGCACCCGTACTGGTACCACCAGACTTTTCTAAGGAATTTATTATCTACTGCGACGCCTCGCGACAAGGACTAGGTTGCATACTCATGCAAGATCGCCAAGTGATTGCCTACGCATCTCGATAGTTGCGTCCACATGAGGATAACTATCCTACACATGATCTAGAGCTTGCAGCTGTAGTCCACGCACTCAAGACATGGCGACATTACCTTCTTGGTAATCGCTATGAAATCTTCACTGATCACCAAAGCCTGAAATACATCTTCACCCAACCGGATTTGAATCTCAGGCAAAGACGTTGGGTTGAGTTGCTCACAGATTATGACTTAGGAATCACTTACACCCCTGGGAAGGCCAATGTCATGGCTGACGCACTAAGTTGTAAGTCTTATTGTAACAACCTGATGTTACAACAAGGGCAACCACTTCTCCACGAGGAATTTTGTAAGCTTAACCTTCACATTGTTCCTCGAGGATTCCTTTCCACCTTGGTGGCGAAACCTACCCTTACGGATCGAATCATAGCTGCCAGAAGCAAGATACAGGGATTTCCCGAATCAAGAGAAACATTCACAAAGGAGTTGCAGGTTGTTTCTCCACTGATAATAGGGGTGTTGTTTTCTTCGAGAACCGTTTAGTGGTTCCCAAGAACCAACATCTACGGCAGTTGATCCTTAAGGAGGCTCATGAATCTCCACTCACAATTCATCCCGGTAGCACCAAAATGTATCAGGACCTACGCCAGAGGTTCTGGTGGACTAGGATGAAGAGAGAGATCGCTCAGTTCATTGCTAACTACGACATTTGTCGTCGAGTCAAAGCAGAGCATCAACGGCCTGCTGGCACCCTTCAACCTTTAGCTATTCCCGAATGGAAATGGGACAAGATTGGTATGGAATTCATTACCGGGTTTCCCAGGACCAGGAAAGAGAATAATGATATCTTCGTCGTTATCGACCGCCTCTCCAAAGTAGCTCATTTCCTGCCTGTTCGAGAGAGTATAACCGCTAGCCAGCTAGCAGACCTGTATATCTCCCGGATAGTATCTCTTCATGGTGTGCCGTTGGAGATTAACTCCGACCGTGGAAGTCTTTTCACCTCTCGATTTTGGGAAAGTTTCCAGAATGCTATGGGGACTCATCTCTCTTTTAGCACCGCCTTTCATCCTCAATCAAGTGGTCAAGTAGAACGAGTCAATCAAATTCTGGAAGATATGCTTCGAGCCTCTGTCATCTCTTTCGGTATGGATTGGGAGAAGTGTCTTCCATTTGCCGAATTCGCTTATAACAATAGTTATCAAGCCAGCTTGGGCAAGGCTCCCTTCGAAGTTCTATATGGATGAAGGTGTCGAACGCCTCTTAACTGGTCAGAAACCGGGGAAAGACAATTCTTTGGTCCGGATATGATCCACGAAGCAGAAGAGCAAGTTCGCATCGTTCGTGAGAAATTGAAAACAGCCCAGTCTCGCCAGAAGAGCCAATATGATAGTCATCATAAGGCTGTGACTTTTGAAGTCGGCGATAAGGCTTACCTTCGGGTTACCCCTCTTAAGGGAACCCATCGCTTCGGTATCAAAGGCAAATTGGCTCCTCATTACATCGGTCCTTTTCGCATTCTTGCTAAACAAGGAGAAGTTGCCTACCAATTGGAACTACCTCCACACCTTTTCAGAGTTCATGATGTCTTCCACGTTTCTCAACTCAGGCGTTGCTTCTCGGATCCTATCCGCGGAGTGGACCACGAAACGCTTGATCTCCAGGACAATCTCACATATCGAGAATACCCCGTTCGTATTCTTGATCGAACCGAGCGTACCACTCGACGTCATAATATCAAGTTTCTCAAGGTTCAATGGTCACATCATTCCGAGAGTGAAGCTACTTGGGAAAGGGAGGATCGTCTTCGACTTGAGTACCCCAGCCTTTTTCCGGAGGAACCCGAATCTCGGGACGAGATTCTTTTGAGTGGGGTGAGTTGTCACATCCCTAGTCAGTGATTGCATTAGGACTAGCTAGACTGTGCATCATGTTTACTTTCTACAGAAAATTTGAAATGGGTATGACAGAAACCCCAGCACCCCTCTTCTAACAACTAGGGTTTAATAAAATCTTTTCCAATGTACCCAAAATGCCCTTCAAAAATGTTCATCATCTTTGCCTTGGTCTTAAACCTCTGCCAAAAATAGTGCACAATTTTCTAGGACATCCAAAGGTCTCTGGATTAATTCATATTGTAATTGCATTTGGGCATTTAAATGCTATAAACTAATTTAGGTGCCCAAATAATCATAAAATAAAATGTTCCATGTTGTTCATATTACATACAGTGGGCATGACCAGTTTTATGATTTATAAAAATGCTCTAGCATTTTTACTAATTCAACAAAGTTGAAAAAGAAACAAAACAGAAACAAAATAGAAAGAGAGGAGAGAGAGGGACTTACCTGGCGCCCACCTAGCAGGCCCACCTGCCGGCCCAGCCCAGCCACCGGTCCAGCGAGCTGCTTGGCTCGGCCAGGCAGGCAGGCAGGTGCTCGATGCTGGCACCAGCGCGTGCCACGCAGCTGCCCGCCGCCCTGCCTCCTCCCCTCGCCGTTCTGCTGGCCTGGATCGATCACCCACTTCTTTCTCGAGCCCGCAGACATGCCTCTTCCTCCCCAGCTCTTCTCCCTCACTCCCCCGCACCATGGTCGACGCTGCCGCGCCCGCGCCATTGTGATAACCGCGTCCGCCGTCGTCCCCGTGCCGCGTCACCGTGTCCGTTCGCTCCGCCGTCGTCGACTATGTCGAGCAGGCCGAGCCCCGAGCGCTCGCCCGCTCTGGAGTCTCCCCCGACCCCGTCTTCCCCAACTCCGGCCGCTGAGATCGCCATCATCGCCCCGCTCGGCTCCATCCTTCCCCGAGCCCGCTTCGACGCTTGCTGCAATCGCCGTGAGCTCAGCTCCGTCCTCCCCCTCTCCGTTCTCTCTCTTTTGCACCGTAGCGGGTGCACTTTGCTCGCCCGCACACGCCGCCGCACACGCTCGCCGCCGACGTGCCTCCGGCCACCTAACGGCCCGGCCGTCGTGCCCACTAGCTTCATCGTCTCGCGTAGATGCTGTAGGACCACTCCACGTGCCTCCAAGAGCACTGCACCGACGAGTTCGTCCTCGCCTGAACTCCGGCAGCCGCTGGACTCGTTGCCGGCGTCATTTTCGGCAACCCCGAGCACCAAGACGTGCACCACTCGACGCGACTCACTCCGAGCTGTCTATAGATGTGCTCCGCCGTTAATTTGGTCGCCGGAGCATGAATTCCACACCTCACCGCTGCGTCTGGCCTCGCCGGCGGCTAAACGCCGGCGGGTCAACCCAGTTTGACCAGTGGTTTGACTCCCCTGGGTCACTGACATGTGGGCCCTGCCTGTTAGTCAAACCTAGGTTAGTGCCTACACTAATCCTAATTAGTTAGTTAACTAACTGTGACACTGACCAGTGGGACCCACCAGTCAGGTTTGACTTGGACCAGGTCTATTAACCTGCTGACGTCAGCATGATGTCATGTTGATGCAGTAAATGCTTTTCTGGGATTAATTGATTTAAAACAATTCAGGAAATTCCAGAAAATGCTTTAAACTTCAAAAAATCATATAAATTCAACAGTAGCTCAGATGGAAAAGATTTATATATGAAAATTGATCAGAAAAATCCAATCTTTCCAATGGCACTGGTTTCATGCATGTTTGAGCAAGTTAACCTTGCTGTTCACATTAAAACATAATAATGCACTATAATAAATAATAGTTTGGGTTTAAGTTTGAATCTTTGATTCAAATGGGCTCAAACCTTTCTGTTTATAGATGCATTAGCCCAAAACACATTCATCTTGCCATGTAATGGGCATGCATCATATTGTTGCATTTGTTTGTATATTGATTGTATCATCGGTGTTCTCCGTGGTAGGTCCTGCTCCTGAGGATACAACTGCGTATCCAACTGAAGAGCAGTACCCGACAACCACTCTGTCAGGCAAGCAACCCATTGATCATTCCGATACAAACCCATCTTCTCGCTCCTACTCTTTTTACTGCATAAGGCAACAACGTGTGAACTGCTACTTGCTGCGGTAGTGGAACCCCATTCCTTTGCATGACCTGTCATTGCCACAGAAAATAGTTGAAACCCACTCGCATGTGTAGGAGTTGATTGAGCCATGTGATGTGTGTTCCACCATGCTATTTTTTTATGTTGCCCGCTATGCTTAGAGTTGTGTCAGGTCTGGTTCATCTGGGTGATGGATCAGAGTGAAATGATCATACTCGATAAAGAGAGAGAAGTGTGGAACATGTTTGGTAAAGGTATCGATGAAAGGCCATGTAGGAGTACATGGTGGGTTGTTTCATTGGAACCGTCCATAGGACCCGAGATCTGTATGTGTGATTCAAGTTACAGCTACTACCACGCATTGGGCTCCGGGCGCTCCAAGCCCTCTCGACTTATTAACTACCCTTGTCTTCTATCCAGGAGTTGCAACTAGTTTCTGGTGTTTGTAGTTTACTGGTGGTCGTGCACAGCGCAAACCCTCGGGGTGGGCTGTGATGCGGCAGGTACGTGGCCGGGTGTACCGATCGCCCGTTTGGTGACTCGGGAACCCTGTACACATCGTTTGGGGCCGTGAGCGACACTCCAGCCGGATCTCCCCACGGATGGAACCCAAATAGGAGATAAACCTGGACTAGGGACTTGTGTAGTTTGTCAGGTCATGGCCAACACCCTCGCTGGGCTTCCGCTTGAAGGTTGCCGAGTACATGTCGAGTAAACGGCGATAAGTGGTGGAAGCGTGTGTGAAGAAGTACACCCCTGCAGGGTTACCAATCTATTTGAATAGCCGTTGTTCGCGGTACAGACCACTTGGTTACTTATACAGTTCATAGACAAGTTGATGGATACTACTAAAAGCCACAAGACAAGTGTGAGTGCCGTGGATGGCCCTTTCGTAGGATAACGGAAGAGGATCCACGGTGTTGTATTGTTGTGGTGAGTAGAGGACACGTGTACGCAGTCCTATCTTGCAATCTGCTGAGAGTTGTAGTATAGGTTAGCCAAGAGTCAAAGCTGGCTTGCTGCTATGAACTCCACTGCCCTTGTTGATAATGATGCATGTATGATAGGTTTTGTTGTAAGACTTGCTGAGTACCTTTGTACTCATGTTTGCTTAATAACTGTTGGAGAGGATAACCCTGCCCCTTCTGATGGGTTTTACATAGACGTTGACGTTGACGAGTAGCTTGCTACCCAGACGGAGATCCTGAGCTTGTGAAGGGCCTTGTAGATAGTCAGGCCACACCAAGCCTGCTTTATTTCCAAGTTGTCTATACTCAGACATGTTAGCTTCCGCTTGTGCTTGTATGATTGTATGACTTGAGTGTTGGGTCATGTGACCCCTGTATGGATATGTTATGTATGGCTCTTCGGAGCCTCTTAAATAAAGTATTTTGAGTCATAGAGTTCTGTTGTGATGCAATGTTGTATTTGCACATATTGAGCATATTGTGTGTATGATTGAAATGCTTGGTATGTGTGGGATCCGACACCTAGTTGTTTACCTTTGGTAGCCTATCTTACAGGGAAATGCCTCATAGTGCTTCCACTGAGCCTTGGTAGCTTGCTACTGCTCCGGAACATGTAGGCTGGCCGGCATGTGTCCTTCTTCATTCCTGTGTCTGTCCCTTAGGGGAAATGTCACGCGTTGTTGCTTTAAGTCCATGTAGCTTGCTACGACTTGGGTTCATACGTTGATGACCGACATGTTCGTTGCTGGGTCATGGATGCCTGTCTCTGTAATTTAGTGCCACTTTGGTTTATAACTAGCCATGTCGGCCCGGGTTCTCTGTCATATGGATGCTAGCGACACTATCATATACGTGTGCCAAAATGCGCAAATGGTCTCGGGCCAGGTAAGGTGGCACCCGTGGGGATACCGTGCGTGAGGCCGCAAAGTGATATGATGTGTTACAAGCTAGATCGGTGTGACTTAGGATCGGGGTCCTGACAGGCGCTGCACACCCTCTCTGCTTCACAGATAAAGTACTGGATCATGAATTCCCTGAGGGGTTCAAGCCCGTCAATATTGAATCATACGATGGAACAACCGACCCCGCAGTATGGATCGAGGATTTTATCCTCCACATCCATATGGCCCGAGGAGACGATCTCCACACCATCAAATACCTCCCACTAAAACTAAAAGGGCCAGCTAGACACTGGTTAAATAGCCTGCCTGAAAATTCCATCGGCAGCTGGGAGGACTTGGAAGAAGCTTTTCTTGACAACTTCCAAGGCACTTATGTCTGGCCACCAGACGCCGATGACTTAAGTCATATAGTTCAACAACCTGGAGAATCAGCTAGAAAATTCTGGACTAGGTTCCTAACCAAAAAGAACCAGATCGTGGGCTGTCCGGATGCCGTGACGAATGGCTCGCCCACCATCTCGGCCAAGAAAAGCCGAAATCTATGGCAGCCCTCACGACACTCATGACCCGCTTTTGCGTGGGTGAGGATAGTTGGCTGGCTCGTAGTAAAAACACAACCAATGAGGCAGGCCCCTCCGAGGCCAAAAGCAGCACCTGCAAGTTCCGGCGCGATAAACACAAACGCCGAAGTAATGGTAATAACACCGATGACACGACAGTTCACGCCGGATTTAGTGGCTCCAAATCTGGCCAGCAGAAGAAGCCTTACAAAAGGCACAGCGAGAGACCATCTAGCTTGGACCGCATACTCGATAGTCCGTGCCAGATACATGGCCACCCAGATAAACAAGCCAATCATACCAACCGAGATTTCCGGGTTTTAAAGCAAGATAGCAAGTCAAAAACCGAGATCAAGGAAATAGGATCGCAAAGCGAGGACGACGACGAAGAGTCCCGGCAGCCGAACACTGGAGAACAGAAAAAGTTCCCCCCTCGAGTCAATACCATGAGTATGATATATGCTACACACATCCCAAAAGGGAGCGCAAACGCGCACTCAGGGACGTCTACGCGCTAGAGCCAGTCATCCCAAAATTCAATCCATGGTCGTCATTTCCGATCACCTTCGATCGTCGAGATCATCCAACTAGTACCCGTCATGCCGGTTCGGCTGCACTGGTCGTCGACCCAATCATAGACGGATTTCACCTTACAAGGGTCCTAATGGATGGGGGTAGCAGCCTCAACCTGCTCTACCAAGATACAATGCGTAAAATGGGCATTAACCCATCACGGATCAAACCCATAAAGACTACATTTAAAGGAGTCATCCCAGGTGTTGAGGCCCGCTGTACGGGCTCAATGACACTTGAAGTTGTCTTCGGATCCCTGGACAAATCCCGAAGCGAGGAGTTACTCTTTGATATCATCCCCTTTCGCAGCGGCTATCACGCACTGCTTGGACGAACCACATTTGCTTGATTCAATGTGGTACCTCATTATGCTTATCTCAAGCTCAAGATGCCCGGACCTCGCTGCGTCCTAACAGTAAATGGAAATACAGAATGCTCCCTCCGTACCAAGGAGCATACCGCGGCCTTAGCAACAGAAGTACAACGCAGCCTTTCTCAGCAGAATCCTAATTCGGCGGCTGAACCCCCAGACAATATTAAGAGAGTCCGGACCGTTCTGTGGCGAGACAACCCGGCTCGTCAAGAGCTTAACTAGCTATTATGCCTCCATCCAAGTCCCGATCGAATGGCGGCATTCGTACCGCGTGTACATAGCTATGCACTCAAAATTCCTTGGGCATCAATGGAGGCATAACCAGCTCGCGATCCACAGTATGGTTCGACCGACCCTGGATCCGCACACCCTTACTTTTCCTTCTGGATTTTCTCTTTTCGAGGTTTATTCCGACAACCCGTTCGGTGGACACATCAAGGCGGCGAGGAGTTTTGGCATACAGGGGAATCCCCAGGTGATCTCTGCTAACGATCGCTATACCTGTCTTACATACCCACACGCGGCTCACTTTGGGTCGTGGCATGCCAAATCGCCTTTCTTGCTTACTGCATTATCTATACAAGTAGGCCTTCATATATTAATTACATTACAGTAAAGGATAGTGAAAGCTTATTGCTTGATTCCCCTCTCCTTTTCCTTACCCTTGTATTTATTACTCATTGCACACGTGCAGTCTGGCACTGATGTCTGCACCAGGGGCTTCATTACGCCCCGCACTCTGGCACGTATGTCTGCGCGAGGGGCTTCATTACGCCTCACACTATGGCAAGAAAAGTCTGAACATTTTTACAGTATAGTTCGACACCCCGAACTTATAGCATTATATGCATTGGCTCCGAATCATGTCGTTGGTCAATAGTTGGGTTGCCCGGCTCCTGTGCTTACTACCTTACATTCCGCTATATCGGCTAGGGTAGTAAAGGGAGAACTACTGCGATTGTGTCCCGGTTCTTCCGGACGAGCACCTCAGTAAAGAAAGCCGAAAACTAACTGTCATGATGCGGCGAGAGCTGGTCAGCTGTTCGAGAGGTCTCAAATCCCTAGAGATTTTTTCCTCTTTACGCGAGGAATCATTTTTTTCTCCGATTAGGCGTGTATAGTGCCCCTAGTTCGGCCTTCTGAAAACTAGGGGCTTCGCCAAAATCTTCATTGTCAAACTCCTATGGCTAAGTGAGGGTAATAAAGGCAGCATAGTGTGATTGCCTTGTTCGTTGCGCTAAACACCTCCTTTAAGGACTAGAATGTGGAGTAAAGAGTGTTTAGATTTATCCCGAACACCCCCGTACTATCTACATGGGGGCGGAAGCCGACGACTGGTCAACCCTCAGATTCTAAATAAATGGCCGCATAGGAGGTAAAAAATTCGTTACAAGCATCACATTACATACCGATCTTGTTTCGTATAACCCGAATGTTTTCACGGGAATATCACATCCTTCGTACATTGCTCCGCCACAAGACAGGATCACTCCAGGACTCTGTTAAAATACAGCTCGGGTCGACGATGCTCCTTGCCCTCCGGCGGCCCCTTGGTCATCAGCTTCTTGGCATTCAACCATTTTTTTTGAACAATCAATGACAGTAGGAGAGTGTCCTACTGACTTTCCATATATCAACCAAGTTACATGGGGGGGTTGGGGCTTCATGCAAGACAACATGTGAGCCACCAATCAGCCATCATGGCATGATCAGCACCCACCTCCTTGTCGAGCACCCCTACATTTCCACAAGTTCTATCCTATTACACAAGTGCTTTTACAAAGTCGCGGATAAACTGTTCTAGAGAGGGCTTAGCCCTGTGGGTAAGCAAAATAAAGTCTTTTTTGAATTTTCCCTCCAAGAGGTCGCCATGGGAGGGATCCCCCTGAACACTTTATTGTTGCGTTCTTTCCATATACTCCAGGCCGCCGTCAGAAAGATCTCCATGAACATGGGCCGCGCCCAACGCTGCCGTCCAGAGTGCACGATTTCCAGGCGATTCCCTCCATACATCCATTCAAAGCCCAACTCTCTCCAGCAATCTCTGCTGAATGGGCAACCAAAGAATAGATGCTCAACGGTTTCCTCCACCTGTCCCGTGCACAACACGCATTCAACCCCATCCGAGATGGTGTAGTGTCTCCTTTTAAGCATGTTTTTAGTGTCCACACGGTCAGCCAACAGTAGCCACACGGACACCTTTATCTTCATTGTGCACTTGCACTTCCAAATCCAGCCAAACGTTGCATCCGCCACAATTTCTCTATAGTAGTTTCCGTAGTATTTTCTGGAGGAGTACTGTCCACCCCACAAGCATACCCACGAGTCTTTCCGAGCGTCTTCTAGGTCGATTTCTCTCGCAAGTTTTTGTATATCCAGCACCTCGTCACGACCTAGCTAAGAGAGGGATATGTGAAACCCTTGCTGGATGTTTGTGATGGACAAGAAGTTTTTAACAGACGCATCTTCCACCATGGTGAAGGAGAAAGCCCTCGGGTGTGAAGACTCAAGAGTTTCATCCAGCCACAAATCTTTCCAGATCAGCGTCGACGAGCCGTCCCCCACCATGACCTTGGTGATTCCTCTATACGTGTCACTTAGTTTCATCACGTCCCACCACCAAAAGGATCCGCAGACATCAGTCGCGCGCGGGACCTGATGTTCATAGTATGTGTCCCAGATCAAAGTGCACCATGGGATGTCTTTCTTGTTATAAAAGCAGTGCAAAAATTTGAGGAGCAATCCTTCATTTTGGACCTTGATATCAATAATCCCTAGCCCTCCATGTTTCTTAGGTCTGCATACTAGATCCCAGGAGGCAAGGGGGTTGCATGTTTCACCTTGCTCTGTCTTTTTGCGCCAGAGACACCTGCGACGAATCTTGTCCAAGTGTTCTATCAGTTTGAGCGGAAACTTGAGCGTGCACATGGGGTAAATCAAGAGGGAGGTGATCAGCGAGTTAAGCAATGTCAGTTTACTCCCCTGATTCATCATGCATAGCGAGGAGGAAAGCCTTCGCTCTGCATTCTCTACAATCGGCATGAGCTCGTTCACCGTGGGCTTGGTTGTCCCCATGGGCAGTCCAAGGTGCGTGAAGGGCATCGTTCCAATAGAGCATTGCCATATATGCACCAGTTCCGCGACCAGAGCTTCATCCATGTTGAGCGGCACTAGTATAGACTTGCCAAAGTTTATTTTGAGTCCGATCGAATCTGCATAGTCAATTAGGATCTGTTTCATAGTGCACGCCTGAGCCGGACTCACCGGCATAACCAGGATGGTGTCGTCGGCGTATTGCACCACGAGATAATCCATCCCTACACGTGAGGGGATCGGCAGCTCAATCAGTCCACGTCGGTATGCATCATTGATAGCTGATTGTAACAAATCGGCTACCAGCACAAATATGAGGGGGGGGAGTGGATCTCCCTGCCGAACACCACAGCTGCAGTCAAACTGCCGGCTCGGGACCCTGTTCAGAAGCATCGAAGATTTGCCGGATCCGAAATTACTGTTGATCCATCCAAGCCATCGACCATCAAAGACCATATGTTCCATTATCGTGATCATACCAGAGTAATTGATGGTATCGAAGGCTTTTGCAAAGTCGAGCTTGAGTAGAACTATAGGTTTCTTGGAGCTTTGGCATTGATAGATATACTCGAAAGCCCATGCTAGGCAGTCTTGGATGGTACGGGTACGCAGAAAACCATATTGGTTCTTGTGTATAATGTTTAGAATAAGTTTCTGCAACCTATTCGCGAGCACCTTGGCGATGATCTTCAGACAACAGTTCAGAAGAGTAATCTGGCGGAAGTCATTAGCCGATTTAGGCGAGTTGGTTTTGGGATTAGGGTAATGAACCCCACATTGATGCTGGTGATGTCAAGATTGCCGTGGTAGAAGTCCTCACAGAGCTTATAGAAATCCTTTTTTATGATGTTCCAGCAGGTTTTGATGAAGTGTCCGTCGAAACCATCCAGGCCGGGTGCACGGTCTGCTGGCATGGATTTGACCAGTTCATCTATTTCAGCATTAGTGAAGGGGGCTGACAAGGCTTCAAGGCCATCCACCCTTTTGATGATCGAGGCTAGGTTAAATTTCATGGCAGGGGCAAATGCCATTCGCGGACCTTCAATGCAAACCAATCGTTTCACGGCTTCAAGCCGTGGGTAGGCACTCACAAGCCGCTTTACAAGTCCAAAGTAGCTGCTAGGTATGGGCTCAGCAGGCCACTGCCGGACTATTAGGTCCTTCATGGCTAGCTCGCCCGACCGGTGCAGCTCGACCAGCTGTTTCAGCTGGTTGCTAAGGGGCACCGGATGTTCTGGTGCAAGATATTGAGACCAGAATAGCTTCTCCGTAGACATCCCCTCTTCGGCTCGATAAAACTCGGCAGCATCGGATATGCTGCGCGGCAGATTCGCAAACGCCCCTGGAAATGTCATATCCCTAGCTAGCACTTGCACTAGGACCTGACTAGAGTGTGCATCATGTTTACTTTCAAAGAAACTTGAAATGGGATTAACAGAAACCCCAGCACCCCTCCCCTAACAACTAGGGTTTGATAAAATATTTTCCAATGTACCCAAAATGCCCTTCAAAATGTTCATCATTTCTGCCTTGGTATTAAACCTCTGCCAAAAATGGTGCACAATTTTCTAGGACAATCTAGGGTTTTGGATTAAATCATATGGTATTTGAATTTGGGCATTTAAATGCTATAAAATATTTTAAATGCTCAAATAATCATAAACTATAATGTTTCCTACTGTTCATATTATATACAGCAGGTATGACAAGTGTTATGATTTATAAAAATGTTTAGGCATTTTTATTAAATGAACAAAGTTGCAAAAGAAATGAAACAGAAAAGAAAATAGAAAAAAGGAGAGAGAGAGAACTTACCTGGCGCCACCCGGCCCACCTGCCGGCCCAGCCCAGCTGCCGCTCCAGCGAGCTGCTTGGCTCGGCCAGGCAGGCAGGCAGGTGCTCGACGGCGACCGCACGGCGCGCCACGCAGCTGCCCGCCGCCCTGCTTCGCCCCCTCGCCGTCCTGGAGGGATGGATCGAACATCCACGACCTCCTCGACCCCCCAGACACCTCCGCTTCCCCCCAGTCCCTCTCCTCCGCTCTCCCCGCGCCATGGCCGACGCCGCCGTGATCGTGCCGTCGTAGAAACCACGTCCACCGTCGTCCCCGAGCTCCGCCGTGTTGTCCATCGTCTCCGCCGTCCTCGACTGCTTCTAACAGGCCGAGCCCCGAGCGCTCGCCCGCCATGGAGACGCCCCCGACCTCTTCTTCCCCAACTCTGGCCGCGGAGATCCCCCTCGCCGTGCTGCTTAGCTCCGACCACCCCCGAGCTCGCTTCGGTGCTTGCTGCAACCACTGTGAGCCTAGCTACCTCCTCCCCCTCTCCGTTGGCTCCCTCTTGCCCTGTAACACACTACACGAAGCTCGCCCGCACGCACCGCCGCCGTGCTCGTCGCCGGTGATGCTCCGGTGACCATTTGGTCACCGGCACCCGTCCAACGTACTCACCACAGCACGTAGATGCGAACGGTGCTATGCACGCATCGCCTAGGCCCCTGTAGCCGCATCTCCACTCACGCCCGACGCCGGTCGCCGCCGTCGAGCTTGTTGCCGTCGTCTCCGGCCACCTCAGGTCCGGCGACCACCTCCATCCGATGCGGAAGAGCAAGAGCTCTCCAACGCACCCAGCCGCAGCTCGAGCCGTGCACCGTAGACGTTTTCCGAAGCACGCCGCCGCGTTTGGCCTCGCCGGCGGCTAAACGCCGGCGAGTTGGACCTGTTTTGACCACGGGTTTGACCCCCTAGGTCAATGACATGTGGGCCCTGCCCGCAAGTCAAACTTAGTTTAGGTGTTAATTTAATATTAATTAGTTAATTAGTTTAGTCACTGACACGTGGGCCCTGGCCCCACTGACAGCTAATTAGTTTTAGTTAAACTCAAATTAACTCAGTTAATTAGCTGTGACACTGACATGAGGGACCCACTGGTCAGGTTTGACCTGGACTGGCCGTGTTGACTGGCTGACGTCAGCATGATGTCATGCTGACGCAGTAAAGGTTTTTCTGGGATTTTTAGATTTAATAATAATTCAGGAAATTCCAGAAAATACCCAAAACTTCTAAAAATCATATAAAATCAACCATAGCTCAGATGGAAAAGATTTATATATGAAAAATGATCAGAAAAATCCAATCTTTCTGATGGCACTGTTTCATGCATGTTTGAATAAGTTAACTTGCTGTTTACATCAAAACATGATAATGCACTTATTTAAATAATAGTTTGAACTTCAATTTGAATCCATGATTCAAATAGGTTTAAACCCTTCTGGTTTTAGTTGCATTAGCCAACACACATGCATCTTGCCATGTCATAAACATGCATCATATTGTTGCATTTGTTTGTTAATGATTGTATCGTCGGTATTCCCTGTGTTAGGTCCTGCTCCCGAGGATACAGCTGCGTATCCAGTTGAAGAGCAGTACCCGACAACTACCTTGTCAGGCAAGCAATCATTGATCATTCCGATACAACCCAATCTTCTCGCTCCTGCTCTCTTTTACTGCATTAAGGCAACAGCGCGTGAACTGCTACTTGCTGCGGTAGTTGAACCCTATTCCCTTGCATGACCTGTCATTGCCACAGTAAATAGTTGAAACCCACTAGCATGTGTAGGAATTGATTGAGCCATGTGATGTGTGATCCACCATGCTATTTGTTTATGTTGCCTGCTATGCTTAGAGTTGTGTCTGGTCTGATTCATCTGGGTGATGGATCAGAGTGAAATGATCTTATCGATAAAGAGAAGGAAGTGTGGAATACACTTGGTAAAGGTATCGATGAAAGGCCATGTAGGAGTACATGGTGGGTTGTTTCATTGGAATCGTCCATAGGACCCGAGATCTGTATGTGTGGTTCAAGTTACAACTGCTACCACGCATTGGGATCCTTAATTGACCCTCTCGGCTTATTAATTACCCTTGATCTCTGTCCAGGAGTTGCAACTAGTTTCTGGTGTTTATAGCTTACTGGAGGTCGTGCACAACGCTGACCCTCGGGGTGGGTTGTGATGCGACAGGTACGTGGCACGGTGTACCGGTTGCCCGTTTGGTGACTCGGGAACCCTGTACACATCGTTTGGGGCCGTGAGCGACACCCCGGCCGGATCTCCCCACGGATGGAACCCAAATAGGCGATAAACCTGGACGAGAGACTTGAGTAGTTAGTCAGGTCGTGGCCGACACCCTCGCTGGGCTTCCGCTTGAAGGTTGCCGAGTACACGCCGAGTAAACGGCGATAAGTGGTGGAAGCGTGTGTGAGGAGGTACACCCCTGCAGGGTTATCAAACTATTCGAATAGCCGTTGTTCGCGGTACGAACTACTTGGTTACTCTTACAGTTCATAGACAAGTTGATGGATACTACTAAAAGCCTCAAGATAAGCGTGAGTGCCGTGGATGGCCCTTCCGAAGGATGACGGAAGAGGATCCTCGGTAGTGTATTGATGTGGAGAGTAGTGGACTCGTGTCCGTAATAACATCTTGCAATCTGTTGAGAGTTGTAGTATAGGTTAGCCAAGGTCAAAGCTGGCATTCTGCTATAAATTCCACTACCCCCTTTGATAATGTTGCATGTATGTTAGGTTCTGTGGTAAGACTTGCTGAGTACCTTTGTACTCATGTTTGCTTAATAACTGTTGCAGAGGAGAACCCTGCCCCTGCTGATGGGTTCTACATAGACGTTGACGTCGACGAGTAGCTTGACACCCAGACGGTGATCTGGAGCTTGTGAAGGGCCTTGTAGATAGTCAGGCTACACCAAGCCTGTTTTATTTTCTAAGTTGTCTGTACCCAGACATGTAGCTTCCGCTTGTGCTTGTATGACTGTATGACTTGAGTGTTGGGTCATGTGACCCCTACTTGTATGAATATGTTATGTATGGCTCTTGGAGCCTTTTAAATAAAGTACTTTGAGTCATAGAGTTCTGTTGTGATGCAATGTTGTATTTGCACATATTGAGCATATTGCGTGTATAATTGAAATGCTTGGTATGTGTGGGATCCGAAACCTAGTTGTTTTCCTTTGGTAGCCTATCTTACAGGGAAATGCCTCCTAGTGATTCCAATGAGCCTTGGTAGCTTGCTACTGCTCGGAACACGTAGGCTGGCCGGCATGTGTCCTTCTTCGTTCCTGTGTCTGTCCCTTAGGGGAAATGTCACGCGTTGTTCCTTTAAGTCCATGTAGCTTGCTACGACTTGGGTTCATACGTTGATGACCGACACGTTCGTTGCTGGGTCATGGATGCCTGTCTCTGTAATTTAGTGCCACTTTTGGTTTATAACTAGCCATGTCGGCCCGGGTTCTCTGTCATATGGATGCTAGCGACACTGTCATATACGTGTGCCAAAATGCGCAAACGGTCCCGGGCCAGGTAAGGTGGCACCCGTGGGGTTACCGTGCGTGAGGCCGCAAAGTGATATGACGTGTTACAGCTAGATCGGTGTGACTTAGGATTGGTGTCCTGACAGCGTTGGCATCAGAGCTGGACTGCCTGTAGGTTTCTCAAGCCAAATTGGTCGATGTTGAGTCTAGAAAAATTCTTAGTTATATGTAGGGGAATTGATTGTGGAAGGGAACGTAAGGCTCTTTTTACTCCTTTACCTTATGCCCTTCTGATCTGAGTCAGTCTATTCTTTCTACGGGGATTTAGGACTAGGCGTCTTATCCTTACTAGGTTCACGTGTTACTAATCCGTAGACTCTTAGGATTGTTGGTTTCAAGCCTCAGTTCAGTTTCTATCCTTTGAGTATGATGATTGTTGAACCAGAACCTTGATATGGAATTGTTGAGTGGCTATGCTATCATTTGTATGATGTCTCAAATCTTTGTTTGAGCATTTACAGTTGTTATGCTGCCCGATTTCTTCCAGAAACACTAATGCCTTTGCATTATTTCGTGTTTCAGATGTCTGGCCGCATCCCTCACCAAGTGGTTCGTTTGACTCGATGCATTAATGTGCCCGGTCACACGGCCATGCTAGTCCGTGTGATGACTGAGACCGGTTATCGCTGGTATCCTGAATACACTGTGGAGGAACAGTATCGGGATTTCAATCAAAGTTAGTATTTCTGCACAGTCCGGATATACCCCTCATATCCCGGAGCAAATGATCCCATCCATTGGTCTTATGGACTCGGGATTACCATCGAGATGGCAGTACAGGATGCCGCTTATTCGATGATGACCATTCTCCGTGCTAGGCATGCCCTGTTGCTGAACACTGAGTTCTGTTACATGCCAGCTTCACTCCCCGGAGAGGAAGGCTACTACACTGGTCTGTATACTGATGCTGCTCATGAAGAGCCACTGCTTCAGACTACTGTTCAGATGTTGGAGGATAGGGACCGCGAGGTCCGTGCCCTCCGAATGGAGCTGTATAACACCCAAGCCGCTCACTGGACTACTTTGACACGGCTTGCACCTGCTGTGCACGCCGGATATCTGGACATGCGGGATTTGTACCCTGTGCGGACTCGTCTGCCTGATCGCATGGATTGGCGTGACGTTGGGGGTATCACACCTCCACGTGGGCGTCGGTTACCACCAGCATCGGGGCCGAGACCACACCCATGCCCTTATGGTCCACAACCTTCGAGTGCTCGCGAGTTCGAAGATCCATCTGTACCACTTCCAGGCTACGGTGGTAATCTCTATGAGGATTACTACGCGAATGTCTGAGCTAATCCGTGGTTGTAGTAGTATTGTAGTAGTTGTATTTCCACAGTCCTGCGCGTCTTGTGGAATATGACTTAGTGTGTACTGAGTTCCGGAGGTGTAGTTAAATAATGTATAGGAGCTTGGAATGCCTCTGATGGGATGTATCGTCTTCACCGCAGTTGTACTTTAGCCTTGGCTTGTACTAAACTTTGTATGGTGTGTATGACCACTGGTGTATATATATCAGTTCCTATATTACCATGTCGTACGGATGAACATCTCTGCATTCTGTGTCATCCATTACATTCTGCACTTCTATGTCAAATTTTTGCCATCCTTGTCTAAACCGTTGTTTGTTTTCCTAGGATGGTCAACACTCGCAACACTCCTGCTGCTCAGGAGCAGGGTGAGGCTAGTGGGGCTAGAGATGGAAATCTGCCCCAGCCACCCTCTTTGGCGGAAGTTATGCTTGAAGCAGAACGGAACAAGAGAGAGACCAACCGTCTGCTGGAACGCATAGAGCAAAACACTGGGTTCCGTCAGAGGAATGACGTGGTGTCAATCCACGATTTTATCAAGATGTGTCCACCGAAGTTCCATCACTCCACTGAACCTCTGGATGCTGATGACTGGCTACGTAGTATCACCCACAAGCTACACTCTGCCCGTGTGGCTGAAGCTGACAAGGTTACCTACGCCGCCTACCATCTTGAGGGCCCTGCCAGTCTTTGGTGGGAAAACTTTGAAGCTATGCGTCCTGCTGGCCAAGTCACTACCTGGGCTGAGTTCAGTGAGGCATTCCGTGAACATCACATTCCGGAAGGTCTCATGGATCGCAAGCGGGAGGAATTCTGCAATTTCACCCAGGGCCGTTTAACTGTGAACGGCTACAGTCGTGAGTTTGGTAATCTGGCACGCTATGCACCCGAGGAAGTATC
Organism: Secale cereale; assembly: GCA_902687465.1. Taxonomy (NCBI): domain Eukaryota; kingdom Viridiplantae; phylum Streptophyta; class Magnoliopsida; order Poales; family Poaceae; genus Secale; species Secale cereale. The sequence continues at coordinate 135,843,771 of LR738715.1, forward strand.
CACCGATGCCAAGAAACAGGCGAGGTTCCGCAAGGGACTCAGCCCTGAACTTCGTCGAGATCTACGTCTGCACGAGTGCACCTCCTTCCAGAAGTTGGTTAACAAGGCTATCAGTGCTGAGACAGGCCAGACCGACTTCGAGGCCACCCGCAAGCATACTCGAGACCTTGGTTCCTCATCCGGCTCTGGCTCTCACAAGCGCCGTGTGTGGGTTCCTAACACTGCTCTGCCACCCAAGTATACACCGAGGCCAACCTATGAGGCGCCTCGCCAACCCAACAGTTTGCACCTGCTAAGACCTATGGAGGTCCACCCTCCAACTTTGCTCCACGCACCACCACTGTGACATGTTTCAAGTGTGGAGAACCGGGACACTACATGCGTGATTGTCCCCAGAACCAGCCAGGAAAACCCGTTGGCCGTGGTAAGCCAACCGGCAAGGTGAACTATGTCAAGCCAATCCCCACTGCACGTGGTCATGTCAACTATGTTTCTGCCGAAGAAGCTTATGAGGATCCTAACGTCGTCCTTGGTACGCTTCTCGTAAACTGCCATCCGGCATCTGTTCTTTTCGATACTGGAGCATCCCATTCGTTCATATCTGAAAGCTATGCTCGATTGCACAACATGACTTTTTGTGACATGCCTACTTCCATGGTTATTCAAACTCCTGGTTCAAAGTGGCAAACCTCTAGGGTAAGCCATGGAAATGAAATCCTTGTCGATAGACTTGTTTGCCTTGCATCTCTAATCGCTCTCAAGTCCTCGGACATAAACATCATCTTGGGTATGGATTGGATGACAACCCATTACGCCAAAATTGATTGCTTTACTAGGACCGTTCAACTTACACATCCATCCGGCAAGATAGTCAATGTCTTGACTCGAATGGCTGAACGTCAGCTCTATTCTCTTAATGCCAGCCCTCTACCTGAACTCGAAGATATCCCGGTAGTCTGTGACTTTCCGGATGTTTTTCCAGAAGAACTGCCAGGAGTTCCACCTGACAGAGATGTCGAGTTCGTGATAGATCTTATTCCTGGAACTGTCCCAATCTCTAGGAGACCTTATAAGATGGCACCACTAGAATTAGCTAAGCTAAAGAAACAACTCGATGAGTCCTTGCAAAAGGGTTTCATCCGTCCTAGTTCTTCCCCTTGGGCTTGCCCCGTCCTCTTCGTCAAGAAGAAGGATGGAACGGAGCGGATGGTTGTAGATTACCGACCTGTCAATCTGGTCACCATAAAGAATAAGTATCCGCTTCCCAGGATCAACGACCTGTATGATCAGCTCGTTGGATCCTCAGTCTTCTCTAAGATGGATTTGAGGTTGGGCTACCATCAAATCAAAATCAAGAACGGGGACATTCCTAAAACGGCTTTCGTTACTCGTTATGGCCAATATGAGTACACCGTCATGTCCTTCGGATTAACCAATGCCCCAGCTACCTTTTCTCAGTTAATGAATTCTATATTCATGGAGTATTTGGATAAATTCGTCGTGGTATACCTCGATGATATACTCATTTTCTCCAAGAACAAGGAAGATCATGCCGAGCATCTAAGGCTGGTATTGACGAAACTTCGAGAGCACCGCCTTTATGCCAAATTCTCTAAATGTGAATTTTGGTTGCCAAAAGTAACCTATCTAGGTCATGTGATCTCTGGCAAGGGTATTGCTGTCAATCCCGAGCGAGTTCAAGCCGTCCTTGATTGGACTCCTCCTGAATCGGTCAAGCAAGTTAGGAGTTTTCTTGGCTTAGCGAGCTATTGCCGGCGTTTCGTCAAGAACTTCTCCAAGGTTGCTAAACCTTTAACCGAACTCGTCAAGAAAGATAAAAAGTTTGAGTGGACCCCACAGTGCGAGTCCAGTTTTCAGGAACTGAAAAGACGCCTGACATCTGCACCTGTACTGGTACCACCAGACTTTTCCAAGGATTTTATAATCTATTGCGACGCCTCGCGACAAGGACTAGGTTGCATTCTTATGCAAGATCGGCAAGTGATTGCATACGCATCCCGACAGTTGCGTCCACATGAGGATACCTATCCTACTCATGATTTAGAGCTTGCAGCTGTAGTCCATGCACTCAAAACATGGCGGCATTACCTCCTTGGTAATCGCTGTGAAATTTTCACTGATCACCAAAGCTTGAAGTATATCTTCACCCAACCGGATTTGAATCTCAGGCAAAGACGTTGGGTTGAGTTGCTCACCGACTACGACTTAGGAATCACTTACACTCCTGGAAAGGCCAATGTCATGGCTGATGCACTAAGTCGTAAGTCATATTGTAACAATTTAATGTTACAACAAAGTCAACCACTTCTCCACGAGGAATTTCGTAAGCTTAACCTCCACATTGTTCCTCGAGGATTCCTTTCCACCTTGGTGGCGAAACCTACCCTTATGGATCAAATCATAGTTGCCCAGCGGTATGATAAAGGCATATCTCGCATCAAGGAGAACATTGCTAGCGGAGTTGCTAGGAGCTTCTCTATGGATGATCGAGGTATAGTGTACTTCGAGAACCGCTTGGTGGTGCCCAAGAAACCACAACTACGACAAATGATTCTTAAGGAGGCTCATGAATCTCCTTTCACGATTCATCCCGGTAGTACCAAAATGTATCAAGACCTACGTCAAAGATTCTGGTGGACTAGGATGAAGAGAGAAATCGCTCAGTTCATTGCTAACTGCGACGTTTGTCGTCGAGTTAAAGCAGAGCATCAACGGCCTGCTGGCACCCTTCAACCTTTAGCTATTCCTGAATGGAAATGGGATAAAGTCGGTATGGATTTCATTACCGGGTTTCCCAGGTCCAGGAAAGGGAATAATGCTATCTTCGTCGTTATCGACCGCCTCTCTAAAGTAGCTCATTTCCTGCCTGTTCGGGAGAGTATTACCGCTAGCCAGCTAGCAGACTTATATATCTCTCGAATAGTATCACTACATGGTGTACCGTTGGAGATTAACTCAGACCGTGGAAGCCTCTTCACTTCACGATTTTGGGAAAGTTTCCAGAATGCTATGGGAACTCATCTCTCTTTTAGTACTGCCTTCCATCCGCAATCAAGTGGTCAAGTGGAACGAGTCAATCAAATTCTGGAGGACATGCTTTGAGCCTCTGTCATTTCTTTCAGTATGGAATGGGAAAAGTGTCTTCCATTTGCCGAATTCGCTTATAACAATAGTTATCAAGCCAGCTTGGGTAAAGCTCCCTTCGAAGTTCTATATGGACGAAGGTGTCGAACACCTCTTAACTGGTCAGAGACCGGGGAAAGACAATTCTTTGGCCCGGATATGATCCAGGAAGCAGAGGAACAAGTTCGCATCGTTCATGAGAGATTGAAAACGGCCTAGTCTCGCCAAAAGAGCCAATATGATAGTCATCATAAGGCTGTGACTTTTGAAGTCGGCGATAAGGCTTACCTTCGGGTTACTCCTCTTAAGGGAACCCATCGCTTCGGTATCAAAGGCAAATTGGCCCCTCGTTACATCGGTCCTTTTCGCATTCTTGCCAAACGAGGAGAAGTTGCCTACCAATTGGAACTACCTCCGCACCTCTCCAGAGTTCATGATGTTTTCCACGTTTCTCAACTCAGGCGTTGCTTCTCAGATCCTATCCGCGGAGTGGACCACGAAACGCTTGATCTCCAAGACAATCTCACATATCGAGAATACCCCGTTCGTATTCTTGATCAAACCGAGCGCACCACTCGACGCCACAATATCAAGTTTCTCAAGGTTCAATGGTCACATCATTCCGAGAGTGAAGCTACTTGGGAAAGGGAGGATCGTCTTCGACTTGAGTACCCCACCCTCTTTCCGGAGGAACCCGAATCTCGGGACGCGATTCTTTTAAGTGGGGGTGAGTTGTCACATCCCTAGCTAGCACTTGCACTAGGACCTGACTAGAGTGTGCATCATGTTTACTTTCAAAGAAACTTGAAATGGGATTAACAGAAACCCCAGCACCCCTCCCCTAACAACTAGGGTTTGATAAAATATTTTCCAATGTACCCAAAATGCCCTTCAAAATGTTCATCATTTCTGCCTTGGTATTAAACCTCTGCCAAAAATGGTGCACAATTTTCTAGGACAATCTAGGGTTTTGGATTAAATCATATGGTATTTGAATTTGGGCATTTAAATGCTATAAAATATTTTCAATGCTCAAATAATCATAAACTATAATGTTTCCTACTGTTCATATTATATACAGCAAGTATGACAAGTGTTATGATTTATAAAAATGTTTAGGCATTTTTATTAAATGAACAAAGTTGCAAAAGAAATGAAACAGAAAAGAAAATAGAAAAAAAGGAGAGAGAGAGAGAGAGAACTTACCTGGCGCCACCCGGCCCACCTGCCGGCCCAGCCCAGCTGCCGCTCCAGCGAGCTGCTTGGCTCGGGCAGGCAGGCAGGCAGGTGCTCGACGGCGACCGCACGGCGCGCCACGCAGCTGCCCGCCGCCCTGCTTCGCCCCCTCGCCGTCCTGGAGGGATAGATCGAACGTCCACGACCTCCTCGACCCCCCAGACACCTCCGCTTCCCCCCAGTCCCTCTCCTCCGCTCTCCCCGCGCCATGACCGCCGCCGCCGTGATCGCGCCGTCGTAGAAACCACGTCCACCGTCGTCCCCGAGCTCCGCCGTGTTGTCCATCGTCTCCGCCGTCCTCGACTGCTTCGAACAGGCCGAGCCCCGAGCGCTCGCCCGCCCTGGAGACGCCCCCGACCTCTTCTTCCCCAACTCCGGCCGCGGAGATCCCCCTCGCCGTGCTGCTCAGCTCCGACCACCCCCGAGCTCGCTTCGGTGCTTGCTGCAACCATTGTGAGCCTAGCTACCTCCTCCCCCTCTCCGTTGGCTCCCTCTTGCCCTGTAACACACTGCACGAAGCTCGCCTGCACGCACCGCCGCCGTGCTCGTCGCCGGTGATGCTCCGGTGACCATTTGGTCACCGGCACCCGTCCAACGTACTCACCACAGCACGTAGATGCGAACGGTGCTACGCATGCATCGCCTAGGCCCCTGTAGCCGCATCTCCACTCACGCCCGACGCCGGTCGCCGCCGTCGAGCTTGTTGCCGTCGTCTCCGGCCACCTCAGGTCCGGCGACCACCTCCATCCGATGCGGAAGAGCAAGAGCTCTCCAACGCACCCAGCCGCAGCTCGAGCCGTGCACCGTAGACGTTTTCCAAAGCACGCCGCCGTGTTTGGCCTCGCCGGCGGCTAAACGCCGGCGAGTTGGACCTGTTTTGACCACGGGTTTGACCCCCTGGGTCAATGACATGTGGGCCCTGCCCGCAAGTCAAACTTAGTTTAGGTGTTAATTTAATATTAATTAGTTAATTAGTTTAGTCACTGACACGTGGGCCCTGGCCCCACTGACAGCTAATTAGTTTTAGTTAAACTCAAATTAACTCAGTTAATTAGCTGTGACACTGACATGAAGGACCCACTGGTCAGGTTTGACCTGGACTGGCCCTGTTGACTGGCTGACGTCAGCATGATCTCATGCTAACGCAGTAAAGGTTTTTCTGGGATTTTTAGATTTAATAATAATTCAGGAAATTCCAGAAAATACCCAAAACTTCTAAAAATCATATAAAATCAACCATAGCTCAGATGGAAAAGATTTATATATGAAAAATGATCAGAAAAATCCAATATTTCTGATGGCACTTGTTTCATGCATGTTTGAATAAGTTAACTTGCTGTTTACATCAAAACATGATAATGCACTTATTTAAATAATAGTTTGAACTTCAATTTGAATCCTTGATTCAAATAGGTTCAAACCCTTCTGGTTTTAGTTGCATTAGCCAACACACATGCATCTTGCCATGTCATAAACATGCATCATATTGTTGCATTTGTTTGTTAATGATTGTATCGTTGGTATTCCCTGTGTTAGGTCCTGCTCCCGAGGATACAGCTGCGTATCCAGTTGAAGAGCAGTACCCGACAACTACCTTGTCAGGCAAGCAATCATTGATCATTCCGATACAACCCAATCTTCTCGCTCCTGCTCTCTTTTACTGCATTAAGGCAACAGCGCATGAACTGCTACTTGCTGCGGTAGTTGAACCCTATTCCCTTGCATGACCTGTCATTGCCACAGTAAATAGTTGAAACCCACTAGCATGTGTAGGAATTGATTGAGCCATGTGATGTGTGATCCACCATGCTATTTGTTTATGTTGCCTGCTATGCTTAGAGTTGTGTCTGGTCTGATTCATCTGGGTGATGGATCAGAGTGAAATGATCTTATCGATAAAGAGAAGGAAGTGTGGAATACACTTGGTAAAGGTATCGATGAAAGGCCATGTAGGAGTACATGGTGGGTTGTTTCATTGGAATCGTCCATAGGGCCCGAGATCTGTATGTGTGGTTCAAGTTACAGCTGCTACCACGCATTGGGATCCTTAATTGACCCTCTCGGCTTATTAATTACCCTTGATCTCTGTCCAGGAGTTGCAACTAGTTTCTGGTGTTTATAGATTGCTGGAGGTCGTGCATAACGCTGACCCTCGGGGTGGGTTGTGATGCAACAGGTACGTGGCACGGTGTACCGGTTGCCCGTTTGGTAACTCGGGAACCCTGTACACATCGTTTGGGGCCGTGAGCGACACCCCGGCCGGATCTCCCCACGGATGGAACCCAAATAGGCGATAAACCTGGACGAGAGACTTGAGTAGTTAGTCAGGTCGTGGCCGACACCCTCGCTGGGCTTCCGCTTGAAGGTTGCCGAGTACACGCCAAGTAAACGGCGATAAGTGGTGGAAGCGTGTGTGAGGAGGTACACCCCTGCAGGGTTATCAAACTATTCGAATAGCCGTTATTCGCGGTACAAACTACTTGGTTACTCTTACAGTTCATAGACAAGTTGATGGATACTACTAAAAGCCTCAAGATAAGCGTGAGTGACGTGGATGGCCCTTCCGAAGGATGACAGAAGAGGATCCTCGGTAGTGTATTGATGTGGAGAGTAGTGGACTCGTGTTCGTAATAACATCTTGCAATCTGTTGAGAGTTGTAGTATAGGTTAGCCAAGGTCAAAGCTGGCATTCTGCTATAAACTCCACTACCCCCTTTGATAATGTTGCATGTATGTTAGGTTCTGTGGTAAGACTTGCTGAGTACCTTTGTACTCATGTTTGCTTAATAACTGTTGCAGAGGAGAACCCTGCCCCTGCTGATGGGTTCTACATAGACGTTGACGTCGACGAGTAGCTTGACACCCAGACGGTGATCTGGAGCTTGTGAAGGGCCTTTTAGATAGTCAGGCTACACCAAGCCTGTTTTATTTTCTAAGTTGTCTGTACCCAAACATGTAGCTTCAGCTTGTGCTTGTATGACTGTATGACTTGAGTGTTGGGTCATGTGACCCCTACTTGTATGAATATGTTATGTATGGCTCTTGGAGCCTTTTAAATAAAGTACTTTGAGTCATAGAGTTCTGTTGTGATGCAATGTTGTATTTGCACATATTGAGCATATTGCGTGTATGATTGAAATGCTTAGTATGTGTGGGATCCGACACCTAGTTGTTTTCCTTTGGTAGCCTATCTTACAGGGAAATACCTCCTAGTGATTCCAATGAGCCTTGGTAGCTTGCTACTGCTCGGAACACGTAGGCTGGCCGGCATGTGTCCTTCTTCGTTCCTGTGTCTGTCCCTTAGGGGAAATGTCACGCGTTGTTCCTTTAAGTCCATGTAGCTTGCTATGACTTGGGTTCATACGTTGATGACCGACACGTTCGTTGCTGGGTCATGGATGCATGTCTCTGTAATTTAGTGCCACTTTTGGTTTATAACTAGCCATGCCGGCCCGGGTTCTCTGTCATATGGATGCTAGCGACACTGTCATATACGTGTGCCAAAATGCGCAAACGGTCCCGGGCCAGGTAAGGTGGCACCCGTGGGGTTACCGTGCGTGAGGCCGCAAAGTGATATGACGTGTTACAGCTAGATCGGTGTGACTTAGGATCGGGGTCCTGACAGGAAAACACATATCCGGGTAAGTGCAGGTAATGTTTCCTTCGCACACTTTCTTTGCATAGCAAAAAACTTACCCGCCACAATCTTCTTGGCCACCTGAATCTCTTGGCGGATGCTCTGGGCTTCGGCTCGAGCATCCTGCATGCTCTGGAGGGCCTTTGCAAGTTCGGACTCTTGCGTCCTAAAATCACACTCCAGGGACTCGAGCCTCTCAACGGCGTCCTGGAGATCTTGCTGGGCCTTGCTAACCAGGGCCTCGTGCTTCTTGCGCGCGACACATTCCCTGGCCGCTTTGTCCTCAGCCTCGGCTAACTCCTTGAGGGCTGCCACCTCGGTCATGGCCCCTAATAAAGTTCATAACACTTTAGTCCGCACGGACCATTCATCCTTATTAAATGAATATGCCGGTTACGACATACCTTGGCTATCCTCTAGTTGCTTCTTCGCGAGGCCAAGCTCTTCCTCGTCCCGCTCTAGTATCTGTTTTAGTCTAGAGACCTCCGCAGTATGAGCGGTAACAGCTCGCAGCGAGGCCTGCTTATTCACATAGACACCTTATGTTAGACTCCTGCGAAAATTATTCTTGATCCCCTGTTCGGCTCTTTCTTTCCGAGCACCGAACAGAGCATCAGGGGCTACTGTCTACACTGTGATATTCTCCCTACAATTACATTACTCACCTCAAAGCCTGTTAGAAGGCTAACGCAGGCTTCGGTCAATCCGCTTTTGGCGGACCGAACCTTATCGATCACCGTACCCATAAAGGTACGATGATCATCCACAATGGAAGCGCCCCGCAACACTTCCAGCAGATTATCCGGCGCCTCTGGTTGAACGGAACAGGCACACCTCCTCCTTTCGGGGAAGGCCGTTCGCCGGACTCTGGAGCCATGAAGGTCTCCGGAATAGTATCCGCTAGAGGGCCAAATGGAACCCGGCCTTCATCACCAGGCCCCATGGAGGTTTTTCCCTCCGCATGTTCAGCGGCCGAGGAGTCATCCTTGAGTGCTGCCCTGACGATCTCCGGAACCTTCCCCCGGTCTGGGAAAGTCCTTTGGGACACCACCTCGTCATCACCCTTGGGCGATACCGAATAAGCAGGTGGCGGAAACATGCTAGCCATCTCTTTAGAGTTTAACGAACTCTTTGTGGAGGATCGCGGGGATTCGTCACGGGCCGGACTGGAATAACACAATTTACACATATCAATATTAAAAACCGGAAGGGCCAGACGTTTGGGCATGCATAAGGATTTTGGTACTTATGATGCGGCCCGAGGCTTGGTCCGAAGAGGTCGCTCCGGACTACTGTCGATATCCCACATGGAGTTATTCGCGCGGGAGCCCCTCCCCTTCTTGGGTGCCGTCACCTCCAGATTCGTGGAGGCCGCTCTCTTCTTCCTCCCCACCTCGGGTGGGGAGTCTTCTTCTTCTTCCTCCTCCTCGTCATCGTCTTCGGCGGACGAGGAGTGAGTCTCGTCTTCGGACGTCACGTTCGAAGCGCCTTTTCGGCGAGCGCCCCTCCGGGCCCCTTCGGCCGCTTTCTTGGCCGTCTTCACCGGCACCTCATAAGGTGCTGGAAACAACATTTTTATCAGTAATGGGAATTCTTGGTCTTCGGGCAGCGGAGCCAGACAGTTAATCCTCCCTGCTATCTCGATCCAGGCTTGTGAAACAAGGATGGGAAGGCTTAGACCTTTTCCTCAGAATGTGCTAGTAAAGGGTATACCTTGAAAACATAAAAGAAAATTACTGAATTAGCCTAGCGTTTTAAGCTGAGCCCGCGATCCTCGGTCGTGGGCGGTGGCGTCTCGCCGGCCTTAAAGAGCACTTTCCAGACGTCTTCATGCGTCGTGCCGAAGAGCTCTCGTAGCGTCTGGTGCTTGGCCGGATCGTACTCCCATAGACAGCAAGTCCGGCGTTGGCACAGAAGAATCCGACAAACGAGCATGACCTGGATCATGTTGAGAAGCTTGATTTTCTTGACTATCATATTCTGGACACACGTCTGGAGCCCAGTCAGCTCGTCCAAGGGACCCCAGGTTAGACCCCTCTCTTGCCAGGAGGTGAGCCGCATCGGGGTTCCAGATCGGAATTCGGGGGCCGCCGCCCAGTCAGTGTCGCGCGGCTCGGTGATGTAGAACCACCCCGATTGCCACCCCTTCACTGTCTCCGCGAAGGAGCCTTCGGGCCAGGTAACATTTGGCATCTTTCCCACCATGGCACCTCCACACTCTGCTTGTTGACCACGCACCACCTCCGGCTTCACATCGAAGGTCTTCAGCCATAGACCGAAATGAGGTGGGATGCGGAGAAAGGCCTCGCACATGATGATGAATGTCGTTATGTTGACAATGAAGTTAGGGGCTAGGTCATGTAAATCTAGCCCATAATAAAACATCAGTCCGCGGACTAATGGGTGGAGAGGGAATCCCAGCCCGTGGACAAAATGTGTGAGAAACACAACCCTCTCATGGGGCTCTGGAGTCGGGACGATCTGTCCTTTGATCGGGAGACGGTGAACGATCTCCTTGGCCAGGTATCCGGTCTCCCGGAGCTCCTTGATGTCCTTCTTCTTAACGGAGGAGGCCATCCACTTGCCTACAGCTCCGGATCCGGACATGTTTGGAGTGCTTTCTCGAACGAGAAAAAGATAAAGCTTGGGCGCTGGAGCTCAAGGATGGAAGGGCCGAGGGAGAGAAAGGGCGTGAGTGAAAAAAGGGAATCCTTATCCCCTTATAAAGGCCGCGAATATCAAGCGCCTCCCCACTCACCCTAAAAGGCTCTCCTATTCCCAAGGCATGTGTAAACGGCACGGTTGGGTTACCCATGCCCGCATTGATGAGAATCCCGCAATAAGAGGGCATGATCTCTGCTTTGACGAGACGTGCCGATAGCAACCGCGTCTCGGGATGTGGAGCGTCGAGCACAAAGCGGACCGGAATTATGACCGGACGGACATGACATCATGCTACAAAAATTTGTTAGTGGATTGGACTCGTGTAAAATTATATTCTCCCTATGGTTGTGTATGGTGTGTATGACAAGTCTAGGTACTATCATCGCGTCCGAAGACTATCTTGGAGTTCAAAAAAAGGGGAAACCGTCTTTCAATGCCGAAGACAATCTGCGCGCCGGACTCCTCGTCATTGAAGCCAGGTTCAGGGGCTACTGAGGGAGTCCTGGACTAAGGGGTCCTCGGGCGTCCGGCCTATTATCAATGGGCCGGACTGGTGGGCTATGAACACATGAAGGTTGAAGACTGCACCCGTCTCCGGATTGGACTCTCCTTGGCGTGGAAGGCAAGCTTGGCGACCAATTATGAAGATTCCTTCTTATGTAACCGACTCTATGTAACCGTAGATCCCCCTAGTGTCTATATAAACCGGAGGGAGTAGTCCGGATGGAGATATACACATTACCATAGTCATGCAGGCTAGGCTTCTAGGGTTTAGCCATTACGATCTCGTGGTAGATCAACTCTTGTAATACTCATATTCATCAAGATCAATCAAGCAGGAAGTAGGGTATTACCTCCATAGAGAGGGCCCGAACCTGGGTAAACATCGTGTCCCCAGTCTCCTGTAACCATCGACCTTAGACGCATAGTTCGGGACCCCCTACCCGAGATCCACCGGTTTTGACACCGACAACGGCGGCGCTTCGTCCCGAAAGCTTTCTTCTGATTTCTTTCAGGGCGGAAGACACCTTATACCAGAGATGGGCATAGGGGGCCTACCAGGTGGCCCATGGGGCAGGGGCGCGCCCAGGGGGGGTAGGGCGCGCCCCCACCCTCGTGAACGGTAGGTGGCCCCTCTCTGGTGCTTTCTTCGCCCAATATTTTTAATATATTCCAAAATTGACTTTCGTGGAGTTTCAGGACTTTTTGAGTTGTGCAGAATATATCTCTAATATTTGCTCCTTTTACAGCCCAGAATTCCAGCTGCCGGCATTCTCCCTCTCCATGTAAACCTTGTAAAATAAGAGAGAAAATGCATAATTATTGTGACATAATGTGTAATAACAACCCATAATGCAATAAATATCAATATAAAAGCATGATGCAAAATGGACGTATCAACTCCCCCAAGCTTAGACCTCGCTTGTCCTCAAGCGGAAGCCGATATCGAAAAATATGTCCACATGTTTAGAGATAGAGGTGTCGATAAAATAAAATACGGACATGAGGGCATCATGATCATTCTTATAACAACAACATATATATTCACAATGTCATATGATTTCTTATGCTAAAGTAACAATCTATTAACAATGTCAAGTACGAATCAGAAACCTCATTGAAAACTAACTAACTATGATCTTGGTCATTGAAGCATTTGCAATTTATCATAGCATCGGAAAGAGTCAATATAAGAGCTTTTCAGCAAGTCCACATACTCAACTATCATTTAGTCTTTCACAATTGCTAACACTCACACAATACTTATGGGTATGGAGTTATAATCGGACACAGAGAAAGATAGGGGCTTATAGTGTTGCCTCCCAACCTTTTACCTTAAGGCTAACGTTGACAATAATATTTTATGAAAACTTACATCCAATTGGGTATATATGTCAAGATCTTTCCAACACAATGTGCTTGCCAAAGGATAAAATGTAAAAAAGAAAGGTGAAGATCACCATGACTCTTGTACAAGGTATAAGACAAAAATAAAAGATAGGCCCTTCGCAGAGGGAAGCAGAGGTTGTCATGTTCTTTTATGATTGGATGTACAAAATCTTAATGCAAAATAACGTCACTTTATATTACCACTTGTGATAGGGACCTTTATTATGCAGTCCGTCGCTTTTATTTCTTCCATATCACAAGCTCGTATAAAGCTTATTTTCTCCACACTAATAGATCATACATATTTAGAGAGCAATTTTTATTGCTTGCAACAATGACAACTTACTTGAAGGATCTTACTCAATCCATAGGTAGATATGGTGGACTCTCATGAAAAAATTGGGTTTAAGGATATTTGGAAGCACAAATAGTATCTCTACTTGGTGCAAGGAGTTCGTCTAGCATGAGGGGGAAAGGCAAGCTCAACATACTGGATGATCCATGACAATATACTTTATTTGAGATATAAGAAAACATAACCCATTATGTTGTCTTCCTTGTCCAACATCAACTTTTTAGCATGTCATATTTTAATGAGTGCTCACAATCATAAAAGATGTCCAAGATAGTATATTTATATGTGAAAACCTCTCTTTATTTATTACTTCCTATTAATTGCAACGATGACCAAAACTATGTTTGTAAACTCTCAACAACTTTTATTCATCATACCCTTTATATGTGAACTCATTACTCTCCATAAGATCAATATGATATCTTTAATTCTTTTTATTCTTTCTTTTATTGCCTCATGATAATAGTGAGATAATCAAGCCCTTGACTCAAAACTAATCTTTATTATATATAGCTCACGGACTTGATTACATAGATAAGGATCATTAAGCAAAGCTCAAAACTAGGTCATACTAAACTTTATTCTACTAGATCAAGATATAACCAAAAGGATCGAACTAAGAAAAAAATGGTAAAGATAGAAGTGTGATGGTGATAAGATACCGGGGCACCTCCCCCAAGCTTGGCAGTTGCCAAGGGGAGTGCTTATACCCATGTGTTTATGTCTCTTTCTTCAGAGGTGGTGATGATGGAGTTGTTGACGATGTAGCCTTCTTCCTTAATTTGCGCTTGAGGATAGAATTTTGCTCCCTTAGGTCATCGATCTCCTGCTCAAGGCTTAATATCTTTTTGCATAGTTCCTATTTGTTCTCCTGCAAGAGGCGAAAAGAGATAAACTCAATCTTAAGTTTCTTTGCTCTATTAGGGAGGCTTGACTTTTTGAACTACACATGCATGTCCCCAGGTTGAGGTAATGGGACTTCATATTCATCTGAGTTCGTCTCCTCCTTTCCCCTAGGACCATAGTCTTCTTCTTCCTCCGTGGTCCAACTACAATGCTCCAAATCCCCCTAGACCCTAGGGTCTGCAAGGTAATCAGCCACATAGCTTTCACAATCCGAATCCTGGGATGACATATTGCTCTAATCTGCGGCAGAAACAACTCAAAACAAAAACAGAGGATTTTGTCGTGGTACCATGGTCAGAACCTTCGGGAGATTATATAATGAAATTTTACCGACCAAAAGAAGTATCGTGCAACAAAACAGAGTCCGGAGGGCACACGAGGTGTCCACGAGGCAGGGGGCGCGCCCAGGGGAGTAGGGCGCGCCCTCCACCCTCGTGGATGCCTCGTGTCCCTTTCAGACTACTTCTTATTTTCCTATTTTCTTAAACATTCCAAAACGGAGAAAATTGCTATTAGAACTGTTTCAGAGTCAGTTTACTTACCGTACCACATACCTCTTCCTTTTCGGAGTCTGAAACGTTCTGGAAAGTGTCCCTTACGTACTCCTCCGGGGTTACGGTTTCAATGACATTAGTTTCAACATTTATGGGATTACCAGAGATATAATGTTTGATTCTTTGACCGTTCACCACCTTTGGATTTTTGCCTTCGAAGTTGTTGATTTTTATGGCACCGGAACGATAGACCTCCTTGATAACGTCAGGACCTTCCCATTTAGAGAGGAGTTTTCCTGCAAAAAAATCTTAAACGAGAGTTGTATAGCAAAACATAGTCACCTACATTAAACTCACGTTTTTGTATCCTTTTATCATGCCATCTTTTAACTTTTTCTTTAAACAGTTTGGCATTCTCATAGGCCTGGGTTCTCCACTGATCAAGCGAGCTAATGGCAAATAACCTCTTCTCACCGGCAAGTTTGAAATCATAATTGAGCTCTTTAATGGCCCAATATGCCTTATGTTCTAGTTCGAGAGGCAAGTGACATGCTTTTCCATAAACCATTTTATACGGAGACATACCCATAGGATTTTTGTATGCAGTTCTATAGGCCCATAATGCATCATCAAGTTTCTTGGAACAATTCTTTCTAGTTCTATTAACAGTCTTTTGTAAAATTAATTTTAGCTATCTATTACTCAGTTCTACTTGACCACTAGACTGTGGATGGTATGGAGATGCAATTCTATGATTGACATCATACTTAGCAAGCATTTTACGGAAAGCACCATGAATAAAATGTGAACCACCATCAGTCATTAGGTATCTAGGGACTCCAAACCTCGGAAAAATAACTTCTTTAAGCATCTTAATAGAGGTGTTATGATCAGCACTACTAGTTGGAATAGCTTCTACCCACTTAGTAACGTAATCAACATCAACTAAAATATGTGTATACCTATTAGAGGAAGGAAACGGTCCCATATAATCAAAGCCCCAAACGTCAAATGGTTCAATAACAAGTGAATAGTTCATAGGCATTTCTTGACGTCTACTTATATTACCAATTCTTTGACATTCATCGCAAGACAAGACAAACTTACGTGCATCTTTCAAGAGAGTAGGCCAATAAAAGCCGGATTGCAATACCTTATGTGCAGTTCTATCTCTAGCGTGCTGTCATCCACATGCCTCGGAGTGACACTTGCGTAGGATCTGTTCCTGTTCATGCTCAGGTACACAACGTCTAATAACACCATCTACTCCTTCTTTACAAAGGTGTGTGTCATCCCAGAAGTGATGTCTTAAATCATAGATTTTTTTCTTTTGCTGATATGTGAAACTAGATGGTATAAATTTAGCAACAATGTAATTAGCATAATCAGCATACCATGGAGCAGTACGAGAAGCTTTTATGACAGCTAATTGTTCATCAGGAAAGCTATCATCAATAGGTAGTGGGTCATCAAGAATATTCTCTAACCTAGATAAGTTGTGTGCAACGGGGTTCTCAGCTCCCTTTCTATCAATGATATGCAAATCAAATTCTTGTAGCAAGAGAACCCATATAATAAGTCTAGGTTTAGCACCTTTATTTTCCATAAGATATTTAATAGCAGCATGATCAGTGTGAACAGTCATTTTAGAATCAACAATATAAGGCCTGAACTTATCACAAGCAAATACAGCTGCTAAAAATTCTTTTTTAGTGGTGGCATAATTTCTCTGGGCACTGTCTAGAGTTTTACTAGCATATTGGATAACATTTAATTTCTTATCAACTCTTTGTCCTAGATCAACACCCACAGCATAATCACTAGCATCACACATAATTTCAAAGGGTAAATTCCAATCAGGTGGCTGGACAATAGGTGCAGAAATCAAGGTTTTCTTAAGTATTTCAAATGCTTCTACACAGTCATCATCAAAGACAAAAGGAACATCTTTTTGTAAGAGATTAGTCAGAGGCCTGGAGATTTTTGAGAAGTCTTTAATGAACCTCCTATAAAAACTGGCATGACCAAAGAAACTTCTTATACCTTTAATGTCCTTAGGACACGGCATCTTTTCAATAGCATCAACTATAGCTTTATCAACTTCAATACCTCTTTCAGATATTTTATGCCCCAAGACAATACCTTCATTAACCATAAAGTGGCACTTCTCCCAATTCAAGACAAGATTATTTTCTTCACATCTCTGCAAAACTCGATCAAGGTTGCTTAAGAAATCATCAAGAAGTTCCATACATGGAGAAATCATCCATGAAAACCTCAACAATCTTTTCACAAAAATCAGAGAATATAACCATCATGCATCTTTGAAAGGTAGCAGGTGCATTACATAAGCCAAAAGGCATACGTCTATAAGCAAAGGTACCGAAAGGGCAAGTAAAAGTGGTATTTTCTTGATCCTCTTTTGACACAGGTATTTGAGAGAAACCAGAATAGCCATCTAGAAAGCAAAAATGTGTGTGTTTGGATAATCTTTCTAGCATTTGATCAATAAAAGGTAAAGGGTAATGATCCTTGTTGATAGCTTTATTTAATTTGCGGAAATCAATTACCATTCTATAACCTGTAACATTTCTTTGTGGGATCAATTCGTCTTTATCATTAGGAACAACAGTAATACCTCCCTTCTTAGGGACACAATGGACAGGACTTACCCACTGACTATCAGCAACATGATAAATTATACCTGCCTCTAGAAGCTTTAGTATTTCTTTCCTTACCACTTCTTTCATCCTATGATTTAACCGTCGTTGGTGATCAACAACCGGTTTGGCGTCTTTATCCAATTTTATTTTGTGCTGGCATAGAGTGGGACTAATGCCCTTAAGATCATCAAGAGTATATCCAATGGCAGCACACTGCTTCTTCAGAGTTTTCAATAATTTCTCTTCTTCTTGCTCGGAAAGGTTAGCACTAATAATAGCAGGATATATCTTCTTTTCATCAAGATAAGCATACTTAAGAGTATCTGTTAATGGTTTGAGCTCAAACACGGTATCACCCTTGGGTGGAGGAGGATCACCTAGGATTTCAACAGGCAAGTTGTGTTTCAATAAAGGTCCCTGTTTAAAGAATACTTCATCTATTTCCCTTCTCTCATTCATAAACATATCATTTTCATGGTCTAGCAAATATTGTTCTAAAGGATCGTTAGGAGGCATGGCAATAGAAGCAAGACCAATAATTTCATCTTTACTAGGCAATTCTTTATCATGGGGTTGTCTACGAATTTATCAAAGTTAAAATCATGAGACATATCCCCTAAACCAGCAGTAACAATATCCTTTTCGAAGTCTATCCTAGCATTAACAGTATTCAAGAAGGGTCTACCAAATATAATGGGACAAAATTCATTTTGTGGGGAACCAAGAACAAGAAAATCAGTAGGATATTTGACTTTCCCACTCAAGACTTGAACATCTCTAACAATCCCAACTAGTGAAATAGTATCTCTATTGGCAAGCTTAATTGTAACATCAATACCTTCTAACTCAGTAGGTGCAATATCATGCATAATTTCTTCATATAAGGAATGAGGTATTGCACTCACACTAGCACCCATATCACATAAACCATGATAGCAATGATCTCCTATTTTAACAGAAATAACAAGCATGCCTATAATAGGTCTATGTTTATTTTTAGTATCGGGTCTAGCAATTCTAGCAGTTTCATCACAAAGGTAAATAACATGCCCATCAATATTATCGACCAAGAGATCCTTAGCCATAGCAATACTAGGTTCAACTTTAATTTGCTCAGAGGGTGTAGGTGTTATAGTATTACTCTTGCGTACCACAGTCGAAGCTTTAGCATGATCCTTTATTCTAGCAGGGAAGGGTGGTTTCTCAATATAAGCGGTATGAACAATATGATCAACATTATAAGCGATAGTCTTTTCTTCAACTTTAACAGGTTCAACTACTTTTACTTCAATGGGAGGACGATATTTAAACCACTTCTCCTTAGGGAGATCAACATGAGTAGCAAATGATTCACAGAAAGAAGCTACTATCTCAGAGTCAAGTCCATATTTAGTGCTAAATTCACGGAACACATCGGTATCCATAAAAGATTTAACACAATCGAACTTAGGTGTTATACCTGACTCCTTACCTTCGTCGAGATCCAAATCTTCAGAATTGCACTTAATTCTTTCCAATAAATCCCATTTGAATTCAATAGTCTTCATCGTAAAATAACCAGCACAAGAAGTATCGAGCATGGAGCGATTATTGAGAGAAAGCCGAGCATAATTTTTTTGAATAATAATTTCTCTTGAGAGCTCATGATTGAGACATGAATATAACATTGACTTAAGCCTCCCCCAAGCTTGAGCGATACTTTATCCTTCACGGGGCCAAAAATTATATATATAATTACGGTCACGATGAACCAGATGCATAGGATAAAACTTCTGATGAAATTCCAATTTCAATTGGTTGTAGTTCCATGATCCCATATCATCGCATAGCCTAAACCATATCAATGCCTTTCCCTTCAAAGATAAAGGGAAGACCTTCTTATTGATAACATCCTCGGGCATACATGCAAGCTTAAATAATCCACAAACTTCATCCACATAGATTAGGTGCAAATCGGGATGCAATGTTCCATCTCCTGTAAAGGGATTAGCTAGCAGTTTCTCTATTATACCCAAAGGAATTTCAAAGTAAACATATTCAGTAGGTTCAGTAGGTTGAGGAGCAACTCTTTGCTCTATTGGTCGGAGTGAAGATACCCCGAACAAGCCCCTCAAAGGATTATGTTCCACAGTAACAAGTGACAGTAAATTTCAGCACACTATATAAATTTTTCCTTACGAAATTCCACTTACCAAATGTGCTCCACTCCCCGGCAACAGCGCCAGAAAAGAGTCTTGATGACCCACAAGTATAGGGGATCTATCGTAGTCCTTTCGATAAGTAAGAGTGTCGAACCCAACGAGGAGCAGAAGGAAATGATAGGCAGTTTTCAGTAAGGTATTCTCTGCAAGCACTGAAATTATCGGTAACAGATAGTTTTGTGATAAGGTATTTTGTAATAAGTAACAAGTAATAAAAGTAAATAAGGTGCAGCAAGATGGCCCAATCCTTTTTGTAGCAAAGGACAAACCTGGACAAACTCTTATATAAAGGAAAGTGCTCCCGAGGACACATGGGATTTATCGTCAAGCTAGTTTTCATCACGCTCATATGATCCGCATTCGTTACTTTGATAATTTGGTATGTGGGTGGACCGGTGCTTGGGTTCTGCCCTTCCTTGGACAAGCATCCCACTTATTATTAACCTCTATTGCAAGCATCCGCAACTACAAAAGAAGTATTAAGGTAAACCTAACCATAGCATGAAACATATGGATCCAAATCAGCCCCTTACGAAGCAACGCATAAACTAGGGTTTAAGCTTCTGTCACTCTAGCAACCCATTATCTACTTATTACTTCCCAATTCCTTCCTCTAGGCCCAAACAATAGTGAAGTGTCATGTAGTCGACGTTCACATAACACCACTAGAGGAAAGACAACATACACCTCATCAAAATATCGAACGAATATCAAATTCACATGACTACTTATAGCAAGACTTCTCCCATGTCCTTAGGAACAAACGTAACTACTCACAAATCATATTCATGTTCATAATCAGAGGGGTATTAATATGCATAAAGGATCTGAACATATGATCTTCCATCGAATAAACCAACTAGCATCAACTACAAGGAGTAATCAACACTACTAGTAACCCATAGGTACCAGTCTGAGGTTTTGGGACAAAGATTGGATACAAGAGATGAACTAGGGTTTGAGAGGAGATGGTGCTGGTGAAGATGTTGATGGATATTGACCCCCTCCCGATGAGAGGATCGATGGTGATGACAATGGAGACGATTTCCCCCTCCCGGAGGGATGTTTCCCCTGCAAAACAGCTCCTCCGGAGCCCTAGATTGGTTCCGCCAAGGTTCCGCCTCGAGACGGCGGCGCTTCGTCCCGAAAGCTTTCTTCTGATTTTTTCAGGGCGGAAGACACCTTATACCAGAAGATGGGCATAGGGGGGCTGCCAGCTGGCCTACGAGGGAGGGGGCGCGCCCAGGGGGTAGGGCACGCCCCCACCCTCGTGGATGGTGGGTGGCCCCCCTCTGGTGCTTTCTTCGCCCAATATTTTTAATATATTCCAAAACTGACTTTTGTGGAGTTTCAAGACTTTTTGAGTTGTGCAGAATAGGTCTCTAATATTTGCTCCTTTTACAGCCCAGAATTCCAGCTGCCGGCATTCTCCCTCTTCATGTAAACCTTGTAAAATAAGAGAGAAAAGGCATAAGTATTGTGACATAATGTGCAATAACAGCCCATAATGCAATAAATATCAATATAAAAGCATGATGCAAAATGGACATATTATAGTGCACGCACTCAAGACCTGGAGGCACTTTCTTATTGGAAACTGTTGTGATGTATACATGGATCATAAGAGTCTGAAGTACATCTTCACGCAGAAGGAGTTAAACCTCGGGTAAAGGAGATGGCTGGAGTTCATAAAGGATTACGACATGAGATTGCATTATCACCCAGGAAAAGCCAATGTCGTTGAAGATGCACTAAGTCGCAAGAGTTATGTTAACACTATCATAAACGGAGGTTTACCCCAGGAATTGGCAGATGGCCTCAGGGATTTACAGTTGGAGATAGCCCCTAGACGCTATGTTGCTACATTGGAGATTCAGGGCACTTTGTTGGGAAAGATTCGGGAAGCCCAGAAGATGGACAAAGAAATTGTAGAAATATAGGGCAGAATGACCAAAGGAAAGGAAAAAGGATTTCGTGAGGATGAACACAGAACACTATGGTTTGAAGAACGTATTTATGCGCCCAATGACCCGGCGATCAGGAAGTTGATTCTTCAGGAGGCTCATGATTCACCTTACTCAATACATCCAGGCAACACTAAGATGTACTTGGATTTGAAACAGAATTTCTGGTGGACCGGTATGAAGAAGGACATTGTCGAGTATGTAGCGGTATGTGACGTCTGTCAGAGAGTCAAGGCAGAACATCAGAAATCAGCAGGGTTGCTACCGCCATTACCGATACCAGATTGGAAGTGGGATAAGCTTGGAATGGATTTTATCATAGGACTACCCAGGACGTGTTCAGGGTATGATTGTATCTGGGTTATAGTTGTTCGCTTGACTAGGGTAGCTCACTTTATCCCCGTGAAGACCACTTACACGACTGCTAAGTTGGCCAAGATATACATGACCAGGATCGTATGTCTGCATGGAGTTCCGAGGACCATTGTATCAGATAGAGGAACACAGTTTACCTCAAAGTTCTGGAAGCAGTTGCACGAGACTTTGGGTACGAGGCTTCAATTCAGTTCAGTCTTTCATCCACAGATAGATGGACAGGCAGAGAGAGTCAATCAGATTCTAGAGGACATTTTGAGAGCTTGTGTGCTAGATTATGGATCTAGTTGGGATGATAATTTAGCTTATGCAGAGTTATCTTATAACAACAGTTATCAAACCAGTCTACAGATGGCCCCTTCCGAGGCTTTGTATGGAAGGAGGTGCAGGACACCATTGATGTGGGATGAAGTCGGAGACCGCAAGTTATTTGGACCAGATTTAATCAGAGATTTACAAGAAAAGGTCAAGTTGATCCGTGACAGACTGAAGATAGCCCAGTCCCGACAGAAGAGTTATGCAGATACAAAACGCAATGAGGTGACTTACGAAGTTGGAGATAGAGCATATCTTCGTGTGTCTCCACTTCGAGGAGTTAAGCGTTTTGGAGTTAAGGGTAAACTGGCACCAAGATTTGTGGGACCGTACGAAGTTTTGGAGCGTAGAGGAGAAGTAGCTTATCAGCTAGAGTTGCCTGAAACTTTGTCTAGAGTTCACGATGTGTTTCATGTTTCTCAGTTGAAGAAGCGTCACACAGAGATGGCCGATATTCTGCTACGTGATACAGTGCCCCTGGAAGCAATTCAGTAAGAGAGTGATCTGACTTATGAGGAGAAGCCTGTCAAGATTCTCGAGTTTGCCGATAGAGTTACCCGCAACAAGGTCATCTAGTTTAGCAAAGTTCAGTGGAGTCACCATACAGAGGATGAATCCACCTGGGAACGAGAGGAAGACCTTCGACAAGACCACCCACACCTATTTTCTAGCCAACCCGAATCTCGAGGGCGAGATTCATCTTAAGGGGGTTAGATTTGTAACATCCCAATTTTCAATTTGGATGTTATTATAGATCATTCATATGCATTCATCATTTGAGCATTTTGAATTTGATTTTTATTGGAAATTGATCCAAAAGACTTTAAGCAACTCAAGGAGCCAAGTGAGAGAGTAGGAAGTTTTCCAAAGAGGACCCACAATTTTATTATTTTCCAAGTGGGGTTGGATCAAATATTATTTTACCAATTTTCATTTTCAATATTTTTAAAATAATGAGAGAAGATAATATGACTTCTTCAAAACAGAATAGAAAATGTTGGAATTTGAATTTTCAGTAAAAATATATTTATTGGATTTTTATTTGCCAAAGTATTTTCTTTTTAGTATTTTATTAGTACTAAAAAGTTTATTTTCATTTTAGGCATTTAGGCCGAGATTTTTTTTCACCAGGTCAGTAATAAGGCCCTAAGTACGTGTGAATTTTTCTAAAATTTTTAAAAATATATTTATTGTATTTTTCTATTTTTCTGTATTTTCGGAAAAAACGTATTTAGAAAAAACTTGAGGCTAGCTGGGCCGAAGCCCAGCCGCGGGCCCGCTCCCGCGCCGCCTTTCCTCGTCGTGGCTGACCGGGACTCCACCGGAGTCCGGCGCCGACACAACCGGCCGACCCCTTCCCCAAGGCAGTCGCCTCCCCGGAGCCTTTAAAAGCCGAGCCCGGCCACCCCTCGATACCACCCCGCCCCGTCGTCGCCGCGCCGCGCCCGCGAGTCTTGTCGCCGCCGCTGTTGTCGCCGAGCGCCGCCGCCGCGCCACCCGCACCTCTGCGCCGCCGCCTAGCCGCCCCGCACCGCCCTCCCCACCGCCATCAGAGTCTGCCACCCCGCCGGACGTCGCCCAACCCGCCGCCCGATCCAGTCTTTTCTCGATTTTTCTTTCATTTTTTTAAACCCTAGATCGTTTTTTTAGAAAACATAGGTCTGTTTTTTTCTAGGTTTTACTATATAGTGAACGTATGTTGTTTAGTTTCACAAAATGAATGTTCTTTATTTAGTCTTTTCTATTTCTGTTATTTTCGTTAGGGACCTATCTGTGATTTAAGTTTTACACATTAGTCCCTAATTTTAAAACGATCACTACTATTTACTCGTTAGTCGGAATTAGATGAAACCAACGCCAAACTCTTCGTTTTGATCTCATCTATCCAGGAATCCAACTAAAATTTGTTTTTGAGAGTTTTAAAATTTGAATACAAATAGATTTGTATTTGAACTTCTTTTGATCGTACCTTGAGTTTCGTAACTCCGTTTGAGTTTATTCTTTTTGCAAATCGGAGCTCTTGACCTAAACTTTCTGATAAGGCCAAATTCACTTAAATTTGGTACTGTTAGAAATTATTTTCTGTTGCAAGAGTTATTCGCTTGTTTTTGAAACTTTTTGAGATCTGTTCTCCAATTCTGTTGCATGATTGCTTATGTATGCTATTGTTTGATTGCGATAGAATTTCCGGAGTGCGAAGCTTGCTACTACGAGTCTCTAGGTTTCAACGACCATCAGCAAGGCAAGTTCATACTTTGATCATACTTTTCAATACCCAGTTTTTATTGCATTAGTTCTATCCTCAAATATTGCATGAGTAGGACTTGGTTATATGTGGTATTGCTTTGTAGTTCATGAGGTAGGAACCTATGACTTGAGATCAACCCCGGGAATATAAGCTTTGTTACTTATTGCTTAGCCATGCTTGTAGATGTGGATTGGTATGTGATATTCATGAAAGTTGTGAGTGTAATAACAGCTGAGGGAAAGTTTTAAGGTGGCAACTTTAATACACATTTGGGTGGATTGGTTGCAGGGCACCTAGAGAATCCAGTGTTGTCCTAGGATATCCCGGAGGAACTGTGTGATTATCCTATGGAATGGCACCCAGGCTCAAAGGGATCATATATCATTCATGCCTAGAAACTTCCGTGTGCAGCCACAAGCCATTATGGGCTCTGGCATAGTTGAGTATGTTGTGTGAGCTCTTTTAGTGGTGGACTAGCAGATGTGGGGGAAAGTAGGTCTACCAGTCTATCCATGGTAAAGAGTGAATGCTTCTGAAAGACCATGTCTCGATCTTCCGATCATGGATATGGTCGAGTCTTGTGGGGAAAAGTGCGCAAACCTCTGCAGAGTGTACAATCTATTCATGAGTATCCATGTCCCCCGTTATGGACATCTTGAGTATCCTGGTATTTGAATTATGGACTGATCTCATCACTCTATTTAATTAACTTGTTGGGTTATTAATGACATTGGTTATTTTGGGATTGAGATGGAGGAACCACTCTCAATATTGCTTAATTCAAATGAGTAGTAAATAAAATTTATTCCTTTGTTGTACGGAAAATTAGCTTTATGCAAAAATAACCTTACAGCCTCCACCAGCCAAGTATGCATATAGTTGTAGATATTTGTTCATCATCATTGCTATAGTGTGTTCTTGCCAGCATATTCAATGTGCTGACCTACACGGCTGCAACGTCTAATGTTGTAGAGTTTTCCGACGGAGATTAAGGTGCGATAGGTCGTTGTCATGCACTCAATGTTTGCCATGGAGTTGGATGGACTCAACTTATCTTCGATGCTTCCGCAGTTCAGTTTAGTTTATTATTGTTAGATGACCTTTAGCCATATTTTTGTAATAAGACTCTTTATGAGGATTCTTCGATGTAATAAATGTGTGATTGAAACTCGGTTATAAATCCTCAAGTACGGTGTGTGTCAGCATACCGATCCAGGGATGACACATAAGCATAGAGACTCCGATCCATTGGAATCGAGGTCGCTACAACTATCAATTAATAGATGAAGGTCAGAATACGACTGAAGAGGGATAACTCAAAAGCACATATGAATTTCTGAGTTGTGGATACACAAGTTAGCTTGCTTAACAAGGCTCAACGTATTTCTTCCAGATAACCTACGCAAGGTGGCAGAATTGGCAGAGTCACATTTATCGAATGGAGAACTCATCAAGAGCACTCTTGTTGTGATCTTTTAGTTCAAAAGAACTTCTACCATAGGACGGTTCATGGCACTGGAAGAATGATATACCATGAACCTCGAGGACTATCACAAAGGTTACTAATATCCTAAAGGAATGAGCAAACACTATCAACACGGAGTAAGTAGAGTGAATCTTGGGTTCGGGAACCCAGAAGTAGAATACCTACTAACTAGATAACATCACGAGATGCTTTCGAAAATGGTGGCCAGAATCATCACATAGGGAGCACAACGCAAGGTTGGGTTACTGGGTAGCTATGTATGATATCCTAGTTTCCTGACAACTTCAACAAACATGTCTAGGCCACGAAGTACCTCAACACACCGATTAGTGTGGTTAATCTAGCCTAAAAGGACATAGGGAATGGAAAGGAAGGATTTGCAAATGCATCAGATTATTTGTAGACCTTGGGTAACTCGGACATCATAACAACTGTAAATGCTCAAAAGATTTTGAGACATCTTGCAAAAATGGTGGCATAACCACTCAACATCACAATATCAAGGTTTTGAGACCAACAGTTTAGCACACTGAAGTACTTGAAACTCAATTGAGACTTGAATCCATCATTCATATAAGTCTAGGGATTAGTAACACATGATCCTGATAGTCGATGACAATTCTAGTTCTTAATCACCGCATGAAAGAAGAGGCTGACTCAGATCAGAAGGACATAAGGTAAAGGAGTAAAAAGAGCCTTATGTTTCCTTCCACAATCAATTCCCTTATATAACTAAAGAATTTCTAGAATCAACTTCGACCAGTTTGGCTTGGTAATTCTACAGGCAGTCAGGCTCCGATACCAAAGTTGTCAGGACCCTGATCCTATGTCACGCCGATCAAGCATGTAACACATCATATCACTTTGCAGCCTCATGCACGGTATTCCCACGGCTGTAGCCTTACCTTGGTCGAGACCGTTTGCGCCTTTTGGCTCACATATGTGATAGTGTCGCTAGCATCCATATGACAGAGAACCCAGGACGACATGACTAGTCGTAAACCCAAGGTGACACAAACTGTAACACCCCAAATTTTTGAGTTGGTTTTCCTTCCAAACTTTTGGCCTTTTTGGAAAGGGATTGTTTGATCTTTTCTTTTGCCCTTCTAAAATCCCTTTTTTGCCAAAGTTTGTGTGTCTTCTCAAGCTTGGTTTTTGGCCTTGAAGTTTTCTCTTGTGCTTGGCTCAAGCACAAGTTGAGTTTCAAAAGAAGTTGTTTGAGTTCTCCCTTCTTGATTTAAACTTCTCAAGTTTAACCTTGGTCTTATCTCCCCTCCAACCTTCATCTTGCCATGATCCCAACAGAAACAATCCTCTCCAAGAACCTCTCCACACCTTGGGACAAGTATTTCATCAATTCCAGTAAGTTTGAACCTTATTGGGATTTTTCTTCTATTTATTTCACTCCAAAACAAATTCTGCCTTTTATAGTGGACCTTGGTGATTTACAAAGGAACCACCACTTCCATCTACCTATTTGACTCCAAAACAAACTCTGCCTTTTTTGTGTAATTTGCATGTTTTGGATAACAAAGTGTAAAATTGCAGTGGGACATGTGACTGCAGGTTAGGGATAGCAGATTTTTGCCCATTAAGTCATACTATCGGGTCGGGTTTGGATATACCCACGGGTACAAGATTGTATCCATGCCCTACCCACGAGTAATCGGGTCGGGTTTGGGCGCTCCCCATGGACACAAAAGCATATCCAAACCCTATATATTCGGGTCGGATATCCATGGATATCCATGTCCATGGATAAAATTGCCATCCTTAGACTCAACCTAATGATGGCCACGGAAGGCGAAGTATCCAAGCTAGAAATACAGCCTACGCTAATAGAGCAAATAAAGAAGGCTCAGCATGGACACCCCAGCATCGAAGGGATAAAAAGAAAAGTATGTCAGGGCAATGCATCAGAATTCACCATAGACACTGAAGGAATATTATGGTTCGGAGACAGACTTTGTGTACTAAATAGCAACGACCTTAAGCAGCAAATTCTAGCTGAAAGCCACACCGCTCCATACTCGATCCACCCTGGAGGTACAAAAATGTACATAAAATATTCAGGAAAGATTTTGGTGGCACGGCATGAAGAGGGATATAGCCACATTTATTGCATGCTGCGATTCATGTCAACGCATTAAAGACGAGCACAAAAAACCCGCAGGGCTATTACAGCCAAACAAGATACCAGAATGGAAATGGGATGATATTGGAATAGATTTTATTGTTGGACTACCACGATCACAACACGGTAACGACGTCATATGGGTCATCACAGATAGACTGACCAAGGTGGCACATTTCATACCCGTCAAGACAACGCACACCACTCAAAAACTCGCCAAGCTTTACCTCGCCCGGATAGTATGCCTACATGGTGTTCCCAAGACTATAATATCCGACAGGGGCACTCAGTTCGTCTCAAAATTTTGGGACCAGTTACAGCAAGCCCTCGGGACACAACTAACGTTCAGCACGGCTTACCACCCCCAGACTGGAGGACAAACGGAACGAGTAAATCAAATACTCGAAGACATGCTAAGGGCATGTGTCCTCACCTATGGGACCAGTTGGGAGGAAAGCTTACCATATGCCGAGTTTGCATACAACAATAGTTACCAAGCTAGCCTGCAGATGGCACCTTTCGTAGCCCTATACGGACGAAGATGCCGTACTCCGTTGAATTGGTCAGAAACAGGGGACAGTCGTATATTCGGCCCAGATATGTTAAAAGAAGCTGAGGAGAGAGTAAAAATGATACGGGATCGACTCAAGACCGCCCAAAGCCGACAAAAGAGCTATTACGATCAAAAGCATCGGGAAATAAGTTTTGAGCCCGGTGACGACGTATACTTGCGTGTGTCACCGATGAGAGGACTACAACGATTCAAAGTCAAAGGGAAATTAGCACCACGATTCATCGGACCCTTCCGTATAGTTGCACGGAGAGGCACAGTAGCTTATCAGCTGGACCTTCCCAAGGAGCTGTCAGACGTCCACGACGTGTTCCACGTCTCGCAACTACGGAAGTGTGTAAGCAACCCGGAGAAACATGTGTCACATGAAAACCTTGACGTGCAACCGGATCTCACCTACCGAGAACACCCAGTGAAGATTTTGGAGGAGTCTGAAAGGAGGACCCGTCAGAAAACTATTAAATTCCTCATGGTTCAGTGGAGTAATCACACAAAAGATGAGGCAACGTGGGAAAGGGAAGATTTCCTTCGGACAGAGCACCCACACCTATTTGAGGATCAGCTGAAATCTCGGGGACGAGATTTTTCCTAAGGGGGTAGGTGTTGTAACACCCCAAATTTTTGAGTTGGTTTTTCTTCCAAACTTTTGGCCTTTTTGGAAAGGGATTGTTTGATCTTTTCTTTTGCCCTTCTAAAATCCCTTTTAAGCCAAAGTTTGTGTGTCTTCTCAAGCTTGGTTTTTGGCCTTGAAGTTTTCTCTTGTGCTTGGCTCAAGCACAAGTTGAGTTTCAAAAGAAGTTGTTTGAGTTCTCCCTTCTTGATTAAAACTTCTCAAGTTTAACCTTGGTCTTATTTCCCCTCCAACCTTCATCTTGCCATGATCCCAACAGAAACAATCCTCTCCAAGAACCTCTCCACACCTTGGGACAAGTATTTCATCAATTCCAGTAAGTTTGAACCTTATTGGGATTTTTCTTCTATTTATTTCACTCCAAAACAAATTCTGCCTTTTATAGTGGACCTTGGTGATTTACAAAGGAACCACCACTTCCATCTACCTATTTGACTCCAAACAAACTCTCCTAGATAGTCCTTAGTACCCAAAACCTAGATCCATCTTGTTTCACTGGTCCATAGTTCAAAGTTTTCAAATTTTACCTGCTGCAAGTTTGGACCAGATTTGCAAAATTTGGTGAAATTCATATTTATCTTCTTCCAAAAATTATGTGAAAAATCATGCAGCCTCTAGATACATCAAGAGGCCACTCCACCAAAAATCAGCCCTAGAGGCATTGCACACATGCCAGAATCATTTCATCAAACACCTAATCTACACTGTTCTGTCAAATTCAGAGCTGTTAACTGAAACCGTCTACACTTCGTCAGTTTCGTCAGATTCTTCAGCGCAGCAACAAAACCCGTCTGTACTTCCTTGGCTCGACGCCGCACTGTAGCTTCTTCTTATCCATGCGCCGCACACTCGCTTGGCAGCTTCTGGGCGTCGGTGGTGCCCTGGCCCGACCGCGCCGGTGATTGCCACGGCCACAGCGCCGCCCGTGGCGGCTGACAGAAGCAAAACCACGGCTCAACGCCGTTTAGCGCCACCCAAACCACCTCAGTGCTCCGCGTGTCCATCTCCACAGCCAACGCATGCCTGGCACGCCCTCGTCGTGGCCTGACGCGCGCAGAGCGCCGTTTCTGCCGCCGCCGTTTCATCAGTGATAGCCCGTAACTTCACCTCTCCTGACGAGTTAAGCGTGGGAATGGAACCTCTACAGCTACCAGAGGATGCTCAAGCCCCTAACCCCGCCGTTCGACCATTGCAGCGTCGTAATTGGCTCGCCGGACTTATCCGTTCGCGGCAGTCGCCTCGAGCCGCCTATATAAGGCACCCCCGAGCCCGTGCTCGAGCACACAGACCCCCACTACTTCCCTAGACCGCGCCCAACCTCTGGAAGAGCCTCGAGGGGCCCTTCTCCCCCAACTCCGGCCAGCTACCTCCGCTTCGGGCTCCAGCTCCGTTCACTCCGGTGAGGGCTTCTCCGCCGCCGTGAACTTGAGCGTAGCATCCTGGCATCCACCTAGGCCTGACCCCCACCTCAATTTCACCCCAGGAACCTTCTCCGACGAGGTCCACGACCACCCGAGCCGCCGTCCGCCGGAGACAGTGTCACCGTTGACGTGGGACTCGCCGACCCCCCAACTCCACCACCGTTCGACGCGGAAGACCACCGTGAAGCCGTTGGTACCACTCCCCTCCCCTATCTCGCCGTGGATCGACGCCGGCGATCACCGCAGCACCGGCGCCAGCGCGGCTCTGTTTCCTCTTTTCAGACCTGACGCGTGGGGCCCTCTGTCAGTCTCTCATCTCTCCCCTTCGAACCATTTTCTGTAGGCGTATTCGGGCAAAATGCGTCTTCCTCTGCGGCTGACGTACTGCATATCGATTCGCCTTGTTATTTTCTGTTCTAGCCCCTGGATCTTTTCGGTTTCATTACAGATGGGTCCCTGGACAGAAACTTTAATATCTTTTAAACTAAAAGTGATTTTGAGTTGATTCTTTTTCTGTCCACTTTAGTTTTCTGCCTAGTTTTTTGTCATATTTATGTAGAAATTTTTGGAGCAACTTTATTTGCATGCGCGGTATTTATGTTAGTATATATTTTGTTTGAATACATAGATACCGGAGGCCGTGACGGAGACGCGAATCACACCGAGTTAGGATCCGACTTCTCTGAACCAGGCAAGCATGTTTGAACTCTTGATATGATCAGTGTGTTGCATGTTTGCTCGAGTAGCTCGTTTCATAAGCACGATCATATGGGCATATGTGTATGGCATATTTCATGCAAGTAAGCTTCGGGTGAGTCCCGAAGGAGAATGTTGAACCACCTCGATCATATGGTGATATGATGGGTGGGATGCTGGTATTGTTGAAGCATGCCAGTAGTTGGTTAACTCAATATCAACGGAGACCATATCATGACTCCGTCTGTCTCCTTTTCCGGTACTATCATGGGCCGTCCGTTGGGATTACGGTCTAGTCAGTTGTAAACCACTTCCCGAGTACACACCAAGTAGAGGGGCCGGGATGGGGGTTCCATGGCCCTGGATTAAAGCCCGTCATCCGGTCAGGGGGCATGGGTGTTTCCGGTTGGGACCGAGAGGGGGGAACCCCTTAGAGCGCGCATATATAAATTTGATCCCATGCTATTCGAGGTTGTAGCCTCCCCGTCTTAAAGTTTTCCGTGAATGTCATCGCGGGTGATTCCGGACCACAGGATGTTAAATGGGTGTGTACTGGTTAGTTGGGTTTCTACTAAAACACCGTACACGGGACTAGCCCACGTGGCGAATAGAACCCGTTGGCCGTGAGTTATTAGTACAAGCTCTGCAGAGTCAATTTCCTTCAGTAGCCATGTTTATGGCCTAGGGTCAATCTTCATATCAACCCGGTGACCGTCTCTAGTATATTCTTGTTGGTAACCAAAATAGTGTTTTCATCAAGTTCATTTGGTAGATGAACTCACCACTATCTCTGTCTTAATTTTTCTTCCCAAAGTATTTCATCATTATATCCTGTTGATTATAAGCCCTTTATGTGATGTCGCTCAGACGTCCGACTCTGGCATTCTTCTTATTTATAATCCCTTTATGTGATGTCACTCAAACGTCCGACTGTGGCATTATTTTTATTTACAAGCCCTTTTTGTGATGTCGCTCAATCGTCCGACTGTGGCATTCTTTTTTTTGTTTACAAGCCCTTTACGCGATGTCGCTCAGATGTCCGGTTGTGGCATTCTTGTTATTTATTTTTGCTATAAGCCCTTTATGTGATGTCGCTCAGACGTCCGACTGAGGCATTCTTGTTATTTATCTTTGCTATAAGCCCTTTATGTGATGTCGCTCAGACGTCCGACTGAGGCATTCTTGTTATTTATTTTATTATAAGCCCTTTATGTGGTGTCGCTCAGACGCCCGACTGTGGCCTGTTGTCATTTATTATTTTTCCTACGAGGCATCTCCCAGACCCTCGTTTGGTCTCTTTATTATTATCTTTTGGACTTCGGGAGGATTACCGCCTGACTTCCATCTTTACCTTCAGCGCAATCATATTTTATTCCGGTCACATTTTTGCTGGAATACTCACATGCATTCATGTTGGCATTTGTTATATCTTAAGTCCGAACTGTCTTGCGAGTACATTCAAAGTACTCACCTGGCTTGTTGATTTGGCCAGATGTGGACGAAGGCGATCTCATGGATGAAGAGTTTGATAGCGAGTCCGACACTTAGAGGAGTCCCAGCCAGTCTCTTGCAATCCTAGAGTTGATCACT
Organism: Secale cereale; assembly: GCA_902687465.1. Lineage (NCBI taxonomy): Eukaryota > Viridiplantae > Streptophyta > Magnoliopsida > Poales > Poaceae > Secale > Secale cereale. The sequence continues at coordinate 135,876,392 of LR738715.1, forward strand.
GTTATATAACCACTTCCGCCTACCACCAAATAAATTCATTGGGTCTCACTCCGACACCCGATGGACTGTATTATATTGGAGTCACATCACCCACTTCACTTTGACATATTCCACCACCTTTTATTACGAGTCATTAGTATGCCACCCTGCCTTGTGTCATATCCGCCTCTATGTAATATATTGGCGCGCTTGTAATAAAACTGTTGAGCAACCCCAGCTCAACCTTGTATAATATTCAGTGTACTGGAATTCTGTATCAAGGAATTGTCCGCCAGCAGGTAATAATATTCCTCGCTGGTTTAAATAGAAAGGTCGGTCTTCCGGTAATTATTTTACTGAAAGACCGGTCGTGACACAAACTTACTGGGACAGGCATACATGACCCATCAATGCACGTGTCGGTCAACATCGAGTGTAACTGAGTCATAGAAAGCTACAAGGACTCCAGTAAAACACCGCGTGATATTTCCCCGAAGGGATAGACACATGATCAAGGAAGGACACATGCCAGTCAATCCATGTGTTCCGGAGTAGTAGCAAGCTACCATGGCTCAGTGGAAGCACTAGGAGGCATTTCCCCATAAGAGAGGCTACCTAGAATAAACAATTAGGTGCCGGATCCCACACATAACAAGCATTTCAATAACATACACACAATATGCCCGATATGTGTAAATACAACATGGCATCACAAAAAAACTCTACGACTCAGCGTATTTATTTGAAAGGCTCTAAAGAGCCATACATTACAAGATATTACAAACATGGGTCTCATGACCCACATATAGAGTCGTACAAGCAATAAGCACATGCGGAAGCTTATCCTATCTGAGTACAGACAACTGAAAATAACGAAGGCTAGAAAGCCTATCTGTCTACAAGACCCTCCATAGGAGCCAGACCTCTGTCTGGGATTTCCAAGCTAATTGTCAATGCCCACAAAGAACTACTAGTGAGACTGAAGTCTCCACTGCAAAAACATAATTTAGCAAACGTGAGTAAAAATGTACCCAGCAAGATTTACATCAGAACTAGTTACATGTGCATTGATACGTCTCCAACATATCTATAATTTTTTATTGTTCCATGCTATTATATTGTCTGCTTTGGATGTTTTATATGAATTAATATGCTATTTTATATTATTTTTGGGACTAACCTATTAAACTAGAGCCCAGTGCCAGTGCGAGTTTCTGTTTTTCCTTGTTTTCGAGTTTTGCAGAAAAGGAATATCAAACGAAGTCCAAATGGGACGGAACTTTACGAGGATTTTTCTTGGACCAGAAGACATCCAATGGACTTGGAGTGCACGTCAGGGGAGCCACGAGGTGGCCACAAGGACGAAGGGCGCACCCTGGGCGTAGGGCGCGCGCCCCACCCTTGTGGGCCCCCTGTTGCTCCACAGACCTATTTTTTCCACCTATATATTCACATATATTCCAGAAACCCTAGGGGAAGCATCGAAACAACTTTTCCACCGCCGTAACCTTCTGTATTCGCGAGATCCCATCTGGAGGCCTTTTTTAGGTACTCTGCCGGAGGGGATTCAACCACGGAGGACATCTACATCAACACCATTGCCCTTCCTATGAAGTGTGAGTAGTTTACCACAGACCTACGGAGCCATAGCTAGTAGCTAGATGGCTTCTTCTCTCTCTTTGATGCTCAATGCCATGTTCTCCTTGATGTTCTTGGAGATCTATCCGATGTAATATTCTTTTTGCGGTGTGTTTGCCAAGATCCGATGAATTGTGGATTTCTGATTAGATTATCTATGAATATTATTTGAGTCTTTTCTGAATTCTAATATGCATGACTTGATGTCTTAGTAATTCTCTTCGAACTATCAATTTGGTTTGGCCAACTAGATTGGTTTTTCTTGCAATAGGAGAAGTTCTTTGCTCTGGGTTCAATCCCGCGGTGCTCAATCCCAGTGACAGAAAGGGACATGACACGTATTGTATTGTTGCCATCGAGGATAACAAGATGGGGTTTTCATCATATTGCTTGAGTTAATTCCGCTACATCATGTCATCTTACTTAATGCGTTACTCTGTTCTTTATGGACTTAATAATCTAGATGCAGAATCGTTTTGGTCGATGTGTGGAGTAATAGTAGTAGATGCAGGCAGGAGTCGGTCTACTTGACACGGACGTGATGCCTATATTGATGATCATTGCCTTAGATATCATCATAATTATGCGCTCTTCTATCAATTGCTTGGCACTAATTTGTTTACCCACTGTGATATTTGCTATTTTGAGAGAAACCTCTAGTCAAACCTATGGCCCCCGGGTCTATTTTCCATCTTATAAGTTTACAATCTACTATTTTGCAATATTTTACTTTCCAATATATAAACCAAAAATATTTACTTTACAGTTTATCCATATCTATCAGATCTCACTTTTGCAAATAACTGTGAAGGGATTGACAACCCCTTTATAGCGTTGGGTGCAAGTTGTTTGATTGTTTGTGCAGGTGTTTGGCGATTTGCGCATTGTCTCCTACTGGATTGATGCCTTGGTTCTCAAACTAAGGGAAATAATTACTCTACTTTGATGCATCACCCTTTCCTCTTCAAGGGAAAAACCAATGCAAGCTCAAGAGGCAGCATGCATCATTATCAACAAAGGGGATTGTGGATTTTAACTACAGCAAGCCAGCTTTGACTCAGTGGCTATCCTGAACTATGACTAACAGTATTTTCTTTAATGTGAGAAAGCGCACATGAGTCCACACATTCACCATAAAAATGTATCACTGTGGATCTGCTCACGTCTCCCTATGAGAAGGCCATCGATAGCACTCAAACTTATCTTGTGCATTTTAGAGTATCCATTTCAACTTGTCTATGAACCATATAAGCTTTCCAAGTAGTCCATATCCAAGGACGCGACTATTCGAATAGTTTGATAAACCTGCAGGCGTGTACTTCTTCACACATGATTCAACCACTTAGCGTCTTCACACGACATGTGCTCGGCAAACTTCAAGCAAAAGACGGCGTGGGTGTAGAACACGACCTAACCAATCACACAAGTCTCTAGTCCAGGTTTATCGCCTATTCGGGTTCCATCCGCAAGGAAGTCCGACCGAGGTTTCCACTATGGCCCCAAACGATGTGTGCAAGGTTACCGAGCCCACCAAACGGGTGCCTCGGTACGCCGGGCCACTTTCCTACTAATACGTCTCCGTCGTATCTATAATTTTTGATTATTTCATGCCAATATTATTCAACTTTTACATACTTTTGGCAACAATTTATATGATTTACTTGGACTAACTTACTGATCCAGTACCCAGTGCCAGCTCCTGTTTTTTTCATGTTTTTCTATCGCAGAAAATCCATATCAAACGAAGTCCAAACGTGATAACAATTTACGGAGAATTATTTTGGAATATATGTGATTTTTGGGAGTTGGAATCACCGCAAACGGAGGCCCACACAGCCCACAAGACACCAGGGCGCGCCCTAGGCCCCTGGCGCGTGGTGGTGGGTTGTGCCCTCCTCGAGCGTCGATTGGAGCTCTACTTCGGGAGCAAGGAAGCTTATATCTGGAAAAAAAATCGTGTTAAAATCTCAGCGCAATCGGAGTTACGTATCTCCGGGAATATAGGATACGGTTTTCGACCAGATTTGGGGAACGCGAAACAGAAGAGGACAGATAGACAGATCCAATCTCGGAGGGGCTCTCGCCCCTCCGCCGCCATGGAGGCCATGGATCAGAGGGGGAACCCTCCTCCCACCTAGGGAGGAGGCCAAGGAAGAAGAAGAAGGAGGGGGCTCTCTCCCCCTCGCTTCCGGTGGCGCCGGAGTGCCACCGGCGCAACGATCGGGACGGCGATCTACATCAACAATCTTGCTACCGTCAACACCAACTCTCTCCCCCTCATTGCAGCGGTGTAGTACCTCTTTGCCCCCGCTGTAATCTCTACTTAAACATGGTGTTCAACTCCATATATTATTTCCCAATTATCTATGGTTATCCTATGATGTTTGAGTAGATCTGCTTTGTCCTATGGCATAATTGTGATCTTGGTGGGAATGATTGTATATTTTATTTTGGTGCTGTCCTACGGTGCCCTCCATTCTCGCGCAAACGTGAGGGGCCCCCGCTGCAGGGTGTTGTAACATGTTCATGGTTCGCTTATGGTGGGTTGCGAGAGTGACAGAAACTTAAGCCCGAGTAAGTAGGGTATGACATATGGGAGTAAAGAGGACTCGATACTTAATGCTATGGTTGGGTATCACGACCTTAATGATCTTTAGTAGTTGCGGATGCTTGCTAGGGGTCCAGTCATAAGTGCATATGATCCAAGTAGAAAAAGTATGTTAGCTCATGCCTCTCCCTCATATAAAATTGCAATAATGATTACCGGTACTTGTTATCAATTGCCTCGGGACAAATCATTCTCTTGTGCTACAAAAAGCTTGCTAGTACACTAGTTTTATTGTCTTGCAAAGTACTTTATTTCAAGTTCCCGCTAAGTACTCCTAGTTTCATACTTGTTTTAGGTAAATCAAACGTTAGGTGTGCCTAGAGTTGTATCGGTGGTCGATAGAACTTGAGGGGATATTTATTCTACCTTTAGCTCCTCGTTGGGTTCGACACTCTTACTTATTGAAAACGGCTACAAATGATCCCCTACACTTGTGGGTTATAGAATGCTTCATGTGCTTCACTCATATCATTTGAAGTTTGGATTGCCTGTTTCTCTTCACATAGAAAACCGATGTTCGTAGAATGCTCTCATGCTTCACTTATATTTGTTAGAGCATGATCTTTTGTAGAATGTATTAAACTCTCATGCTTCACTTATATCTATTTAGAGAGTTAACATGAATTGGTCAATTGCATGGTTAGTCATAAAATCCTACATAAAACTTATGGATCATTGCATATGATATGTTTGATTCCTTGCAATAGTTTTGCGATATAGAGATGATAATATGTGGGAGGTACTAGTAGATGATCGTGCTTAGTAAGATATTGGTGTTAAGGTTTGTGATTCCTGAAGCATGCACGTATAGTCTCTCGTTATGCTGGGAAGTTGGAGCACAATTTATCCTTCATTGTCCTATCTTTGTGTGAAGGTCAGGGGTGCGCGATGGTTAACTCCTACCAACCTCCCCCTAGGAGCATGCGTAGTATTACTTTGCTTCGAGGGCTAATAAACTTTTGCAACAAGTATGTGAGTTCTTTATGACTAATGTGAGTCCATGGATTATACGCACTCTCACCCTTTCATAATTGCTAGCCTCTCTTGTGTCGCGCAACTTTCGTCGGTGCATAAACTTTATTACACCTTCCTCAAAACAGCCACCATACCTACCTATTATGGCATTTCCATGGCCATTCTGAGATATATTGCCATGCACTTCCATCATATAGTTGACTTGAGCATTCATTTTCATATTGCTTTGCATGATCGTAAGACAGCTAGCACAATATTTTCATGGTTTATCCATTTTTTATATCTTTGTTATGCTAGATCATTGCACATCCTAGTACACTGCCAGAGGCATTCATTTAGATTCATAATATGTCATAGGTATCGAGTTGTAATTTTTATTTCTTTTGAGTTATAAGTAAATAGAAGTGTGATGATCATCATTATCCATTATTAGAGCATTGCCCCCATAATGATAGGATGACGGAGACCATGATTCCCCCACAAGTCGGGATGAGACTCTGGACTAAAAAAAGAAAAAAGAAAAGAAGAAGAAAAAATGAATGAAAAAAAAGGAAAAAGAAAAGGGGCATGCAAATACCACACTTGTGCTTCAAAGTAGCACCATGTTTTTCATATAGAGAGTCTCCTATGTTGTCACTTTCATATACTAGTGGGAATTTTCTATAGTAGAGTTTCATGCATACCCACTTAGTTTCATATCGAGCTTTCATACACTTATAGCTCTTAGTGCATCTGTTGCATGGCAATCCCTACTCCTCACATTGATATCAATTGATGGACATCTCCATAGTCCATTATTTTGCCTAGTTGATGTGAGACTTTCTTCCCTTGTTTTGTCTACTACCGTCGCATTCTATTCCACCTATATTGCTATATCCATGGCTTGCGCTCATATATTGCATGAGAGTTTAAAATGCTGAAGCGCGTTAAAAAGTATGAACCAATTGCTTGGCTGACACAGGGGTAGTACATGATTTATACTTTGATCTAGGAAGACAAAGCATGACAAGACTATATGATTTTGTGGGGATAATGTTCTTTAGCATTTAATATTCTGAAAAACATGATTGTTTGTTGGGATGCCCGAGTATCGATGTCTTTGTGTCATATTATAGACTATTGCTTTGAATCACTCTTGTCTTAATATTCATGCCATGACTAGATATATGATCAACTTTATGCTAGGTAGAATTCCACATCAAAGATTATCTATTTTATCATTTACCTACTCGAGGACGAGCATGAATTAAGCTTGGGGATGCTGATGCGTCTCCGTCAAATCTATATTTTTTTATTGTTCCATGCCAATATTATTCAACTTTTACATTCTTTTGGCAACAATTTATATGATTTATTTGGACTAACTTACTGATCCAATGCCCAGTGCCAGCTCTTGTTTTTTGCATGTTTTTGTATCACTGAAAATCCATATCAACCGAAGTCCAAATGCGATAAAAATTTATGAAGAATTATTTTGGAATATATGTGATTTTTGGGAGTTGGAATTACCGCAACGGAGGCCCACATAGCCCACAAGACACCAGGGCGTGCTAGAGGGCCCTGGCGCGTGGTGGTGGGTTGTGCCCTCCTCGAACATCGATTGGAGCTCTACTTCGGGCGCAAGGAATCTTATATCCGGAAAAATTGTGTTAAACTCTCCGCGCAAGCGGAGTTACGGATCTCCGGGAATATAAGAAACGGTTTTCGGCCAGATCTGGGGAACGCGAAACAGAAGAGGACAGAGAGACATATCCAATCTTGGAGGGGCTCTTGCCCCTCCGCCACCATGGAGGCCATGCACCAGAGGGGGAACCCTCCTCCCACCTAGGGAGGAGGCCAAGGAAGAAGAAGAAGGAGGGGGCTCTCTCCCCCTCGCTTCCGGTGGCGCCGGAGTGCCACCGGGGCAACGATCGGGACGGAGATCTACATCAACAATCTTGCTACCGTCAACACCAACTCTCT
>LR738715.1:135883635-135945356 GCA_902687465.1 Secale cereale
CCCCGCTGTAATCTCTACTTAAACATGGTGCTCAACTCCATATATTATTTCCCAATGATCTATGGTTATCCTATGATGTTTGAGTAGATCTGTTTTGTCCTATGGCATAATTGTGATCTTGGTAGGTATGATTGTATATTTTATTTTGGTGCTGTCCTACGGTGCCCTCTATTCTCACGCAAACATGAGGGTCCCCCGCTGTAGGGTGTTGCAATATGTTCATGGTTCGCTTATGGTGGGTTGCGAGAGTGACATAAACTTAAACCTGAGTAAGTGGGGTATGATGTATGGGAGTAAAGAGGACTTGATACTTAATGCAATGGTTGGGTTTCACGACCTTAATGATCTCTAGTAGTTGCGGATGCTTGCTAGGGGTCCAATCGTAAGTGTGTATGATCCAAGTAGAGAAAGTATGTTAGCTCATGCCTCTCCCTCATATAAAATTGCAAGAATGATTGCCGGTACTTGTTATCGATTGCCTAGGGACAAATCATTCTCTTGTGCTACAAAAAGCTTGCTGCTACACTAATTTTATTGTCTTGCAAATTACTTTATTTCAAGTTCCCGCTAAGTACTCCTAGTTTCATACTTGTTTTAGGTAAAGCAAACGTTAAGTGTGCCTAGAGTTGTATCGGTGGTCGATAGAACTTACGGGAATATTTATTCTACCTTTAGCTCCTCGTTGGGTTCGACACTCTTACTTACCGAAAAAGGCTACAAACAATCCCCTACACTTGTGGGTTATCATCTACCGCGTCATAGCCCACCCCTCGGGTCAGTGCTATGCACGGCCTCCAACATACTACAAACACCAGAAACTACTTGTAACTCATGGACAAAGGACATGGCAGTCAATAAGTCGAGTGGGGTCAAATTTCAGGGCCTAATGTCTGGTAGCAGTTGTTCTTGGATCACCAACACAGAACTTAGTTCATGAGGACGGTTTCAATGAGACAACCAAGTATGTACTCCTACATGGCCTCTCATCTTTACCTTTAGCAAATCGTGTTCACACACTTAGCTCTCAACAGTAGGACAGGTTCACCACCATTCCAATCCATCCTAGATGAATCGGACCTGACACAACTCTAAGCATAGTAGGCATAACAAGCAAGCATGAATGAGTAGGCACATCATGGCTCAAACAACCCCTACTCATGCTAGTGGGTTTCAACTATTTACTGTGGCAATGACAAGTCATGCAGAGGAATGGGGTTCAGCTACCGCAACAAATGGCAGTTGAATCGTTGTTGTCCTAATGCAGTAAAAGAGATCAAGAGGGAGCAAGTGGGATTGTATCAGAATGCTCAAAGGGGGTTGCTTTCCTGGCACTTCTGATGATATCATTGTGTCTTCATTAGTGTCATCGATCTCATCGTCGAACAACGTCTACTGACAGGGGACAATCACCGGCAAACAAGAGAGAACTCAATCAATGCAATGCAATAATATGATGCATGAAATGTGACATGGCAATATGATATTGTTTGATCTAATGCAAAATGCTACCATGTTAGTTGAAGTTCATTTGAATCAAAGATTCAAATTCAAACTCCAAAAGAAGCATTTAAAATGCCATTTAATTGATTTGACCTGATCAACAAGTATAAGTTGTTCAAACATGCATGAAAATGCCATAAACAGATTCTTTGGATTTTTCTAATAATTTTTCATATATAAATTATTTCACTGGAGTTATAGATTATTTTCTATGATTTCTGGAAGTTTAAAACATTTTCTGGAATTTACTCGGTACTCTAAACTAAACTAAATCCAGAAAATGATTTAATGCGTCAGCATTGCATCACTGTGACATCAGTAGGTCAACATTGGCCATCCAAGTCAAACTGACCAGTGGGCCCCGCATGTCAGTCTAACATGACTAATCTAGTTTAAATTAAACCTAAACTAAACTTGATTAACAGGGCTGGCTCCACCTATCATTGACCCATGGGAGGTCAAACCCCTGGTCAACCGGGCTAACACGTCGGTGGCAGCAGGTGCAGCGGAGGGCTCGGGTTTGGCCCTCTGGCAACCAAACTGATGGTTGCGGCCATCTACGCAGAGCCTAGGTCCGTGCGCATCCAACGGGACATGCTGGGCTAGCTGGGGTGGCCAGAAACGTCATCGGCGTCGACCTTGGCGGCTGTCGGAGCTCGGGTGAGCTCGGGGTCGAGGCTACGGTGGCCGTGGCATTGCATGAGCGGCGCCTAAGGCATCTACGCGGTGTGGGGAGCACGTTGGACGTGCGCCCAGGACCAAATGGTCCCCGGAATGTCATCGGCGGCAAGCACGGGCGGCGGCGGGTTTCGATCGCCGGCGGAACGGTGGCTAGAGCTAGCGAACACGGTGGCTAGAGCTAGCGAACACCATGGAGAAAAGGGAGTGATGACCCACAAGTATAGGGGATCAATCGTAGTCCTTTCGATAACTAATATGTCAAACACAACGAGGAGCAAAGGAAATGACAAGTGGTTTTCAGAAAGGTAATGTCTACAAGCACTGAAATTGTCTGTAACACATAGTTTGGTAGCAAGATAATTTGTAGCGAGCAAGTAACGGTAACGGTAAATAGTGTCGAGCAAGGTAGCCCAATCCTTTTGTGGCAAAGGACAGGCCAAAACGGTTTCTTATAATGAGCAAAGTGTTCTTGAGGGCACATGGGAATTTCATCTAGTCACTTTCACCATATTGGCTTGATTTGTGTTCATTACTTCGATAATTTGATATGTGGGTGGACCGTTGCTTAGGTGTTGTTCTTACTTGAACAAACCTCATACTTATGATTAACCCCCTCGCAAGCATCCGCAACTACAAGAAAAGTATTAAGAAAAAAAATTACCATAGCATTAAACATTTGGGTCCAAATCGGTCCCTTACGAAGTAGCACATAAACTAGGGTTTAAGCTTCTTTCACTCTAGCAACCCATCATCTACTAACTACTCCACAATGCATCCCCTTAGGCCCAAATTTGGTGAAGTGTCATGTAGTCGACGTTCACATGACACCACTAAGGAAATCACAACATACATATCATTGGAATATCGAACACATATCAAGTTCATATGATTACTTGCAACATGATTTCTCCCGTGACCTCAAGAACTAAAGTAACTACTCACAAGTGATAAACATGCTCAGGATTAGAAGGGTATTGAATAGCACCATATAGTAATCAACTACAAGATGTAATCAACACTACTAGTCACCCACAGGTACCAATCTAAGGTTCAGCTACAAAGATTGAACACAAGAGATGAACTAGGGTTTGAGAGGAGATGGCGTTGTTGAAGATGTTGATGAAGATTGGCCTCCCAAATATGAGAGGGTTGTTGGTGATGATGATGACGATGATTACCCCCTCCGGGAGGGAAGTTCCCCCGGCGAAATCGCTCCACCGGAGGGCAAAAGTGCTCCTGCCCAAGTTCCGCCTCGAGACAACGGTGCTCTATCCCGAAAGTCTTATCCTTAATTATTTTAGGTCAAAATGACTAATATACCGTAAGATCGGCATCAGAGGTGGCCCGAGGAGGGAACAACCCACCAGGGCGCGCCTGGGGGCCCTGGCGCGCCCAGGTGGGTTGTGCCCACCTGGTAGGCCCCCTCCGGTACTGTCACACCCTGCATTTTGTAACATGTTATTTGTATCTTTGAACCATGAAAATTTGGACCAGCAAATTTTTTTAGCATCATTTGGCTTTTATTTGGAATTGAGTTTTCTTTATGTGCTTTTTCATGTGCTCATTAAAGTCAACTATGACCTCTTGTAGAATTCATCTCCATACTCAAAACTTCTGCCCAATGATCATGCCAAGTGTTATATGACAGTATAGTATTTTCTTACAAAATTAATTTGGCCAAAAAGTATTTTATAAATTTAGTTTTCCAAAAACCCCTGAATTGAGATTTGCACTGCAAGTACTTGATTTAGGGTGAGAAAATTATTTCAAAAGGTTTATTTGAGACCTAGTAGTCATAGGACTCCCAGAAACCACAAAGGTATAATTTTAAAAGTTATTTTTCTATTTTATTCAAAAGCTTTTTCTTAAGGCCAGAAATGGTCTTTAATAGGGGAAAATTATTTAACTGTTTCAAAAATATTTGCCAAAATTCAGAGAGACTCAGAGGACATATATTGTCCATATATAAGAGTTTCAACACTTGGTCATGTTCAAAATAATGGGCTAAACCCTCTAAAACCCTTTCTGGATATTTCAAGCTTTTGAAATATTTACAAAGGAAATTTTCTCCAAAAATTCCAGCGAAAATCTATCATGTCATATATGACATATTTGATGATCTTGCCAAGTCCCATGCCTTGGGAAGCAAGAAAACATCCTCAAACCCCTTCATAACCATTCTATCCATATTTGAAGTTTGAGCGACTTTACATTGCCAAACTTGTCCAAATGCTCTCAAACTTGGTGCACATGCTAGAATGACCTAATAAGGCATCTAGACCAATTGGCAGAAGATTTGGAGGAGAGCAACTTGATCAGATAACCTCAAAACCCTTTCTGTTCAAATGCAAATTTGAACAACTTTACATTACCAACTTTTTATCTGGAGCTTCAAACTTTGTGGGCATGATCAATACCACAAATTATGATGCTACACCAAGTGGTGCATCAAAGGGAGATGATTAGCTTGACTCAATCAAGATGAAACTGTTTCTGTTGATTTCTAGGGTTCACCAAAGTTACATTGGCTAGTTTCTTCAAATGGGCCCAAACTTGGTGAAGCACCTTATTTTCTCATGTCTTTCAACCCTGTCAAGTGCCATGTCAAGTAGAGTTCATTTACTTGATCAAACACTGATCAAACACCTTCTGCAGAATTGCTGAAACCTCCAACTTGATCACTTTTACTTTTCTCCATGGCCTCAACTTCTTACCACATGCTCATTGAGTTACCAGCTACCTCCAGTAACTCCCCCAGCACCCCAGCTCCATGATTGAGGGGTGAAAGCCCTGTTTTACCTTGCTGAACAGCAAGCTTTCACCATTTCACCAGCCTCCTCCCTCTCTCTCAGCATCTCCAGGGCATCCAAGGTCTCAGGACATTTCTTTACTCCTCCCTCAATGTGCTGGACACTGTTGGACACGCTGGGTTTGACCAGGACGGCGAGAGCGCGGCGATGCCGGCCATACGCACGCTCTGGAGCGCGCAACAGTGCACCTCCGCACGGTGGCTCGGGCCAATCGCTGACCCCGACAGCCTCGGGCCTCCCCCTCGCGCCAGTCGAGGCCCCTCGACGTCCGCGACCTCCCCGGCGCTGTCCCCCCTCCTCCTGCGCCCTCCAGTGGCCGTCGTCGCACGCGCGCTGGCCGCCCGCGGCGGCCACTCCTTTGCCTCGCACGCGCGCACGCTCCTGGCACTCCCCCGCTCCTCCTCTCACTTCAGCTGGACGTGGAGCTCGTCCAGGAACTCCACGGACCCATTCCCTTGGCCTCCCGTGCGCTGTAGCCTCGAGTCGGAGCTCGCCGGCGCACTGGACCACGGGTCCCCGTCGAGCTCCTATAAATAGCCCCTCCCGAGCCTCTCCAGCAGCACCACAAGCCGCACTCCACTCCACTGAGCCCCCCAGCATCTTCAGTTCGACCCCAGGACGTCCCAGTGCTCGGGATTGACCGGAGCTCCGCCGCGTCGGGCCGCCGGTGATCCCGCAGTACGGGCCTTCCCCGCTCCTCTTCTTGCCCGATCTAGAACCCCCTCGCCTCACTGATCCTTTCCCCCCTGTTTCCCCCTCTGTTTGCAGTCGGAAACGACCGGAGCATCCACCTTCCGACGAGCCTCCGCCGTCCCACCTCGTCGCCGGCGAACCAGACCTCCCCGCCGTGCCGCACAACCACTCCTGCATCCGCGACACGACGCTGGTCACGTTCCTGCCCTCCGTTGCCGTCGCCGTGGCCGGGAACCTCGCCGGTGAGCTCGCCGTCGCCGTGGCCGTGGGGTTAGAGATGACAGGCGGGCCCCGCCTGTCATCCCCTCACCTCTCTCCCCCTCCTCTGTGCCACTGACCCACGGGCCCCGCCCGTCAGGTTTAAAAACCTGACGTGCGCGCGCAGGCTCCCATGCGGTTGGGCTGGACCGCCTGGGCCGTGCACTGTGGCCTTCTCTGGCCCAGTGCACAGGACCCTTTTTCCTTTTTCTTTTCTGTAAATGTTTTAAACATTTCTACAGAAAAGAATATTGATCCAAATTAAATAATTCCAACTCCTAAAATCTTGCAATATTCCAACCTATTTAATGGTACTACTTTCACTCAAATCCATGAAACTTTTCTGTTCTGTTCAAATTTAAATTCAAATTTGAGCAGTAATACTCCTGTTCTAAAATCAATATATTCTATTCTGTTACTCCAAAACTCCAACTAAGATTTTTCCCCACCTTAGAAATTCCTCTAGTATTTTACAAAAATGAGTTGACATTTTTCTTAGCACTTTGATTTTTCTGTTTTGTTTGTATTCTTATTTTCCCGTGGTTATTATGCGACGTATAGATCCCGTATTTGACGAAATTGCTGTGGAAGAAGTAGGAGAAGGATTTGAAGACTTTGAAGACCAAGCCAATCCAGGCAAGCAGCCCTTTGACCATGATACACTTGTTCTTCGGAACCCGTATGTTTCCGATGCATGATGTTAGGGTTACGATAGTGACCTAGTTGATTCCACCACATGATGCATGCCATGATCTTGATCTTGCTATGTGCTAGATGACTTGCATATGGTTAGTGGTTATGATTAGTGATGCATGTGTGACATGAACCTTCATGGTTGAAGTCTTTGCATAAAACCCCGTCGGGTGCCATTCATGCCCGAGGGAGATGATGATGATGAGTTGGGTGACCACTTGATGACGAAGTGGTGTGCCAAGGCAAGTGTGTGTGTTTTTCAAACGGATTGGTTTAAGTTGCGACCGTTATTCCAACCATACATGTGCAACCACACTACCCCTTATGGGACGGGGCTTTATTGATTACTTAGGTCGATACTAGCATGGTGCCCGCATTACTAGTGACGGGAAGACTTGAGGTCTTTCCCGGGACGGGGTCGTGCTTGGTTAGACGACCATGACTGTTTTCACAGGGCACCGGACACACCGTTAGTCCCTTCGGGTACGCGTGAACATTGAAATTAGGGAAAGTCTCGTGATCTATTGTTTGTACCCGAGGGTCGTGTACCAACGAGTGGACTCTATGTTAGTGTCGTCTAAGGAAAGATAATGACCGGGTGCTTACCCCGGGTACTTGAGGTACCGCGGGTCGTGGATGACACGGAAGTTCCCCGGATCTTGTGGGTAAAGTGTACAACCTCTGCAGAGTGTCAAACTATTCGAATAGCCGTGTCCACGGTCATGGACAGTTGGGTAACCGCTCTTGGGCTACGTCCAATGTTTGTGAAACCATGCGTGTGTATGTGAGTCAAGGTGGTGACTTGATTCGATGAGATGAATCATATTCATGTTGAAGTCGGTAACCTGTCTTCGAGGTTACGCGAGGTTATTGATGCATAAACTTGGTAGTAGAATATTTGTTCTAGCCTTGCTAGATTGATCATTATTATTCAATTGCACTGTTACTTTGAACCACATCATGGGTTGCTTGCGAGTACATTCAAAGTACTCATTGGCTTGCCACTGGTTATTTAATTGGCCAGGCATGGAAGAACAGGAATATGAGGAAGAGTTCTTTGGAGACGAACATGCGAACTAGGACGCTATCCCAGTCAGAATGCCTGTAGGGTTAAGGCAGATGGCATGGGTTCTACCCGTTTATCCAAGACTTCCGCTATTTGAGTTATTTGCTATTCAGCCCGTGAGGCTCTATCTATGTAAGACTTGGCCATAATGGCCATAATTCGTGTAAGACTATTTGTATGGATGTAAGACTCTTGTTATTTCAGCTTCTGTGTGTTCAGTGAGCATTGATCTCTGGGATCACTGTACACGTGCATTCGGTGATCTCGACTTCTAAGTCGGGGTCCCCACAGAGCTGGTATCAGAGCCATCCTGACTGTAGGAAGCCTTAGTTAGCATGGGCGTTAGTTAGATGAGACCCCTTTTCAAAAACCTTCTGAACCTCTCTTCTTTTCTAAACCTGAGATTTCATCGGCTTATTAACCCCTCCTATTCCACCTTTGTAGATGGCCGCTGTACCCGAAGAGCACCTGACCATTGGGTTTCCCTTACTTCTCGAGGATAGCCTCCAGGAGTGTCAGTTCCACCGAGCACACATCCTCACCTACCTTGAGCATTGGGTGAGAGATACTGAGGTGGAGTACCATGTGGAAGTGATCGTGAAGGCAAACGATCCTCCCACAAGTTGGTTCTTCGAGGGACCCCAGATGGCAACACTACCACTCGTTGTCGAGGCTGCTGCACTCAAGGCATTAACCCGTCTCCGCGAGCTTCTTCCGGAGATGGCAGCCAAGATGGCAACTCGCTTCTTACCTTACCGGAAGGAAGGTGACGAAGAAAGCAGCGCACTAGCCCCTCCACTGAAGGAAGGACTCTCGCTTCGGTTCCAGACCTACTTCAGTCTGTGTGCCGACAGCTTGGCACAAGACTTGGCCTCGGAATCAATGAAGCTTCGAGAAGAACTTCACAAGACCAAGGCACTTCTTCGTCGAGCTCAAGAGAAGGCAAACATGATCAAGAAGGAAGGAGCACCTTCTAGACAATCCGCTATCGCATATCGAGGCGGAAGGCCCTCCGAGGATGTATCTTCCCAGGGTGAAGAACCACCTCGGCGACGCCGGATGACGGCAAGGGAATATCGCAAGCTTTTCCCTGCACCACCGTCGAAGCACCGTCGTATCCAACTCCTCCACTCCCCCACTCCCTCCAGCGACAAGGGAGCCCAGACAGATGAAGACAAGGAGGAAGACCGAGAAGAGCCGGAATTCGCGACCGAGCATTCCGTCGCTTAGGCATTATTCGCTACTCGGATATGCCAGTTGTAACCCCTACGGTAGGATAGGTCGTGTAACCCTTATGCGCAGTCGAGTCCTTGTATGGTTCATATGAAACCATCTAGTGTTTGCTTTTGTTGTGTCTGGATGTATGTCGTAATCTTCCTTCGGGAATGTGTAAACGACTACATCACCTATTTGGATTTTAATGGATGTGTTTTGGCCTTACGGCCCTTGCATGATTTGATTTAGTGTCACACCCACCCCCTTACTAGGCACCCATCTATCTTGCTTTCCCTCTTCCGAGTCATGAGACCTTTTACCGCTCCAACAGGATGCCTGTTGTAACTCGTACTGGTACCTCTACCCAGCAGCCCGAAGCCGGAGCATCCTCTCAGCCAGAGGCAGGCCACGACCAAACCAACGACCAAGCTCCACCACCACCTCCTCCAAGCATGGACATGGCTCAGCTTCTCCAAGCTTTCCGAGAGGAACGCCAAGCCAACACTGTAGCTCTCCAGCTGATCGCTCAAGCTGTCACCAACAACCGCCAGCCGGCGGGGAATGGCAATGGACGTTCCACGTTGGCAGAGTTCAAGAAGCATGCACCGCCAACCTTCATCGAGACGGCAGAACCCCTGGATGCTGATGACTTGGTCCGTTCCATTGAGGAAATTCTGGAACTAGTCGGATGCACCGAAGATCGCGAGAAGGTGGCTTATGCAGCCCACTGCCTCGGGGGAACTGCTAGAGCTTGGTGGGATGGATTCAAGGTCATGCATGCTGAACAAGACATCACTTGGGTTAACTTCAAGGCACAATTCCGCAAGGCCCACATTCCTTCCGGAATTATGGCTATCAAAAAGCGTGAGTTCCGAGCCCTGAAGCAAGGAAGTGGCACTGTCAAGGAGTACATGCAGAAGTTCAGTGTTCTGTCAAGGTATGCCCCTGAAGATGTCAGCACTGATGCTGCCAAAAGGGAGCACTTCATGGAAGGCCTCAATCAGACTCTGCAATACTCGCTTGTCGTGTGCGACTGCCCGTCTTTCCCTGACCTGGTGAACAAGGCACTTATGCTTGAAGACAAGCGGCGTGCTTTGGAAGACACTCGCAAGCGCAAGTTGGTCAGTAAGGGAAGTTCCAGTAACCAGAAGCCTCGTCCGTGGCAGTCAGCCCCGGCCTAGCCAACCTATCAGCAGCCAAGAGCTCCTGCACCTCGTGCCAATCCTCAGCCTCAGCAGTATGCCAACCCCAGGCCAGCTTTCAACCCCAACACCAGTGGTGGCAACAAGATCAATCCAAACCAAGTCACTTGCTTTGGATGTGGTCAGCCCGGACACATCTCAAGGGTGTGCCCCAACAAGAAGCCCGATGCACCGCGCCCCAATGCGCAGAACCAGGGACAAGGCCGTGGAATGCCACCAAGGAACCCAGCTCATCGCAATCCACCGAACTATGGGAAGGGGCGTGTGAATCACGTCATTGCTGAAGAAGCCCAGGAAGACCCGGACGTCGTGCTGGGTACGTTCCTTGTCAACTCAGCACCTGCAACTGTCTTGTTTGATTCTGGAGCAACGCATTCATTTGTCACTCAAAGATTTGCATTAAAAAGTGGCATGACCCCTACACCCCTGAATAACCCTATGGTGGTACAAACCCCCGGAGCCGAGATGAGAGCCAAGATAGGCTGTAAAGGAGTCAGTATTACCATTAACGGTGTAGACTTCCTAGCAGACCTTATCATCCTAAGATCGCAAGGCTTGGATGTGATCTTAGGGATGGACTGGCTCAGTAAGCACCAAGGCTTGTTAGACTGTGCCAATCGGACAGTCACTGTGACCAATGACCAAGGAGTCGAAGTCAAGTTTGCTTCCAACTCCTCTTCCGCTCAAGCCGCTAAAGTCAACTGTCTGTCTGAAGTTGGGCTAGATCAAGTACCGGTGGTGTGTGAGTATCCTGATGTCTTTCCGGATGAACTACCGGGAATGCCCCTTGACCGTGACATTGAGTTCATCATCGAGCTCGTGCCCGGAGCAGGACCCATCTATAAGAAGCCTTATAGAATGGGGACGGAAGAATTAGCCGAGTTGAAGAAGCAGCTAGAAGAGCAGCTAAGGAAGGGATTTATCCGCCCAAGTGCCTCCCCTTGGGGATCTCCTGTTCTGTTTGTGGCCAAGAGGGACGGTACCATCCGCTTATGCATTGACTATCGTTCCCACAATGAAGTTACAATCAAGAACAAGTACCCACTTCCCAAGATCGAAGATCTGTTTGATCAACTCAGCGGAGCCAAGGTGTTCTCCAAGATCGACCTCAGATCTAGGTACTACCAGCTGAAGATCAGACCCCAAGATATTCCAAAGACGGCATTCGTAACCAGATATGGCCTGTACGAGTGCACGATCATGTCTTTTGGGTTAACCAATGCCCCAGCTTACTTCATGTATCTCATGAATAAAGTCTTCATGGAATATTTGGACAAGTTTGTTGTTGTCTTCATTGATGACATTCTTGTGTTCTCGAAGTCGGAGGAAGAGCACGAGCAGCATCTGAGGATGGTCCTAGACAAGCTTCGTGAGCACCAACTGTATGCCAAATTCAGCAAGTGTGAATTCTGGCTGCATAAAGTTGGATTCTTAGGTCATGTCTTGACCGAGGAAGGATTATCTGTTGATCCTGCAAAAATTGAAGCTGTGACCCAATGGCAATCTCCAACGACCGTCAAGGAAGTTAGAAGCTTCCTCGGACTAGCGGGCTATTACCGCAAGTTCATGGAAGGATTCTCTAGCATTGCACGACCAATGACTCAGCTCCTCAAAAAGGACAAGAAGTTCGAGTGGACGCCAAAATGCGAAGAGAGCTTCCAAGAGCTCAAGAAGAGATTGACCACCGCCCCAGTTCTGGCAACACCTGATATTCACAAGGAGTTCGTGATATATTGTGATGCCTCTCGAACCGGATTGGGAAGCGTTCTGATGCAAGAAGGCCGCGTCATAGCATACCTCTCCAGGCAGCTACGACCCCATGAGGAGAACTACGCTACTCACGATCTTGAGCTAGCGGCAGTAGTTCATGCCTTGAAGACATGGCGGCATTACCTCCTAGGGAAACGGTGTGAGATTTACACAGACCATAAAAGTCTGAAGTACATTTTCACCCAAAAGGAATTGAACATGAGGCAGCGGAGATGGTTGGAACTCATCAAAGATTATGACCTCAGTGTTCAGTATCACCCTGGGAAGGCCAACGTGGTGGCCGATGCCTTAAGCAGGAAGGCTTGCTCTTTGAATGCCATTATTCAAGAAAGGCAGCCAGCCTTGTTTAAGGAGATCGAACAATTCAGTTTGGAATTGGTTACCCCTGGATTTCTGGATCATTTGGAAGTCAGACCAACCCTGCTGGACGACGTCAAGAAGGCACAAGATGGACATGCAAGCATCGAAGGTATCAAGAAGAAGATGAAGCTGGGCAAGGCCCCAGGATTCTCCGAAGACGAGCACGGGATTGTTTGGTACAAAGGTCGCCTCTGCGTACCAAACAACACCGAGCTGAAGACGCTGATTCTGCAAGAAGCCCACGACACTCTGTATTCCATCCACCCCGGAGGAACCAAGATGTACCAAGACTTGAAGGCACGATTCTGGTGGCACGGTATGAAGAGAGAGATTGCAACCTATGTTGCAAAGTGTGATGTGTGCCAAAGGGTCAAGGCTGAATATCAGCGACCTGCTGGATTGCTTCAACCACTCAAGGTTCCTGAGTGGAAGTGGGATAAAGTCGGAATGGACTTCATCACTGGATTACCAAGGTCGAATAGAGGACATGACTCCATCTGGGTCATAGTTGATCATTTGACCAAGGTGGCCCATTTCATTCCTGTCAAGACTACCTACTCAGGCAACCAGCTGGCAACTCTCTATATCAACCGAATCGTAAGTCTTCACGGTGTTCCCAAGGAGATTGTGTCAGATCGAGGCACCCAGTTCACTTCAAGGTTCTGGAAGAGATTCCAAGAAGCCTTGGGAACCAAATTGTCTTTCAGCACAGCTTTCCACCCACAGACCGGAGGTCAGACTGAGCGAGTCAATCAGATTCTCGAAGACATGCTCCGAGCCTGTGTCCTGGCATATGGAGCCAAGTGGGAAGACAGTCTCCCTTTTGCCGAGTTCTCATATAACAACAGTTACTAGTCAATCCTTCAGATGGCACCATTTGAGGTGTTGTACGGACGCAGATGCCACACACCCCTCAACTGGTCAGAGACTGGAGAAGGACTAGTCTTTGGGCCGGATATTCTCCGCGCAGCAGAAGAGCAAGTCCAACTAGTCAGAGAGCGATTAAAGGCAGCCAAGTCAAGGCAGAAGAGTTATGCTGACACTCGACGCCGAGACATGAGTTTCCGTGTCGGGGACCATGTGTACCTGCGGGTAACTCCTCTGAAGGGAACCAAGCGTTTCCATGTCAAGGGGAAACTTGCGCCAAGGTTCATTGGCCCTTTCAAGATCACCGACCGACGAGGAGAAGTGGCTTACCAGTTGGAACTACCACCTGAGCTATCCGATGTGCACAATGTATTCCATGTGTCACAACTCCGGAAATGTTTCCAAGTTCCAGACAAGCCCAATCTCTACAAGGATGTGGATCACCAAGCCATTGATCTGCAGCCTGATTTGACCAACCGCGAGAAGCCCATTCGCATTCTGGACGAAGCAGAACGACGTACGCGAAGCCGTACCATCAAGTACTTCAAGGTCCAGTGGAGCAACCACACCGAAGCAGAAGCAACCTGGGAACGAGAAGACTATCTTAGATCCGAGTTTCCCGGTCTCTTTTAAGCCCTAGTTTAGGAATCTCGGGGACGAGATTCTTGTAAGGGGGGTAGGTCTGTCACACCCTGCATTTTGTAACATGTTATTTGTATCTTTGAAGCATGAAAATTTGGACCAGCAAAAATTTTTAGCATCATTTGGCTTTTATTTGGAATTGAGTTTTCTTCATGTGCTTTTTCATGTGCTCATTAAAGTCAACTATGACCTCTTGTAGAATTCATCTCCATACTCAAAACTTCTGCCCAATGATCATGCCAAGTGTTATATGACAGTATAGTATTTTCTTACAAAATTAATTTGGCCAAAAAGTATTTTATAAATTTAGTTTTCCAAAAACCCCTGAATTGAGATTTGCACTGCAACTACTTGATTTAGGGTGAGAAAATTATTTCAAAAGGTTTATTTGAGACCTAGTAGTCATAGGACTCCCAGAAACCACAAAGGTATAATTTTAAAAGTTAATTTTCTATTTTATTTAAAAGCTTTTTCTTCAGGCCAGAAATGGTCTTTAATAGGGGAAAATTATTTAAATGTTTCAAAAATATTTGCCAAAATTCAGAGAGACTCAGAGGACATATATTGTCCATATATAAGAGTTTCAACACTTGGTCATGTTCAAAATAATGGGCTAAACCCTCTAAAACCCTTTCTGGATATTTCAAGCTTTTGAAATATTTACAAAGGAAATTTTCTCCAAAAATTCTAGGGAAAATCTATCATGTCATATATGACATATTTGATGATCTTGCCAAGTCCCATGCCTTGGGAAGCAAGAAAACATCCTCAAACCCCTTCATAACCATTCTGTCCATATTTGAAGTTTGAGCAACTTTACATTGCCAAACTTGTCCAAATGCTCTCAAACTTGGTGCACATGCTAGAATGACCTAATAAGGCATCTAGACCAATTGGCACAAGATTTGGAGTAGAGAAACTTTATTAGATCACCTCAAAACCCTTTCTGTTCAAATGCAAATTTGAACAACTTTACATTACCAACTTTTTATCTGGAGCTTCAAACTTTGTGGGCATGATCAATACCCCAAATTATGATGCTACACCAAGTGGTGCATCAAGGGGAGATGATTAACTTGACTCAATCAAGATCAAACTGTTTCTGTTGATTTCTAGGGTTCACCAAAGTTACATTGGCTAGTTTCTTCAAATGGTCCCAAACTTGGTGAAGCACCTTATTTTCTCATGTCTTTCAACCCTGTCAAGTGCCATGTCAAGTAGAGTTCATTTACTTGATCAAACACTGATCAAACACCTTCTGCAGAATTGCTGAAACCTCCAACTTGATCACTTTTACTTTTCTCCATGGCCTCAACTTCTTACCACATGCTCATTGAGTTACCAGCTACCTCCAGTAACTCCCCCGGCACCCCAGCTCCATGATTGAGGGGTGAAAGCCCTATTTTACCTTGCTGAACAGCAAGCTTTCACCATTTCACCAGCCTCCTCCCTCTCTCTCGGCATCTCCAGGGCATCCAAGGCCTCAGGCCATTTCTTTACTCCTCCCTCAATGTGCTGGACACTGTTGGACACACTGGGTTTGACCAGGACGGCGAGAGCGCGGCGATGCCAGCCATACGCACGCTCTGGAGCGCGCAACAGTGCACCTCCGCACGGTGGCTCGGGCCAATCGCTGACCCCGACAGCCTCGGGCCTCCCCCTCGCGCCAGTCGAGGCCCCTCGACGTCCGCGACCTCCCCGGCGCTGTCCCCCCCTCCTCCTGCGCCCTCCAGTGGCCGTCGTCGCACGCGCGCTGGCCGCCCGCGACGGCCACTCCTTTGCCTCGCACGCGCGCACGCTCCTGGCACTCCCCCGCTCCTCCTCTCACTTCAACTGGACGTGGAGCTTGTCCAGGAACTCCACGGACCCATTCCCTTGGCCTCCCGTGCGCTGTAGCCTCGAGCCGGAGCTCGCCGGCGCACTGGACCACGGGTCCCCGTCAAGCTCCTATAAATAGCCCCTCCCGAGCCTCTCCAGCAGCACCACAAGCCTCACACCACTCCACTGAGCCCCCCAGCATCTTCAGTTCGACCCCAGGACGTCCCAGTGCTCGGGATCGACCGGAGCTCCGCCGCGTCGGGCCGCCGGTGATCCCGCAGTACGGGCCTTCCCCGCTCCTCTTCTTGCCCGATCTCGAACCCCCTCGCCTCACTGATCCTTTCCCCCCTGTTTCCCCCTCCGTTTGCAGTCGGAAACGACCGGAGCATCCACCTTTCGACGAGCCTCCGTCGTCCCACCTCGTCGCCGGCGAACCAGACCTCCCCGCCGTGCCACACCACCACTCCTGCATCCGCGACACGACGCTGGTCATGTTCCTGCCCTCCGTTGCCGTCGCCGTGGCCGGGAACCTCGCCGGTGAGCTCGCCGTCGCCGTGGCCGTGGGGTTAGAGATGACAGGCGGGCCCCGCCTGTCATCCCCTCACCTCTCTCCCCCTCCTCTGTGCCACTGACCCACGGGCCCCGCCCGTCAGGTTTAAAAACCTGACGTGCGCGTGCAGGCTCCCGTGCGGTTGGGCTGGACCGCCTGGGCCGTGCACTGTGGCCTTCTCTGGCCCAGTGCACAGGACCCTTTTTCCTTTTTCTTTTCTGTAAATGTTTTAAACATTTCTACAGAAAAGAATATTGATCCAAATTAAATAATCCCAACTCCTAAAATCTTGCAATATTCCAACCTATTTAATGGTACTACTTTCACTCAAATCCATGAAACTTTTCTGTTCTGTTCAAATTTAAATTCAAATTTGAGCAGTAATACTCATGTTCTAAAATCAATATATTCTATACTATTACTCCAAAACTCCAACTAAGATTTTTCCCCACCTTAGAAATTCCTCTAGTATTTTATAAAAATGAGTTGACATTTTTCTGAGCACTTTGATTTTTCTGTTTTGTTTGTATTCTTATTTTTCCCGTGGTTATTATGCGACGTATAGATCCCGTATTTGACGAAATTGCTGTGGAAGAAGAAGGAGAAGGATTTGAAGACTTTGAAGACCAAGCCAATCCAGGCAAGCAGCCCTTTGACCATGATACACTTGTTCTTCGGAACCCGTATGTTTCCGATGCATGATGTTAGGGTTACGATAGTGACCTAGTTGATTCCACCACATGATGCATGCCATGATCTTGATCTTGCTATGTGCTAGATGACTTGCATATGGTTAGTGGTTATGATTAGTGATGCATGTGTGACATGAACCTTCATGGTTGAAGTCTTTGCATAAAACCCCGTCGGGTGCCATTCATGCTCGAGGGAGATGATGATGATGAGTTGGGTGACCACTTGATGACGAAGTGGTGTGCCAAGGCAAGTGTGTGTGTTTTTCAAACGGATTGGTTTAAGTTGCGACCGTTATTCCAACCATACATGTGCAACCACACTACCCCTTATGGGACGGGGCTTTATTGATTACTTAGGTCGATACTAGCATGGTGCCCGCATTACTAGTGACGGGAAGACTTGAGGTCTTTCCCGGGATGGGGTCGTGCTTGGATAGACGACCATGACTGTTTTCGCAGGGCACCGGACACACCGTTGGTCCCTTCGGGTACGCGTGAACATTGAAATTAGGGCAAGTCCCGTGATCTATTGTTTGTACCCGAGGGCCGTGTACCAACGAGTGGACTCTATGTTAGTGTCGTCTAAGGAAAGATAATGACCGGGTGCTTACCCCGGGTACTTGAGGTACCGCGGGTCGTGGATGACACGGAAGTTCCCCGGATCTTGTGGGTAAAGTGTACAACCTCTGCAGAGTGTCAAACTATTCGAATAGCCGTGTCCACGGTCATGGACAGTTGGGTAACCGCTCTTGGGCTACGTCCAATGTTTGTGAAACCATGCGTGTGTATGTGAGTCAAGGCGGTGACTTGATTCGATGAGATGAATCATATTCATGTTGAAGTCGGTAACCTGTCTTTGAGGTTACGCGAGGTTATTGATGCATAAACTTGGTAGTAGAATATTTGTTCTAGCCTTGCTAGATTGATCATTATTATTCAATTGCACTGTTACTTTGAACCACATCATGGGTTGCTTGCGAGTACATTCAAAGTACTCATTGGCTTGCCACTGGTTATTTAATTGGCCAGGCATGGAAGAACAGGAATATGAGGAAGAGTTCTTTGGAGACGAACATGCGAACTAGGACGCTATCCCAGTCAGAATGCCTGTAGGGTTAAGGCAGATGGCATGGGTTCTACCCGTTTATCCAAGACTTCCGCTATTTGAGTTATTTGCTATTCAGCCCGTGAGGCTCTATCTATGTAAGACTTGGCCATAATGGCCATAATTCGTGTAAGACTATTTGTATGGATGTAAGACTCTTGTTATTTCTGCTTCTATGTGTTCAGTGAGCATTGATCTCTGGGATCACTGTACACGTGCATTCGGTGATCTCGAATTCTAAGTTGGGGTCCCCACAGGTACATATTTGCTCCAATAATTCTTAAATATTCCATAAAAATCTCATGAATTTTTAGCTCATTTGGAGTTGTGCGGAATAGGTAGCCTGACGTTGCTTTTTCAGGTCCAGAATTCGAGCTGCTGGTATTCTCCCTCTTGATGCAAACCTTGCATATTATGAGAGAACATGCATTAGAATTAATCCAAAAGGAATTATTATGCATAAAACATTATAAATAACAGTAGGAAACATGATGCAAAATGGACGTACGAGGGAGAGACGGCGTAGGAGCTCATGGCCGATGCGGCAGAGGTCTCGGTGAGCTCAGGGAGGCGTCGGAGCGAGCGGAGCGGCGAGTGCGATCTCCGGCATCGAGGGGTTGAAGAAGGCGGCATGGAGGTGCTCAGGGGCGTCCGGCATTGCACAGCTCAGCGAGGAGGAAGAGGGGAACGAGGCGGAGCTCTTGCACAGCTCGAGGTGTCGTCGGGACGGCGGTGGCCGTGGTGGTGGCGAGCGGCGGCGACGGAGGCATTCGGGCAAGGGTGCGACCAGTGAGGGAGAGGGCGAGGGGGGAGAAACAAGCCGGTCGGCTCGATCCAGATGACAGCAGCGAGCTATTTCGCGGCGTCGCGCTGGCCTCGGGCGGCCAGCCAGGCAGGTGGCGAGGCGCTCGTCGTGCGCGCGCCCTCGTCCTTCTGGAGAGAGGAGGGAGATGACTGGCACAGGCCAGGTGGGCATGGCCCAGTGAGGTAAGTGGCCTGGGCCTCTCTCTGCTTTATGTCTTTGTTTTCTGTTTTCTTTTATTGTTTTTTATTTAGTAAAATACTAAACCATTTCCAAAACTCCTGAAAATATATGTGGGCACCTTTTGAATTATTTCCAATAGCTCTCAAATCTTTTCAGAATAATTTGAGCATTTAAAATATTTATAGCAATTAAATGCTCAAATCCAAATACACTATGATTTAATTCAACAATCCGAAGATGACCTAGAAAAATGTGCATCATTTTTGGGAGAGGTTTCCAACCAATTCAAAAATGATGAACTTTTCTCAAGAGCATTTTGGGTTCGTTGAAAAGATTTATATTGAACCTAGTACTTCAAAGGGGTGCTAGGGTTTGATCGATCCCCATTTCAAGTTTAACAAAAAATTAAACATGATGCATGGATGCAGATGCAACTAGCTACAACAATATTCTAGGGCTGTGACAAATTTCCAGGAAATGACCTACGATTAAAATTACCCCTATAAGGATTACTATTGAAATTGTTTCGAGAGACAAAATTCACATCAATGGCATTATTATTTTTCTCAATCAAAGTAGACAATGACACATCTTTGGGATCAATATGAGCACTTTTACTGGCAACCATTTTCATAAGCGCATCTACTTTATCACTCAAAGTATTAATTTCTTCAAAAGAATTTATCTTACTAGTTGAAGTTCTTTCGGTATCCATTGAGAATAATTTGTCATAATATTATCAAGAAATTTGGTAGCCTCTCCTAATGTGATTTTCATAAAGGTACCCCCCATAGCGGAATCTCAAAGATTTCTAGAAACAATGTTTAATCCCACATATTTTTTGGATGATCATCCATAAGTTCAAACCATGAGTGGGGCAATTTATTATCATTAATTTCATTCTCTACCAAGATTGTGCAACATGTTCATGATAAAGTTGCTTAAAATTCATAATCTGATTTCTTAGAGAAATAATTTTCGCGGGAGGAAAATACTTGGTAATAAAAGCATCTTTACACCTATCCCAAGAATCAATACTATTTCCAGGCAAAGATGAAAACACATTTTAGCGCGATCTCGTAGTGAGAACGGAAATAATTTCAATTTAACAATATCACTATCCACATCCTTTTTCTTTTCCATATCACACAATTCAACACAAGTGTATAGATGAGATGCAACGTCTTCATTAGGACTATCAGAAAATTGTTCTTTAATAACAAGATTGAACAAAGCATCATTAATATCACTTGACTCCGTACTAGTGGCTGGAGGAGAAATTGGTGTTCTAATAGAATCATCATTATTAGTATTCGAAAAGTCAACAACTTGGTATTTTCTTGAGACGTGATGGCAACTTGAAGCAAGCAAACACACGAAAAGGCAAATGGAAATATTTTTGCATTTTTGTGAAAATGTTTTAGAAGTGGGGGATTTGAAAGCGAGAAGCAAATGTCAAATTAAAGTAAATGCAAGGAGATGAAAGTTTATGCGATGGTGCTTGATAGGTTTTCGTGAGATCTCCCGGGCTATGTTGCCAGAAATTCTTCCTGCTACTTGTGAGCTGCGCTGGGATTTCCTCGAAGAGGAGAGGATGATGCAGTACAGTAGAGATAAGTATTTCCCTTAGTTAAGAACCAAGGTTATCAATCTAGTAGGACAACCACGCAAGACCTTGTGAACAACACCTACACACAAAATAACAAATACTTGCACCCAACGGAAATAAGGGTTTGTCAATCCCTTGGCGGCTAATTGCAAGTATCAAATCTCATAGTGATAGATAGATAAACAAAAACACAAAAAATAACGGTAAATAAATTGCAGCAAGGTATTTTTGGATTTTTAATATTTGATAAAGAAAAACCCCGGGGCCATAGTTTTCACTAGAGGCTCCTCTCTCAAACAAAAAAGCATACATTGGGTAAACAAATTACTGTTGGGAAATTGATAGAAAAGCGCATAGTTATGATGATATCCAAGGAATGATCATGTATATATGCATCATGTCCAAGACAAGTAGACCAATTCCTACCCGCATCTACTACTATTACTCCACACATCAACCGCTATCCAACATGCATCTAGAGTATTAAGTTCATAAAGAACGAAGTAACGCCTTAAGCAAGATGACATGCTGTAGACCCACTCAATATGAAGAAACCCCATCTTTTATCCTTAATGTCAATGATAAAAATATGTGTCATGTCCCTTTATGTCACTGGGATTGAGCACGCAAGATCTAACCCATCACAAAGCACCTCTCCCATTGCAAGATAAATCAATCTAATTGGCCAAACCAAACAGATAGATCGGAGAGAAATACAAAGCTATAACAATCATGCATAAAAGAGTTCAGAGAAGACTCAATTAATATTCATAGATAATCTGATCATAAGCCCACAATTCATCGGAAACTAACAAACACATGACAAAAGAAGGTTACATCAAATAGATCTCCAGGAACATCGAGGAGAACATTGTATTCAAGATCAAAGAGAGACATGAAGCCATCTAGCTACTAGCTATGAACCCGTAGGTATGTGGTGAACTACTCACACATCATTGGAACGGCAGTAAGGTTGATGTAGAAGCCCTCTGTGGTCGATTCCCCCTCCGACAGAGTACTGGAAAAGGCCTCCAGATGGGATCTTGCGAGAACAGAAACTTGCATTGGTGGAAAAAGTATTTTGGGTTGTTGTCTAGTATACGGGGAATATTTGGGGATTTATAGAGCTGGAATTAGGTCAAGAGGTGCCACGAGGGGCCCACAAGCCTGGGGGCGCCCCTCCTGGAGCGCACCTGGAAGTCTTGTCGCTCCCTTGTGACTCTTCAGGTCTTCTCCCGAGGCTTCTAGTATCCCTTCTAATCTAGAAAAAACCATCAAAAAAATTTGTAGTGTTTGGACTTCGTTTGGTATTGATTTTCTGAAGAGCCAAAAAACAAGAAAAAAACATCAACTGGCACTGGCCACTAGGTTAATAGGTTAGTCCCAAAAAATGATATATAATTGCATAATAAACACCCAAGATTTATACTATAATAGCATGGAACAATAAAAAGTTATAGATATGTTGGAGACGTATCACGTGCCGAGGAGAGCAAGGGTGCGAGGGTGTCAGAGCTAAATATGGCATATCTCGGGTAGGGAGTCTGAGCCAGTAGCCTTGATACCATGGTAACAGTAGACGCGAGGTTTTTGCCAAGTTCGGGCTCTCCCAGGGAGATAATACCCTGCGTCCTGCTTATTTTTATTGATTGGGGTATTAGTATCGAGTACATGTGTCTACCACAAGATTGTTGTGTAAGATTATAATGATCTATCGACTAGCCCGACCTCGATCTATACAATGTACCAAAGGCCTAGGATATCGGGAGTCCTTGTCAGCTACGTCGTGTTTAAGAGGAGTCCTTGTCTTGTAACTCAAGTCTTGTGGAATCTTTGTCGTATGCATCATGGGCTGCCCAAAGTGGCCCGAGATGGAACCAACAAAGGGGCCCGTGGCCTGGCCCACCTTGCCGGGAGTCGACATGGTAATTACCCCTTGGTACAGGACACCAGCAGAGGGGATGATGGCCTAGAGGGGCCCTGGACCTTCTTGAGTGAAATTTTGAGATGTAAAAATGAGATACTACAACATGAGGGCCCATTAACATTTGTAACAAAATAAACCTAAAGTGTCTCTCATGAAGGTCCTACTTTGTATAATTTCCTAGTAGACACTAAAATTACTAAGTTTTAGAATTAAAATGGAATAGCTAATTAATTATATTGCATACTTAATATGTTTTTGTATTCTCAAACATGTAATAGGAGCACATTACTAACTACAAAGGATAAAGCAGAGAACTTTATAGTTTATAGATGAGTTATCTCTCTGCTACTTTCAACAAGTAGTGCTTGTTGTGTCTGTCAGCCGATGATATGAAGTGAAACATTACATGGGTCCAATGTCATGGTTGTGCTTCTCTTCTGCTTGACGCGAATAGTGTCTATGGTAGAGATGAACTCGTCGATAAGCCTGGCTAGTGGCCAAGCCTACTTCAATCCTTCCAAATTCATTATGTTAGATGGAAAACACAAGGCCACTTGAAGACCATTGCTAGAGGAATGGGGCATTGGATCTGAACGGACCAACTAGGGTTATATACTTGACATAGCATAGGATTATGATCTTCTCGCAAAATAAAAGACAGAGTATTCAGATCATCAATACGAATGACAAGAGAACTAGGAGAACTATGGTGTCATCTCAATCATTGAGCTTTCTCCAGGACTGCACCTGACAATTTTCCATGAAATTCATACCAAGAAAGAACATCTGAAATGGTGCATCTAGCTAAGCCAGAGGTTTTAGCGCTCAACATGCTTCTCTCTCTTCAACTCTTCCAAGAAAATGACAATCCACAAGCACAAACTCTAGCCACGTCAAAACAATAGCACAAGGTTTTTTCCTTTTTTCTAAACGAAGGTTGAAACCCCCGGACTCTGCATCAATCGATATACACAACCATCTTTATTAATTATTCAACAACAGGCGCACAAGGATATACATCAAACTACCCGAAGCCACCACTCACACCTAGCAACTCGATAATGCGGAGTGCTCTCACTCCCACCATCTAGGAATTGAGGTCATCGCTGATCCGCCTGCGTGACATATCAGGAGCCTACACCCGATGCAGCAAACCTAAAGCGTGTACCGCATGCACATGTTCCGGCAGCCGACATCACCATCGAACCGCTGACCCATCTCTAGGAAGGAGATTCGCATCATGTTGGGGAACGTGGTATTTCAAAAATTTCCTACGATCACGCAAAGATCTATCTACTAGATGCATAGCAATGAGAGGGGAGAGTGTGTCTACGTACCCTCGTAGACCGAAAGCGGAAGCGTCTAGTGACGCGGTTGATGTAGTCGAACATCTTCGCGATCCAACCGATCCAAGCACGAACGTACGGCACCTCCGTGTTCAGCACACGTTTAGCTCGATGATGTCCCACGAGCTCTTGATCCAGTTGAGCTTCACGGGAGAGTTTTGTCAGCACGACGGCGTGGTGACGGAGATGATGAAGCTACCGGCGCAGGGCTTCGCCTAAGCACTGCAACGGTATGACCGAGGTGTGTTTCCGTGGAGGGGGCACTGCACATGGCTAAAACGATGTTGCTTGTGTGTCTTTGGGTACCCCCTGCCCCCGTATATAAAGGAGCAAGGGGGGAGGTGCGGCCGGCCAGGGGGCGCGCCATAGGAGTAGGATTCCTACTCCTAGTAGGAATAGGAGTCCCCTTTTCTATTCCTACTAGGAGTAGGAAAGGAAGAAGGAGAGGAGAAGGAAGGAGAGGGGCGCCCCCCCACTCCTAGTCCAACTACGATCCCTAGGGGGGTGCAGCCAGCCCTAGTGGGCTGCCTCTCTCTTTCCCTCATTGGCCCACTAGGGCCCATACTCCCCCGCAGGGTTCCGGTAACCCCTCCGGCACTCCGGTTTTATCTGATAACACCCGGAACACTTCCGGTGTCCGAATATAGTCTTCCAATATATTAATATTTATGTCTCGGACATTCCGATACTCCTCTTTATGTCCGTGATCTCATCCGGGACTCCGAACTACCTTTGGTACATCAAAACTCATAAACTCGTAATACCGATCGTCATCGAACGTTAAGCGTGCAGACCCTACAAGTTCGAGAACTATGTTGACATGACCGAGACTCATCTCCGGTCAATAACCAATAGCGGAACCTGGATGCTCATATTGGTTCCTACATATTCTACGAAGATCTTTATCGGTCAAACCGCATAACAACATACGTTGTTCCCTTTGCCATCGGTATGTTACTTGCCCGAGATTCGATCGTCGGTATCTCAATACCTAGTTCAATCTCATTACTGGCAAGTCTCTTTACTTTTTCCGTAATATATCATCTCGTGACTAACTCATTAGTCGTTTTGCTTGCAAGGCTTATTATGATGTGCATTACCGAGAGGGCCCAGAGATACCTCTCCGACACTCGGAGTGAAAAATCCTATTCTTGATCTATGCCAACACCACGAACACTTTCAGAGATACTTGTAGAGCATCTTTATAATCACCCTGTTACGTTGTGACATTTGATAGCACACAAGGTGTTCTTCCGGTATTCGGGAGTTGCATAATCTCATAGTCATAGGAACATGTATAAGTCATGAAGAAAGCAATAACAGTAAAACTAAATGATCAAGTTGCTAAGCTAACGGATGGGTATTTTCCATCACATCATTCTCCTAATGATGTGATCCCACTGATCAAATGACAAGTCATGTCTATGGCTAGGAAACATAACTATCTTTGATCAAATGAGCTAGTCTAGTAGAGGCATACTAGGGACACTTTGTTTTGTCTATGTATTCACACATGTACTAAGTTTCTGGTTAATACAATTCTAGTATGAATAAAAGACATTTATCATGATATAAGGAAATACAAATAACAACTTTATTATTGCCTCTAGGGAATATTTCCTTCAGTCTCCCACTTGAACTAGAGTCAATAATCTAGATTACATAGTAATGATTCTAACACCCATGGAGTCTTGGTGCTGATCATGTTTTGCCCGTGGAAGAGGCTTAGTCAACGGGTCTGCGACATTCAGATCCGTATGTATCTTGAAAATTTCTATGTCTCCCTCCTTGACTTGATCACGGATGGAATTGAAGCGCCTCTTGATGTGCTTTGTTCTCTTGTGAAACCTGGATTCCTTCGCCAAGGCTATTGCTCCAGTGTTGTCACAAAAGATTTTCATTGGTCCTGGTGCACTCGGTATTACACCTAGATTGGATATGAACTCCATCATCCAGACTCCTTCATTTGCTGCTTCCGAAGCAGCTATGTACTCCTCTTCACTCGTAGATCCCGCCACGACGCTCTGCTTGGAACTGCACCAACTGACAGCTCCACTGTTCAATAAAAATACATATCCGGTTTGTGACTTAGTGTCATCCAGATCAGTGTCAAAACTTGAATCGACTTAACCGTTTACGACGAGCTCCTTGTCACCTCCATAAACGAGAAACATATCCATTGTCCTTTTCAGGTACTTCAGGATGTTCTTGACCGTTGTGCAGTGATCCACTCCTGGATTACTTTGGTACCTCCCTGCTAAACTTATAGCAAGGCACACATCAGGTCTGGTATACAACATTGCATACATGATAGATCCTATGGCTGAGGCATAGGGAATGACTTTCATTTTCTCTCTATCTTCTGAAGTGGTCTGACATTGAGTCTTACTCAACTTCACACCTTGTAACACAGGCAAGAACCCTTTCTTTGACTGATTCAATTTTGAACTTGTCGGGGATATACCCCGCGGTATGAACCGGCCGGAATTATAACCCGGCCGGACTTGGCGGTTTACACTTGGTGATTCACTGGCGATCCGTTATCACCAGACGGTTTACAAGCAACCTGCCTAAATAATATTACTCACTGGTAACCCGGCGTATGGATTATGGATGACAAGGCCCAAGGCCCAGAAGGCCGGTTCATATTAATAGTGGGCCGGTTTAATAATAAAGCGCAAGGAATATTCTCCATAAAGGAAGCAAGACTAGGACTCCTTGTAATAGATCAATCCTAGTCCTACTAGGACTAGTCATGTAAACCGCCCCTTCAACATATATAAGGAGGGGCAGGGCTCCCCAAAGAGGACAAGTTTTCACAAGTTAGACAAGAGACAAGTTAGGTTTAGAGTTTAGACAAGCAGACAAGTTTCTAGGGTTAGACACCAAGAGCCGGTTTACCGGCGACACCACGAGGATCATAATGAGATCTAGCCTCAAACAGCACGTAGGGTTATTACCGGATGATGTTTCCCGGGGCCCGAAGCTGTCTAAATCTGTGTCTTGCATCGCGTCTCTCGATTCCGCTCAACCCCTCTCAAGCTACTACATAGATGCGCGGCCTCACCACTAAGTCCGTAATCCGGACATCTGATGTGTTAATTCCACGACAGAACTTCTTCAAAACTTTATCAAGGTATGTGCTTTGTGAAAGTCCAATTAAGCGTCTTGATCTATCTCTATAGATCTTGATGCCTAATATATAAGTAGCTTCACCGAGGTCTTTCATTGAAAAATTCTTATTCAAGTATCCTTTTATGTCATCCAGAAATTCTATATCATTTCCAATCAACAATATGCCATCTACATATAATATTAGAAATGCTACAGAGCTCCCACTCACTTTATTGTAAATACAAGCTTCTCCAAAAGTCTGTATAAAACCACATGCTTTGATCACCTCATCAAAGCGTATATTCCAACTCCGAGATGCTTGCACCAGTCCATAGATGGATCGCTGGAGTTTGCACACTTTGTTAGCACCTTTAGGATCGACAAAACCTTCTGGTTGCATCATATACAACTCTTCTTTGAGGTATCCATTTAGGAATGCAGTTTTGAAATCCATTTGCCAGATTTCATAATCATAAAATGCGGCAATTGCTAACATGATTCGGACAGACTTAAGCATCGCTACGGGTGAGAAAGTCTCATCATAGTCAACTCCCTGAACTTGTCAAAAACCTTTTGCAACAAGTCGAGCTTTGTAGACAGTAACATTACCGTCAGCGTCGGTCTTCCTCTTGAAGATCCACTTATTTTCAATGGCTTGCCGATCATCGGGCAAATCAACCAAAGTCCACACTTTGTTCTCATACATGGATCCCATCTCAGATTTCATGGCCTCAAGCCATTTTGCGGAATCTGGGCTCATCATCGCTTCCTCATAGTTCGTAGGTTCATCATGGTCTAGTAACATGACTTCCAGAACCGGGTTGCCGTACCACTCTGGCGCGGAACGTACTCTGGTTGATCTACGAAGTTCAGCAGTAGCTTGATCCGAAGTTTCATGATCACCATCATTAGCTTCCTCACTAATTGGTGTAGGAATCACTGGAACTAGTTTCTGTGATGTACTACTTTCCAATTTGGGAGAAGGTACAATTACCTCATCAAGTTCCACTTTCCTCCCACTCACTTCTTTCGAGAGAAACTCCTTCTCTAGAAAGGATCCATTCTTAGCAACGAATATCTTGCCTTCGGATCTGTGATAGAAGGTGTACCCAACAGTCTCCTTTGGGTATCCTATGAAGACACATTTCTCCGACTTGGGTTCGAGCTTATCAAGTTGAAGCTTTTTCACATAAGCATCGCAGCCCCAAACTTTAAGAAACGACAACTATGGTTTCTTGCCAAACCACAGTTCACAAGGTGTCGTCTCAACGGATTTAGATGGTGCCCTATTTAACGTGAATGCAGTTGTCTCTAAAGCATAACCCCAAAAGGATAGTGGTAAATCGGTAAGAGACATCATAGATCGCACCCTATCTAATAAATTACAGTTCTGACGTTCAGACACACCATTACGTTGTGGTGTTCCGGGTGGTGTGAGTTGTGAAACTATTCCACATTGTTTCAAATGAAGACCAAACTTGTAACTCAAATATTCACCTCCACGATCAGATCGTAGAAACTTTATTTTCTTGTTACGATGATTCTCTACTTCACTCCGAAATTCTTTGAACATTTCAAATGTTTCAGACTTGTGCTTCATCAAGTAGATATACCCATATCTGCTCAAATCATCAGTGAAGATCAGAAAATAATGATATCCGCCGCGAGCCTCAACACTCATCGGTCCACATACATCAATATGCATGATTTCCAATAAATCAGTTGCTCGCTCCATTGTTCCAGAGAACAGAGTTTTAGTCATCTTGCCCATGAGGCATGGTTCGCAAGCACCAAGTGATTCCAAAAGTCCATCACTATGGAGTTTCTTCATGCGCTTTACACAAAATATGACCTAAACCGCAGTGCCACAAATAAGTTGCACTGTCATTATTAACCTTGCATCTTTTGGTTTCAATATTATGAATATGTGTATCACTACGATTGACATCCAACAAGAATAGACCACTCTTCAAAGGTGCATGACCATAAAAGATATTACTCATATAAATAGAACAACCATTATTCTCATATTTAAATGAATAACCGTCTTGCAATAAACAAGATCCAGATATAATGTTCATGCTTAACGCTGGCACCAAATAAAAATTATTCAGGTCTAACATTAATCCCGAACGTAGATGTAGAGGTAGTGTGCCGACGGCAATCACACCATTTCCCACGTGCATCGTCACCTCGTCCTTAGCTAATCTTCGTTTAATCCGTAGCCCCTGTTTCGAGTTACAAATATTAGCAACTGAACCAGTATCAAATACCCAGGTGCAACTACGAGCATTAGTAAGGTACACATCAATAACATGTATATCACATATACCTTTGTTTAGTTTGCCATCCTTCTTATCCGCCAAATACTTGGGGTAGTTCCGCTTCCAGTGTCCAGTCCCTTTGCAGTAGAAGCACTTAGTTTCAGGCTTGGCTCCAGACTTGGGTTTCTTCGTGGGAGTAGCAACTATCTTGCTATTCTTTTTGAAGTTCCCCTTCTTTCCCTTGCCATTTTTGTTGAAACTAGTGGTCTTGTTAACCATCAACACTTGATGCTCCTTTTTGATTTCTACCTCTGCAGCTTTGAGCATAGCGAAGAGCTCGGGAATTGTCTTCTGCATCCCTTGCATGTTATAGATCATCACGAAGCCTTTATAGCTTGGTGGCAGTGATTGAAGAACTCTATCAATAACACTATCTTCGTCAACTTTGCAACCAAGTTGAGTCATATGATTGTAGTACCCAGACAATCTGAGCAAGTGTTCACTGATAGAACTATTCTCCTCCATCTTCCAGCTCTAGAACTTATTGGAAATCTCATATTTCTCAATCCGGGCATTTGCTTGAAATATTAACTTCAAGTCCTGGAACATCTCATATGCTCCATGACATTCAAAATGTCGTTGAAGTCCCGGTTCTAAGTCGTAAAGCATGTCACATTGAACTATCGTGTAGTCATCAGACCACGTCTGCCAGATGTTCAAAGCGTCTACATTGGCGGGAGGGGGCTTGTCACCCAGCGGTGCTTCAAGGACATAATTCTTCTGTGCAGAAATGAGGATAATCCTCAAGTTACGGACCCAACCCGTGTAATTTCTACCATCATCTTTCAACTTAGCTTTCTCTAGGAGCGCATTAAAATTCAAGGGAACGGTAGCACGGGCCATTGATCTACAACAACATAGATATGCAAAAACTATCAGGACTAAGTTTATGATAAATTAAAGTTCAATTAATCATATGACTGAAGAACTCCCACTTAGATAGACATCCCTCTAGTTATCTAAATGATCATGTGATCCAAATCAACTAAATCATGTCCAATCATCACGTGAGATGGAGTAGTTTTCAATGGTGAACATCTTATGTTGATCATATCTACTATATGATTCATGCTCGACCTTTCGGTCTCTAGTGTTCCGAAACCATGTGTGTACATTCTAGGCTCGTCAAGTTTAACCCGAGTATTCTGCGTGTGCAAAACTGGCTTGCACCCGTTGTATGTGAATGTAGAGCTTATCACACCCGATCACCACGTGGTGTCTCGGCACGGCGAACTTTCGCAACGGTGCATACTCAGGGAGAACACTTTTACCTTGAAATTTTGTAAGGGATCATCTTATAATGCTACCGCCGTACTAAGCAAAATAAGAAGCATAATAAGATAAACATGACATGCAATCAAAATATGTGACATGATATGGCCATCATCATCTTTGTGCTTTTGATCTCCATCTCCAAAGCATCGTCATGATCTCCATCGTCACCGGCTTGACACCATAATCTTCATCGTAGCGTCATGGTCGTCTCGCCAACTATTGTTGTGGGCTGCCTCTCTCTTTCCCTCATTGGCCCACTATGGCACATACTCCCCCAGGAAGTTCCGGTAACCCCTCTGGCACTCCGGTTTTATCCGATAACACCCGGAACACTTCCGGTGTCTGAATATAGTCGTCCAATATATTAATCTTTATTTCTCGGACATTCCGAGACTCCTCGTCACGTCCGTGATCCCAACCGGGACTCCTAACTACCTTTGGTACATCAAAATTCATAAACTCATAATACCGATCGTCATCGAACGTTAAGCGTGCGGACCCTACGAGTTCGAGAACTATGTAGATATGACGAGACTCATCTTCGGTCAATAACCAATAGCGGAACCTGGATGCTCATATTGGTTCCTACATATTCTATGAAGATCTTTATCGGTTAAACCGCATAACAACATACGTTGTTCCCTTTCCCATCAGTATGTTACCTGCCCGAGATTCGATCATCGATATCTCAATACCTAGTTCAATCTCTTTACCGGCAAGTCTCTTTACTCATTCCGTAATGCATCATCTCGTGACTAACTCATTAGTCGTTTTGCTTGCAAGGCTTATTATGATGTGCATTACTGGAGGGCCCAGAGTTACCTCTCCGACACTCGGAGTGAAAAATCCTATTCTTGATCTATGCCAACACCTCGAACACTTTCGGAGACACCTGTAGAGCATCTTTATAATCACCCAGTTACGTTGTGACGTTTGATATCACACAAGGTGTTCCTCCGGTATTCGGGAGTTGCATAATCTCATAGTCATAGGAACATGTATAAGTCATGAAGAAAGCAATAGTAGTAAAACTAAACGATCAAGTTGATAAGCTAACGAATGGGTTTTGTCCATCACATCATTCTCCTAATGATGTGATCCCGTTGATCAAATGACAGCTCATGTCTATGGCTTGGAAACATAACCATCTTTGATGAAATGAGCTATTCTGGTAGAGGCATACTAGGGACACTTTGTTTTGTCTATGTATTCACACATGTACTAAGTTTCTGGTTAATACAATTCTAGCATGAATAAAAGACATTTATCATGATATAAGGAAATACAAATAACAACTTTATTATTGCCTCTAGGGCATATTTCCTTCACATCATCCTTGTTAAGCCATCCATCCGACGGCGCCGTCGCGGCACCAAACAGTGCCACCGCCCTGCGCTCGTCCATCTAGACGCATCAATCGCCGAGACTAAGTTGCACCCTACCCCCGAGACCCACCATCATCACCGCAGTAGATGCCACGCCGCTCAACCTACCAACGTCCACCCACCATCGTCGCTCGAGCCCTTGTCACCCCGAGCCCACCGCCTACAGCAACCCTTTCCCGTAAACCCAAGCCTCCCAAGATGATGCCTCCATGGAGGGTACGACGCGCATGGCGCCACCACCGCCCAATCCAAGGAGGATTTAGGACTTTCGTATGGAAGGGGGTTCGGGTGTGAACAGGAGGGGCATCGATTATGTCTCTAAAAAGGAAAATGACACCGAGAGATGTCACCACTATCGATTATGTCTCTAAAAAGGAAAATGACACCGAGAGATGTCACCACTATCGGACCAATCGACCAAAGTTCCTCTGGTCCCAATCCTACACAAGCCTCTGTCTTCTCCAAATTCGACAACCTCGAGCCGCCCTCAACTAGAACCTACAGGGAAGAGAGTGTGATAGGGGAACTACAACCCTCAATATCGGTTAATGAGGAAGGTCCGCTCCACGCACACCACCTGGCACCACATCTGCATCGGGGAGCAGAGTCCCAAGCTAGAGCAGCCGCCCCATGGAGTCAGCCGGCCGGACTAACCAGATCCGGAGATAAAGGGGTCCGCCACCTCACCAAGGCATGCCGGAGGGGAGACGACGGCGCGGACGTCACATGCCGTGTAGAGGCCGACGCCCTGCTCGTCGGCGCATGCCGCATCATATCCCTCCTGGCCGCACCTCCTTCAACATGACGAAGAAACCCGCCACCGCACGAAAGCAGTCCCGCCGTCGGTGGTGCCACGCGAGCTTTGACCAGTGGTGTAGGCCGGCGGTGGCGGGGTAGGAGAGGGGAGGTGGGGCCAAGGGGATCTGGGTTGGGGTGCCCCGGTGCAGCTCCTCGAGCGGCACATAAATGAAAGGTCGAAATAGTGTGCGACACCTAGCAAGTTCTTTAACCGAAGAACAGCAAAGAGAGAGATGCAATCATCTGAAGATGCCAAAAGCGATAGTAATCAAAGCATGTAAACTGTAATTTCCAAAAAAAAAGTAGAAAGAGA
This sequence comes from Secale cereale, assembly GCA_902687465.1. NCBI lineage: Eukaryota > Viridiplantae > Streptophyta > Magnoliopsida > Poales > Poaceae > Secale > Secale cereale. The sequence continues at coordinate 135,916,634 of LR738715.1, forward strand.
GAAGTACGTATTACACCCTCGAACTATCACCAAAGTCTAAAAAACAACCCTAGACTATGAATCTGTCTAATTTACCCTCAACTTCCAAAACAGGAAAAAGAAACAACCCTGAGGTGGTTTTTGACTTTTTATAACTTGTTGTGACCGATCAGTGTCCTAGTCACATGTCATGTCACCATCCGAACTTTAACCCTATTGAAGGAAATATGCCCTAGAGGCAATAATAAAGTTGTTATTTATATTTCCTTATATCATGATAAATGTTTATTATTCATGCTGGAATTGTATTAACCGGAAACTTGATACATGTGTGGATACATAGACAAAACACAGTGTACCTAGTATGCCTCTACTAGACTAGCTCGTTAATCAAAGATGGTTGAGTTTCCTAACCATAGACATATGTTGTCATTTGATGAATAGGATCACATCATTAGGAGAATGATGTGATGGACATGACCCATCCGTTAGCTTAGCATAATGATCGTTTAGTTTTATTGCTATTGCTTTCTTCATGACTTATACATGCTCCTCTGACAATGAGATTATGCAACTCCCGAATACCGGAGGAACACCTTGTGTGTTATCAAACATCACAACGTAATTGGGTGATAATAAAGATGCTCCACGGGTGTCTCCGAAGGTGTTTGTTGAGTTGGCATAGATCGATATTAAGATTTGTCACTCCGTGTATCGAAGAGGTGTCTCTGGGCCCTCTCGGTAATGCACATCACTATAAGCCTTGCAAGCAATGTGACTAATGAGTTAGTTAAGAGATGATGCATTAAAGAACGAGTAAATAGACTTGCAGGTAACAAGATTGAACTAGGTATGATGATACCGACGATTGAATCTCGGGCGAGTAACATACCAATGACAAAGGGAATGACATATGTTGTTATGCGGTTTGACCGATAAAGATCTTCGCAGAATATGTAGGAGCCAATATGAGCATCCAGGTTCCGCTATTGGTTATTGATCGGAGATGTGTCTCGGTCATGTCTACATAGTTCTTGAACCCATAGGGTCCGCACGCTTAACGTTCGATGAAGATTTATATTATGAGTTATGTGTTTTGGTGACCAAAGTTTATTTGAAGTCCGGGATGAGATCACAGACATGACGAGGCTTCTCGAAATGGTCGAGAGGTAAAGATTCAAATATTGGAAGGTTATATACGGACACTGGAATGGTTCCGAAGATGATCGGGGATTTTTGGAGTACCGGGAGGTTACCGGAACCCCCGAGAAAGTTAATGGGGCTATTGGGCCATAGTGGAGAGAGGGAGGCTGTCACAAGAGGTGGCGCCCCCCCCCCCTAAGCCCAAACCAAATTGGACAAGGGGTGGGGCGCGCAGCCCCCCTTTCCTTCCCACTCTCCCTCCTTTCCCCTTTTCCCCTCTCCATTGGAAGGAAGGAGGGGGTCCGAATCCTACTAGGAATGGAGTCCTAGTAGGACTCCCCCCTCTTGGTGCGCCCCCATGAGTCGGCCTCCTCCTCCCCCCTCCTTTATATACGTTGGCAGGGGCACCCCAAAGACACAACCGTTGTTTCTTAGCCGTGTGTGGTGCCCGCCTCCACAGTTTACTCCTCCGTTCATAGTGTCGTAGTGCTTAGGTGAAGCCCTGCGCGGATCATATCGCCAACACCATCACCACACCGTCGTGCTGAGGGAACTCTCCTTCGACCCTCTACTGGATCAAGAGCTCGAGGGACGTCATCGAGCTGAACGTGTGCTGAACACGGAGGTCCCGTACGTTCGGTACTTGGATCGGTTGGATCGTGAAGACGTTCGACTACATCAACCGCGTTAATACAATGCTTCCGCTTTCAGTCTATGAGGGTACGTACACACACTCTCCCCGTCTCATTGCTATGCATCTCCTAGATAGATCTTGCGTGATCGTAGGATTTTTTTGAAATTGCATGCTACGATCCCCAACAGTGGTATCAGAGCCAGGTCTATGCGTAGATGATATGCACAAGTAGCACACAATGAGTTGTGGGTGATTATAGTCATACTGATTACCACCAACGTCTTACTTTGATTCAGAGGTATTGTTGGATGAAGCGGCCCGGACCGACATTACATGACCGCGTTCATGAGACTGGTTCTACCGACGTGCTTTACACACAGGTGGCTGGCGGGTGTCTGTTTCTCCAACTTTAGTTGAATCGAGTTTGACTACGGCCGGTCCTTGTTGAAGGTTAAAACAGCACACTTGACGAAAAATCGTTGTGGTTTTGATGCGCAGGTAAGAACGGTTCTTGCTAGAAGCCCGTAGCAGCCACGTAAAACTTGTAACAACAAAGTAGAGGACGTCTAACTTGTTTTTGCAGGGCATGTTGTGATATGATATGGTCAAGACGTGATGAGTTATACGTTATTGTATGAGATAATCATGTTTTGTGAATTATCGGCAACCGGCAGGAACCTTATGGTTGTCTCTTTATTGTATGAATTGCGAATGCCATGTAATTGCTTTACTTTATCACTATGAGTTAGCGATAGTAGTAGAAGCAATAGTTGGCGAGACGACCATGACGCTACGATGAAGATCATGGTGTCAAGCCGGTGGCGATGGAGATCATGATGATGCTTTGGAGATGGAGATCAGAAGCACAAGATGATGATGGCCATATCATGTCACATATTTTGATTGCATGTGATGTTTATCTTTTTATGCATCTTATTTTTCTTAGAACGACGATAGCATTACAAGATGATCCCTTCCAAAATTTCAAGGTACAAGTGTTCTCCCTGAGTATGCACCATTGCGACAGTTCGTCGTGCCAAGACACCACGTGATGATCGGGTGTGATAACCTCTACGTTCACATACAACGGGTGTAGGATAGTTTTGCATGTGCGGAATACTCGGGTTAAACTTGACGAGCATGGCATGTACAGACATGGCCTCGGAACACTGGAGACCGAAAGGTCGAGCGTGAATCATATACTAGATATGATCAACATAAGATGTTCACCATTGAAAACTACTCCATCTCACGTGATGATCGGACATGGTTTAGTTGATTTGGATCACGTGATCATTTAGATGACTTGAGGGATGTCTATCTAAGTGGGAGTTCTTTAGTAATATGATTAATTGAACTTAATTTAGCATGAACTTAGTCCTCATAGTTTTGTATATCTATGTTGTAGGTCAATGGCCCGTGCTACCGGTCCCTTAAATTTTAATGCATTCCTAGAGAAAGCTAAGTTGAAAGATGATGGTAGCAACTACACGGACTGGGTCCGTAACTTGAGGATTATCCTCATTGTTGCACACAAGAATTATGTCCTTGAATCACCGCTAGGTGAAAGGCCTGCTGCAGGAGCAACTCTTGATGTTATGAACGTCTGGCAAGCTCGATCTGATGACTACTCGATAGTTTAGTGTGCCATTCTTTACAGCTTAGAATCGGGACTTCAAAGACGTTTTGAACATCATGGAGCATATGAGATGTTCCAAGAGTTGAAGTTAATATTTCAAGCAAATGCCCGAGTTGAGAGATATGAAGTCTCCAACAAGTTCTATAGCTGCAAGATGGAGGAGAACAGTTCTGTCAGTGAACACTTACTCAGAATGTCTGGGTACCATAACCACATGGCTCAGCTTGGAGTTAAAGTTGATGATGATAGTGTTATTGACAAAGTTCTTCAATCACTGCCACCAAGCTATAAAGGCTTCGTGATGAACTATAATATGCAAGGGATGGAGAAGACTATTCCCGAGCTCTTCGCAATGCTCAAAGTTGCAGAGGTAGAAATCAAGAAAGAGCATCAAGTGTTGATGGTTAACAAAACCATTAGTTTCAAGAAAAAGGGCAAGGGAAAGAAGGGGAACTTCAAGAAGAATAGCAAGCCAGATGCTACTCCCGGGAACAAACCCAAGTCTGGAGGCAAGCCTAAAACTGAGTGCTTCTACTCCAAAGGGACTGGTCACTGGAAGCGGAACTGTCCCAAGTATTTGGCGGATAAGAAGGATGCTCGTAGTAGCGCCTGGTATTTGATACTGGTTTGGTTGCTCATATTTGTAACTCGGAACAGGGGCTACGGATTAAACGAAGATTGGCTAAGGACGAGGTGACGATGCGTGTGGGAAATGGTTCCAAAGTCGATGTGATCGCCGTCGGCACGCTACCTCTACATCTACCTTCTGGATTAGTTTTAGACCTAAATAATTGTTATTTGGTGCCAGCGTTGAGCATGAACATTATATCTGGATCTTGTTTGTTGCGAGACGGTTATTCATTTAAATCAGAGAATAATGGTTGTTCTATTTATATGAGTAATATCTTTTATGGTCATGCACCCTTGATGAGTGGTCTATTTTTGTTGAATCTCGATCGTAATGATATACATATTCATAATATTGATGCCAAAAGATGCAAAGTTGATAATGATGGTGCAACATATGTGTGGCACTGCCGTTTAGGTCATATTAGTGTAAAGCGCATGAAGAAACTCCATGCACATGGACTTTTGGAATCACTTGATTATGAATCATTTGATACTTGCGAACCATGCCTCATGGGTAAGATGACTAAAACTGCGTTCTCCGGAATAATGGAGCAAGCAACTGACTTATTGCAAATAATACATACTGGTGTATGCGGTCTGATAAGTGTTGAGGCTCACGGCGGGTATCATTATTTTCTGACCTTCACAGTTGATTTGATGAGATATGGGTATATCTACTTAATGAAACATAAGTCTGGAACATTTGAAAAGTTCAAAGAATTTCAGAGTGAAGTAGAGAATCATCGTAACAAGAAAATAAAGTTTCTACGATCTGATCGTGGAGGTGAATATTTGAGTTACGAGTTTGGTCTTCATTTGAAACAATGTGGAATAGTTTCACAACTCACGCCACCTGGAACACCACAGCGTAATGGTGTGTCTGAACGTCATAACTGTAATTTATTAGATAGGGTGCGATCTATGATGTCTCTTACCGATTTACCACTATCGTTTTGGGGTTATGCTTTAGAGACAGTTGCATTCACGTTAAATAGGGCACCATCTAAATCCGTTGAGACGACACCTTGTGAACTGTGGTTTGGCAAGAAACCGTAGTTGTCGTTTCTTAAAGTTTGGGGCTGCGATGCTTATGTGAAAAAGCTTCAACTTGATAAGCTCGAACCCAAGTCGGAGAAATGTGTCTTCATAGGATACCCAAAGGAGACTGTTGGGTACACCTTCTATCACAGATCCGAAGGCAAGATATTCGTTGCTAAGAATGGATCCTTTCTAGAGAAGGAGTTTTTCTCGAAAGAAGTGAGTGGGAGGAAAATGGAACTTGATGAGGTAATTGTACCTTCTCCCGAATTGGAAAGTAGTTCATCACAGAAATCAGTTCAAGTGATGCCTACACCAATTAGTGAGGAAGCTAATGATGATGATCATGAAACTTCGGATCAAGTTACTACCGAACCTCGTAGGTCAACCAGAGTACGTTCCGCACCAGAGTGGTACGGTAACCCTGTTCTGGAAGTCATGTTACTAGACCATGACGAACCTACGAACTATCAGGAAGCGATGATGAGCCAAGATTCCGCAAAATGGCTTGAGGCCATGAAATCTGAGATGGGATCCATGTATGAGAACAAAGTGTGGACTTTGGTTAACTTGCCCGATGATCGGCAAGCCATTAAAAATAAATGGATCTTTAAGAAGAAGAGTGACGTAGATGGCAATGTTACTGTCTACAAAGCTCGACTTGTTACGAAAGGTTTTCAACAAGTTCAAGGAGTTGACTACGATGAGACCTTCTCACCCGTAGCGATGCTTAAGTCTGTCCGAATCATGTTAGCAATTACCACATTTTATGACTATGAAATCTGGCAAATGGATGTCAAAACTGCATTCCTTAATGGATTTCTCAAAGAAGAGTTTGTTGGAAATATTCCCTAGAGGCAATAACAAAATGGTTATTATTATATTTCTTTGTTCATGATGATTGTCTATTGTTCATGTTATAATTGTATTATCCGGAAATCGTAATACATGTGTGAATACATAGACCACAACGTGTCCCTAGTAAGCCTCTAGTTGACTAGCTCATTGATCAATAGATGGTTATGGTTTCCTGACCATGGACATTGGATGCCATTGATAACGGGATCACATAATTGGGAGAATGATGTGATGGACAAGACCCAATCCTAAGCATAGCACAAGATCGTGTAGTATGTATGCTAAAGCTTTTCCAATGTCAAGTATCCTTTCCTTAGACCATGAGATTGTGCAACTCCCGGATGTCGTAGGAATACTTTGGGTGTGCCAAACATCACAACGTAACTGGGTGGCTATAAAGGTAAACTACGGGAAACCCCGAAAGCATCTGTTGGGTTGGCACGAATTGAGACTGGGATTTCTCACACCGTATGACGAAGAGGTATCTCTGGGCCCACTTGGTAAGACATCATCGTAATGAGCTCTATGTGACTAAGGAGTTGGTCACGTGATGATGTGTTACGGAATGAGTAAAGAGACTTGCCGGTAACGACACTGAACAAGGTATCGGTATACCGACGATCGAATCTCGGGCAAGTACCATACCGGTAGACAAAGGGAATCGTATATGGGATTGATTGAATCCATGACATCGTGGTTCATCCGATGAGATCATCGTGGAACATGTGGGAGCCAACATGGGTATCCATATCCCACTGTTGTTTATTGGCCAGAGAGATGTCTCGGTCATGTCTGCATGGTTCCCAAACGCGTAGGGTCTACACACTTAAGGTTCGATGATGCTAGGGTTATAGGGAATATATGTACGTGGTTACCGAATGTTGTTCGGTGTCCCGGATGAGATCCCGGACTTCACGAGGAGTTCCGGAATGGTCCAGAGGTAAAGAATTATATATAGGAAGTGAGGATTTGGCCACCGGAAGTGTTCTCGGCATCACCGGGAGGGGCCACCAGCCCCGGAGGCCTGCGTGGGCCAAGAGTGGGAAGGGACCAACCCCTATGTGGGCTGGTGCTCCTCCCACAAGGGGCCCAAGGCGCAGGGATGAGGAGAGGGGGGAAACCCTAGGCTCAGATGGGCCTAAGGCCCACCTAGGGTGCGCCCCCTCTGACCCCCCCCCTAGATCAATCTAGGGTTGGCCGCACCCCCTAGGGGGGAACCCTAGATGGGGGCGCAGCCCCTCCCCTCCCCCTATATATAGTGGGGGTTTTGGGCTGCCACAGAGGAGACTCTCCCTCTCTCTCGGCACAGCCCTACCCCTCCCCCTCCTCGTCTCTCGTAGTGCTTGGTGAAGCCCTGCTAGAGTGCCACGCTCCTCCACCACCACCACGCCGTCGTGCTACTGCTGGACGGAGTCTTCCCCGACCTCTCCCACTTTCCTTGGTGGATCAAGGCGCGGGAGACGTCACCGGGATGCACGTGTGTTGAACGCGGAGGCACCGTTGTTCGGTGCTTAGATCGGATTCGGCCGCGATCTGAATCACTTCGTGTACGACTCCACCGACCGCGTTCTTGCAATGCTTCTGCATCGCGATCTTCAAAGGTATGAAGATGCACTCCCCTCTCGTTGCTAGTCACTACATAGATTGATCTTGGTGATGCGTAGAATTTTTTTGAATTTCGGCAACGATCCCCAACAGAGTTGTATATGATGCAACCAGATGGTTTTGTCGATCCTAAAGGTGCTAACAAAGTGTGCAAGCTCCAGCGATCCATCTATGGACTGGTGCAAGCATCTTGGAGTTGGAATATACGCTTTGATGAGGTGATCAAAGCATATGGTTTTATACAGACTTTTGGAGAAGCCTGTATTTACAAGAAAGTGAGTGGGAGCTCTGTAGCATTTCTGCTATTATATGTCGATGACTTATTGTTGATTGGAAATGATGTAGAATTTCTAGATAGCATAGAAGGATACTTGAATAATAATTTTTCAATGAAAGACCTCAGTGAAGGTGCTTATATATTGGGCATCAAGATGTATAGAGATAGATCAAGACGCTTAATTGGACTTTCACGAAGCACATACCTTGATAAAGTTTTGAAGAAGTTCAAAATGGATCAGTCAAAGAAAGGGTTCTTGCCTGTGTTACAAGGTGTGAAGTTGAGTTAGACTCAATGCCCGACCACTTCAGAAGATAAAGAGAAAATGAAAGCCATTCCCTATGCTTCAACCATAGGTTCTATCATGTATGCAATGCTGTGTTCCAGACTTGATGAGTGTCTTGTTATAAGTCTAGCATGGAGGTACCAAAGTAATCTAGGAGTGGATCACTGGACAGCGGTCAAGAACATCCTGAAGTACCTAAAAAGGACTAAGGATATGTTTCTCATTTATGGAGGTGACAAAGAGCTCGTCGTAAACGATTACATCAATGCTAGCTTTGACACCGATCTGGATGACTCTAAGTCACAAACCGGATACATATTTTTGTTTAACGATGGAGCTGTCAGTTGGTGCAGTTCCAAGCAGAGCGTCGTGGCGGGATCTACGTGTGAAGCGGAGTACATAGCTGCTTCAGAATCAGCAAATGAAGGAGTCTAGATGAAGGAGTTCATATCCGATCTAGGTCTAATACCTTGTGCATCGGGTCCAATGAAAATCTTTTGTGACAACACTGGAGCAATAGCATTGGTGAAGGAATCCAGGTTTCACAAGAGAACCAAGCACATCAAGAGACGCTTCAACTCTATCCGCGATCAAGTCAAGGAGGGAGACATAGAGATTTGCAAAATACATACAGATCTGAATGTTGCAGACCCGTTGATTAAGCCTCTTCCACAAGCAAAACATGATCAGCACCAAGAATCCATGGGTGTTAGACTCATTACTATGTAATCTAGATTATTGACTCTAGTGCAAGTGGGATACTGAAGAAAATATACCCTAGAGGCAATAATAAAGTTGTTATTTATATTTCCTTATATCATGATAAATGTTTATTATTCATGCTAGAATTGTATTAACCGGAAACTTGATACATGTGTGGATACATAGACAAAACACAGTGTCCCTAGTAAGCCTCTACTAGACTAGCTCGTTAATCAAAGATGGTTGAGTTTCCTAACCATAGACATGTGTTGTCATTTCATGAACGGGATCACATCATTAGGAGAATGATGTGATGGACATGACCCATCTGTTAGCTTAGCATAATGATCATTTAGTTTTATTGCTATTGCTTTCTTCATGACTTATACATGTTCCTCTGACTATGAGATTATGCAACTCACAATTACCGGAGGAACACCTTGTGTGCTATCAAACATCACAATGTAATTGGGTGATTATAAAGATGCTCTACATGTGTCTCCAAAGGTGTTTGTTGAGTTGGCATAGATCGAGATTAGGATTTGTCACTCCATGTATCAGAGAGGTATCTCTGGGCCCTCTCGGTAATGCACATCACTATAAGCCTTGCAAGAAAATGTTACTAATGAGTTAGTTACAGGATGATGCATTACGGAACGAGTAAAGAGACTTGTCGGTAACAAGATTGAACTAGGTATGATGATACCGACGGCCGAATCTCGGGCAAGTAACATACTGGTGACAAAAGGGAATGACGTATATGTTGTTATGCGGTTTGACCGATAAAGATCTTCTAGAATATATAGGAGCCAATATGAGCATCCAGGTTCCGCTATTGGTTATTGACCGAAGATGTGTCTCGGTCATGTCTATATAGTTCTCAAACCCGTAGGGTTCGCACGCTTAACGTTCGATGACGATTTGTATTATGAGTTATGTGTTTTGGTGACCGAAGTTTGTTCGTAGTCCCGGATGAGATCACAGAGTACCGGGAGGTTACCGGAACCCTCGGGAAAGTTAATGGGTCTATTGGGCCATAGTGGAGAGAGGGAGGCTGCCACAAGAGGTGGCGCGCGCCCCCCAAGCCCAAACCGAATTGGACAAGGGGTGGGGGTGCGGCCCCCCTTTCTTCTCCCACTCCCTCCTTTCCCCTTTTCCCCTCTCCATTGGAAGTAAGGAGGGGGCCGAATCCTACTAGGGACGGAGTCCTGGTAGGACTACCCCCTCTTGGCGCTCCCCCTTGGGCTAGCCTCCCCCTCCCACCTCCTTTATGTACGTGGGTAGGGGGCACCCCAAAGACACAACAGTTGTTTCTTAGCTGTGTGTCGTGCCCCCTCCACAGTTTACTCCTCCGGTCATAGCGTCGTAGTGTTTAGGCGAAGCCCTGCACGGATCACATCACCAACACCGTCGCCATGTCGTCGTGCTGACGGAACTCTCCCTCGACCCTCTACTGGATCAAGAGCTCGAGGGACGTCATCGAGCTGAACGTCTGCTGAACACGGAGGTGCCGTACATTCGGTACTTGGATCGGTTGGATCGTGAAGACGTTCGACTATATCAACCGCGTTAATACAACGCTTCCGTTTTCGGTCGATGAGGGTATGTAGACATACTCTTCCCGTCTCGTTGCGATGCATCTCCTAGATAGATCTTGCGTGATTGTAGGAATTTTTTTGAAATTGCATGCTACGTTCCCCAACACCTATCCCCTCCCTCTCTCTTCCCTCGCATCTTCACAAGGAATTTACCCAGCCACTGCGTCCTTCTATGGTCCACGACCCGTCGCCGCCACCACTACCGATCGTCGCTGGCAACCCCAGCCCCCTGCTCCTAGCGACCTGCGGTCCCTCGTCGTCGGCTTTCAACGTCGTGAAGATGTGCCCCCTCTACCCCTTCACGGCGCTGCCGTTGACCTTCTTCTCTCCCTTCCATCCACCCCCTGCTCTCGGCGACCGATGGCGGCGCCTAGACCCTCGTCGGCAGCGTCCATAGACATCAAGATACCTCCTCCCCTCCTTCCCGTGGCCCTTCATGATGCTGCCGCTGACCATGCTTTCCCCCAACTGTTAGTTGATGATGTCATTGCAACCTGCACTCCCCTGCTGCCGCCTCTCGGCTAGGTCTTCTGTCGTCCCACCTCCTGCTGCCGCACGGTCCGCCTGTTGGCTGCTGCTGCTCCTTATTAGCTGAAATCCAAAGTTTGGCTGCTGCTGGTGCTTCAAATTAGCACAAAAAACTAAGCTTGCACCTACTTTTTGTTATTAATTAGTATTAGTATGTTAGCACACAAAAATTAGAGCGAAACTTCGAATTCTGACCCATTTTGGGTCAAATTTTGGCCAAAAAAAAATTTTCATAAAAGTTTGAAATTTTTTTCAAAAATCCACACAACCATTATACTCAATCTGGGAAAGTTTCAACAAGATTTGCCCAATGGATAAAAAATACAAGCAAATTTCTAATTCATGACATGGTGACATGGCATATGATTAGGTGCTGACTAGGACGTTGACCGGTCAAAACCATTCAGAGAAGGTCAAAAACCAGTTCAAGGTTATTTTTTGTCTGGTTTATAAAGTTATAAGGGTTGTAAATTAGACGGTTTGTAGTCAAGGGCTGTCCTTTAGACCTTGGTGGTAATTCATAGTTGTAATATGGACTTCTTTCAAAGAGAAATAACATCAAAATTGATGGCAGAAGCTGTGTCAATTGCAACTCGAGAGGATCAATCTATACCTATACTAATAAAGCAAGGTGTGTTTCGCCAAATTTGTCATCCGTTCACTCCGAAAAGTTTTTTTTCTATCCGAGGTGGTACTCTTATGCATTTGTCCGCTAGAAAAGGCATTTTTGTACATGGGCCGCGCGCTTTGGCCCAGGGAAGCTAACCCACTTATTTTTCTGCCCACGTAGCTGGGAAAATTCTATTCTCAGCACTGGCCGACAAATAGTCGGAGTTTCACACGGGACTTCCAATAATGGGTTGGCCCACTTTTCTTTGTTTCAGTGTTTTAGTACTATTTTTATTCTCCTTTCCCTATCTCTTATTTCCATTACAATTATATTTTTCTTTTAGAATTTATTTCGTAAATTAAAAATTCTCAAAAAAAACATTCAGAATTCAAAAGAACATTTTTTTGGAAAATGTTCAAAATTCCAAAAAAAATGCTATTTTTTAAAAAAAAATTGCAACATGCAAAAAAAATCCATTTTTTCAAGAAAATATTGTTTTCCAAAATTGTTTGAGATGTCTAAAAAGAAAATGGCATTTCAAAAAATGCTCCAATTTCAAAATTATATATCTTATTTTAGTGATATTTTCAAAATTAAAAAATAATGTGTCGGTGTACTAAGATAGGGGTACCTTAGTACCCCAACTTGTGCACGGGCAGTAGCAGCTTCCCGTGGCAGGGTTTACCACGTGCTTGCCGGAAACCTTTCTGGTCCCTATAAAGCCATTCAAGAACAAAGTGTACAAGATAGAAGATCAAGGCCCCGGCAAGGAGGAGCTTGCCGGGAAGGCCGCACCAGGCTCAAGACCATCACTTCAGCACAAGACCCCGGCAAGGGGAGCTTGCTAGGAAGACCAACGGATACGTACTTCAAGAGATGCCTCGGCGCATCATGCGCCCCGGCAGGGCCCGGAGAGCGACAAGCTTCCGGGCCCGACAAGGTCAAGGCCCCGGCAAGGTGCTTACCGGGAGAAGGCTATGCTGTGTGCCCGCGCTCCAGCTCATCTGCCCACGCGTCGCCCTGGGGCCCTTCCGGGGACGCGTGGCGGAGGGCTATGCAGCCTGGGGCACACGGTGGCAATCCACGATGACGAGGCTACCGCCGTGTCGAACGGAGAAGCATGGACGGACACTTTTGGGGTCGACGGTGACGGGCATTTAATGCCCTTGTCCCCCACTGTCAAAGTTAGGTGATGACCACTGTTCATCCACTGTTCACGCACTATTTCCGCACTGTTACAACTACCACCACAGTTACATTTTTACCCTCCTCTACGTTGACACCTGTCGGTGACCCCTTGGGCTATAAAAGGAGGCCCATGCACAACGTAGAAGGGGTTCGAAACCTAGACAACTCTCACGCTCGGTGTAGCTGGCACTGTAGATCTTCAAGCTCCCGAGCTCAATACAACCAAAGCAGGAGTACGGTTTTACGCGTCCGCGCGGCCCGAACCTGGATAAACTGCCCGCGTGCTCTCCTCGATCTGCTCTTCGTGCTCCCTCCGCTCCCTTACCGCAACGTAAAAGGGGCTTCGGTCCCATAGGTGCTCATCGGAGGACAGTTTCCCCCGACATAATGTTCTTGTATAAAATAAACACATTTTCAAAAATCTTATGAATTTTCAACACATGTTCCCATTTTTCTAAAAATGTTCAAAATTCAAATAATGTTCATGTTTTTCAGTCAGAGTTTCGCACATGTCAAAAAATAATGGGCTTGCCCATTTTTCTTTGTTTATGTGTTTGCCTTCTATTTTTATTCTCATTTCCCAATCTCTTTTTTCCCTTACAAGTTTTTTAAAAAAACTATTTAGTAAATGAAAATTTCTCAAAAAATATTCAGAATAAAAAATCAAAGTTTGGAAAATGTTTAGAATTCCATTTTTTTGCTATTTTAAAATATATTCGGAAGTTGGAAAAAGTTTCCCATTTTTTAAAAAAAATATTTTTTAAAAATTGTTCAACATGTATAAAAAGAAATGGCATTTTAAAAAATGCTTCAAAATCAAAAAATATTCTTGTTTTAGTGAAATTCTCACAATAAAAACTTATTTATTGTATAAAAGATACACATTTTCTAAAAATCTTATGAATTTTCAACACTTGTTCCCATTTTAAAAAAATATTCACAAGTCAAATAATGATAATGTTTTCAGAAAACGTTTGTGAATTTTAAAAGTTGTTCCCTTTTATATTATGTTTTAGTTTTTCCAAAAGTGTACATAATTTTTAAAAAAAAAAATTCTAGATTAAAAAATTGTCTATGTTTCCTATAATATTCAAAAACTTCATATCTTAAAATCCTCTTGATTGAAAGGATTGAAACAAAAAGTAGATTGAATAACTCATGGGTATTCTCTCGCGTACGATGACCTAACAATACTCTCAAATGCACTCGATCAATGAATGAAAAAATAGCGGATTGATTCCTTCACACGCCGCGAAACTAAGAAGCTAAATGTTTATTTTTCGTATGCACATTTGGTTTTGCTTGCACATGTAATTCTCACTGTCTTTAAATGCATACTATTTTATCTCCGGTCACAGCGCACGGGCATATGTGCTAGTCAAACAAAAATTGGATGGAGACGAAGAATAAGGGTCTTGATCGGAGTTGCGTTTTGAAATGAATGAGTGATAGGCTCCGCCGGACTGCGCGTTCCCGCCGCGTTGCATTGTGTTATGGGCTCCGGGGAGAACTCGGAGGCGTGCCTGACCGCCGCGTTGGGTTGCCGCCATGATCTTTAAGGCTCGGGATTTCGAATCCGATTTTGGACGACTCAAAGGCGTGGCCGCCACGCGATCACGGCGATATTAGGCCCCCGGACCCCCGGCTGATTCGATCGCGCTCTCCTCCTCCGCCGCCTCTCTCCACATCGGGACGCGCTCTAGTTGTAGATCCCGTCGGTCACCCCACCTCCCGATGGCGATCATGGCGCTCGCATCCGGGTTCTGCCCCCGCCATCATACACCCTGTTGACACATGAACACGCCACGTGTACCCTCGATGCCGGGGCTGATGCACCGCAGCTCACGTCGAAAGAGGCCCGACCGACAGCGCGATACGCAAGACAGTCGACGGGCGCTTTTGCGGACCCGAAAACCCCACACACCCGGGAGGGACCCCGTCAGGGAATGCGGCGGCTATGGGCTGTCCTAGGTCGATTCGCTCGCCCCTAGAGCCTCGAGATTCGCAGCTCTCAAACACGAAGAACAGCGAAGAATGAGGGAGAAAAACGCTGGAGGGATAAAACGTAGACTGGAAAAAGTAGTATATTGATTTGTTCGATTGTGTGTTCTTCCAATCGGCCGTCACCCCCAACATATATAAGAGGCGGCTGCACTTCCCGTACAAGCAAAGGATTTATCTAGGCTTTCCTTACAAGAAAATTACATCAATTCACGTCCAAAACCCTAGTCAAATTCGGACTGGTTTTATACGAACTTTCCAAAACTGCTCGGTTTAAACTGGCTGTACTTTGAGGGTCCTTTTTGTGGTGACAAACAACCTCGGATGGAATCGAGCCCAAAAGCAGTCTTGACCGTTTCGACGATACGAACAGCTTTCTTGTTGAACGTTTTTTCATTAGAGGTCATCTCGAGGGTGAAATCGCTCGCGCAAAACAGATAATTACTCACGCAGCTCATCAGACACACCCATATATGTGTCTGGTTCCAGGCGTCACATTGGGTCTCGCTGTGCGGGCTCTAACTTTTGCATACGACCTCAGATTGAGACGATCTTTATATCAAAATCGATCGTTTCAACGAGACTCACAACTTCCGTGTAGGACATTTCTCCATCCAAGATCATCTGAATTAGCTTCTGAGCCCATCTTCAACTTCTCGTCGGTTTGACTATCACAACCTCCACCCCGGCAGGCCTTCCACCCGGGTAAGCTTTCCACACCGACAAGGTTTCACCCCGGCAAGGTTTTTACACCGGCAAGGGTTCCTCCCTAGCAAGATTTCTCCCCCGGCAAGATTTCACATCAGCAAGGTTTTACCTCGGCAAAGTTTCTACCCCGGCAAGAGTTCCTCCTCGGCAAGGTTTCTCCCTCGGCAAGATTTCACGACGGCAAGCTTCTCCGCCGGAAAGCTCTCCATGCCGGCAAGCTTCCCACGCCGGCAAGCCTTCACACCGGCAAGGTTTTACCCCTGCAAGGTTCTCATTCAGCCGGCAAAGGCCGAATACTTTCTCACTCAGGGCCGGCCTGCGAAGTGTTGCCTCTAACTTTTGCATACGAACCCGGATTCGTGACCATGCCAAAATCTGGTGTCAACACATGCCCCCTGTTTTTCGGCAAAGCTTGTGTGCCGAAAAATAACTTGTATTGTGTTTGTTCTAAGGACGATGTCAACATCCCATCGACCATTTATTTTTCTTAGGGCGATAATTATGTATCGGCCATTTTGTGCTAAGGGCGATAATCATATATCGGCCATTGCCCACTTAGGCTTCTTGCCACACACTTGGGTGGTATTTCTTCAAGTACTTGCCATTGAGAGCTCGAGGTAACAGTGCCCCTTGTACAAATTCCACAAAATAAGAGTTTCCGGGAACTATTCTTGCAATTCTAAAAGGACCTTCCCAACTTGGAGACCATTTCCCGAATTTTCTGTCTCTTGAACCAATCGGGAGAATTACTTTCCAGACGAGATCGCCAACTTGAAAATTCTTCAACTTAACTTTCTTATTGTAAGCCCTTGCTATCTTCAACTTGTCCTTCTCTATGGCCTTCAAAGCAGCCAAACGTTTATCGGCAACCTCATCAATATTGTCCATCATCAAGTTATAAAAGTCTACTGTCGATAAATCATTTTGTTTGGCTATTCTAAAAGCATTCAAATTTACTTACACCGATAAAACAGCCTCTTGGCCATATACTAGCTCATATGGAGTCACCTTCGTAGCACCATGCCTTGAGATCCTATGTGCCCACAAAGCCTCACACAACAACTCATGCCATCTCCTTGGATTATCCTCAATCTTCTTCTTGATGAGTTTGATTAAAATTTTATTGCTAGACTCAGGTTGTCCATTGGCTTGGGCATAATATGGAGAGGAATTGAGCAACTTTATGTTATAAGATTCGGCAAATTCTCTAACTTGGTGTGACATAAAAGATGAGCCTTGATCTGTAGTCAATGTTTGAGGAATGCCGAATCTATGAATAATGTGCTCGGTTATGAATTTAATTACCTCCGCATGTGTCATGTTCTTGAGAGGTACTGCTTCAGACCATTTAGTGAAATAATCGGTTGCCACCAATACGAACCGATGCCCCTTTGAAGAAGACGGATGAATTTGTCCAATAAAGTCTAAACCCCATCCTTTGAAAGGCCACGGCTTGATAATGGGATGTAACATAGCAGCAGGAGCCAACTGAATATCACCAAATTTTTGACAAGCTTCACACCCTTTATAATATCTAAAGAAATCATTAATCATGGTCGGCCAATAAAACCCAGCACGTCGTAGTAACCATTTCATCTTGGGAGCCGACTGATGAGTGCCACAAATACCTTCATGGACCTCCCCCATAGCAACTCTCGGTTGGTCCTCGTCCAAGCAATTTAGAAGAACATCATCAACTGTTCGGTGATAAAGACCATCATCTCCCATTGTATACTTGAAAGCCATACGCCGAACAGCCCTGTCCACCCTTTCACTTGGATTGCACAAGTAATCAATAATGGGCTTCCTCCAGTCGGGATTGTCACCTGCACTAGATTTTTTATTAACGGCCGAATCGGTGGGTTCAGGTTCGGCCTCTCCCATATTGACAAGACAAGACATTGGTCTTTGAGAGATATGAAACATGCCATGATCAACATGATATCCAGATGCTTGTTGTGCCAACTCATTTGCTTTCCAATTGTCATGCCTAGATATATGAGCAATGCTAAAACTGTCCAAAGTAGAGATTATATCTAGACATCTATCAAGATAAACATTAAGTGATTCGTCCAAACACTGAAAGACTTTGGATATTTGCTGCACCACTAGTAACGAATCACCAAAAGCCTCAATATGTGTAACACCTATAGCAACTAACATCTCTAGGCCGAATAACAAAGCTTCATATTCGGCCAGATTATTTGTGCAAAAGTATTCTAAACGGCATGAGGCCTCAAAAACAGCACCATGAGGAGATATATAAACAATACCAACACCTTGGCCATTGCTACAAACTGAACCATCAAAATATAATCTCCAGGGTACTAATGAGACAAGGTTTATTTCAATGTCATGCTTGTCATTAATCCGATGCTCAACAATAAAATTAGCAACGATTTGGCCTTTCATGGATTTTAGAGATTCATAAGCCAAATCATACTCAATCAAAGCATAAGCCCACTTGCCAATTCTTCCACTAAGAATTGGCCTATGCAACATGTATTTAATGACATCGGTTTGACAAGCTACTATGCAAGCACTCGGCACTAAATAATGTCTTAATTTTGTGCAAGCATAATATAAGCATAGACATAGTTTTTCAATAAATGTATACCTTGTCTCGGCGTCCAATAAGTGTCTGCTCCAATATGTAATAGCATGCTCTTTTCCTTTGGTTTCTTGAGTCAAAACAGCACCAATAACACCTTCTGCTGCAATGTAAAGCTTAAAGGGCTCCTTATGCTTGGGTGCTTTCATCACCGGAGGAGTGCACAAATAATTATTGATCATATCAAAGGCTTCTTGCTGTTTTGCCCCCCAAGTGAAATCAAAATCATTCTTTAACCGAAGGATAGGAGTAAATGCATCAACTTTCCCTGACAAATTAGCTATGAACCTTCTCAAATAATTGACCTTGCCAAGGAACTTTTGCATATCTCTCTTGCATGTTGGCGCTTCCACTTTCTGTATAGATTCTACCTTTTTCGGATCAATTTCTATGCCATCTTCATGAATAATGAAACCCAAAAACTTACCAGCTGACACGCCGAATGCACACTTCAAAGGATTCATCTGCAGTCCATACTTTTTCATTCTCTCAAAAGCTAAACGCAAATCGGCTAAGTGAGATTCAAAAGCATCCGATTTGACAACAATATCATCAATATAAACTTCAAGTATGACACCAAATAAATCATGAAAAATCAAATTCATAGCCCTTTGATATGTGGCGCCAGCATTTTTTAATCCGAATGTCATCACCGTCCATTCGAATAAACCAAGGAAACCAGGGCATCGGAAAGCTGTTTTGGACATGTCCTCTTCGGCCATAAAAATTTGGTTATACCCCGCGTTACCATCAAGGAAGCTAATGACTTTATGTCCAGAAGCATCATTAATAAGCATATCGGCTATTGGCATGGGATACTCATCTTTGGGTGTAGCCCTATTCAAATCTCTGAAATCAATGCATACCCTGAACTTGCCGGATCCCTTTTTCTCCACTGGGACAATGTTAGAAATCCACTCGGCATACCTGCAAGGTCGAATGAAATTAGCTTTAAGCAGTCGACCGATCTCTTCCTTGATCCGGTCATATGTTTTTGGATTAAACTTTCTGGCCGATTGTTTATATGGTCTAAAACTAGCCTTTATAGGTAACCGATGCTCCACTAGCTCTCGATTTAAACCCGGCATCTCATGATATTCCCATGCAAAGCAACAAACATATTCTTTCAATAGCTCGACCAACTTAGCTTTACAATCGGCTTTCAAATTTTTGTTTACAAACGTCGGTCGAGTGACTGAACCATCTCCAATACCTACCTCTTCTAATGGATCGGCCGATGTAAAACCTTGTCCAAGCTTATCCATGTCATCTAATTCCTCTATAGATTCATACATATCGTTCTCACTCGACCGATATTTTACAAGATGTTTTTGTAACCACTCGGAACTAGAATCCATTCAAACATATCATACCTTGGAGCCAACTGCATTCAGTCGGCTTTAAAGAAACGGGGACGAAACCATTCTTGGTCGCGCTAAGAAAATCAAACCCTGACAAGTCACGTCCGTCAAGCAAGTAGCATTGGGATGTTGCCAATCCACCGATGCGTCGGCCAAAGCAACACAGGCCAAGTTATCCGCATGAATGACTTCCACTTCATCATCAACCCACTGGATCAAAAACTGGTGCATAGTGGATGGCACGCACTGGTTTGCATGAACCCAATCACGGCCTAGTATGACGTTGTAGTTACCTTGCACCTCTGCGACAAAGAATGCAGTAGCCAAAGTTTTGCTTCCGACTGTAAGTTCCACATACATCATGCCTTTGGCTTCAGTTTTCTCTTTGCCTTCAAATCCATTGAGCACCATATTCGTCTTTATCAACTCTTCATCGGGCAAACCCAATTTCTTGAAGACCGAATAGGGCATCAGATTTATGACAACACCACCATCAACAAGCATCCGAGTGAGAGGTGATCCATTGATATGGCCTCGGAGATACAATGGTTTCAGATGCGTTACTGGGTCTTTTGGCTTCTCAAATATTGCATTTTTAGGGCCAAAATCCAGCTGAGCAAACTCCCCTTCCTCATCTACAGCACGAAACTCACCAGGCAAGTAATAAACCATATTGATATCCATACCTTCATGAGCCGGCGTCGACTCATAATCTAACATATCATCCGCTGCCTCAAGTGCATCCACCGATTCTGAAATCTGTCCGAGTGAAGGAGAAGTAAGAAGTGTCGCAGACAATGTGATAGATGTTGCATCGTCCTCCTTTGGTGGTGTAGGTATTGTTGTGATAGATGTAGAAGCTGATGTATCTTGTATTTGTTTAGGCCTCCACACTTGTTTTGCTGGAACCATGGGTCGAGTGTTATTGAACAACTTATCCCTTTGCTTCTCGGCCTCCTATTCTGCCATCTCTTGACTCCTTAACCTCTGCAGTTTCCTCTTCTGTGTCTTTGTTAGCCCTGAAGGACACCACTTTGGCTGAGTGTATTTAGGATCTTTCACCTTTACTCGGCTGGTGTTTGCTTCATGATCATTAGCCGAGTGCTTTGGCGCGATAGAAAGTATCGGCTCAGTCGAGTGGTTATGCACAGTCGGCTGTTGTACGAGGAATGTTTTGGTGCCCAAGATAAGTGAGTCAACTCCCATTTTCTCCATGCCTTTTCTTGACTCGACCGCTGCAACACTTGGTGATTTAACGCGCCATTCTTTCCGATTTTCCTGATGCATGAAATTTTCACTCGGGCGCACCTTTTTACTCGGATGGAATTCACTCGGATGGATGTCACTCGGATGGAATCTACCTGGCCACATTTTTTCACTTGGATAGCTTCCACCTGGGTGCATCCTTACACTTGGATAGTTTCCGTTCGGCCACATATTTTGACCAGCCGACTGATGACCACTGATGTTCAGTCGGCCATTGTATGAGTAGTCGAGTCGATCCCAAACAGGTTGCCTTTGTTCCTCTTGAAACGGTGCCCTTGGTCCAGCCGGCTTCACATATCGACTAAACATATCAGCTGGAGGTGACCTTGGTCTCTTCAGGTCTGTTGTCCGGTTAGAGCTAGAACCGGTCGACTAATTGGCATACTTGACAGCAATATATCAAAAGTTGGCTTGATCCGCTTACGCTGTACTTTAGCCTCGTTCCTCTTCCACTTGCCAACTTCTGGACTCTTGGGCTTAACAAATTTAATACGGGCATTTTCTTGCACTTGTGGTTGCCCCCCGAGTGTAGGATTCTTGATGGTGATCTTGATTACTTCCTTGCCATCGGGTTGCTTGTCAATCACAATTTGCCTCCCCAAGATCTTGTTGTCCTCCTTGTCCTTCGTGGGCTCACCAACAATGACATTAGCTTTATTAGCAGATTCGGCTACCTCTGGCCGAATGAGTAACTTCTTCCCCTCCAAATCCATGGTATTCATTTTAAAGGGTTGTTTATCAACTTGCATCTCAGAAAAGTTCAATCGACCGTCATTAATGGCCGATTGTATCTGTCGTCAAAAAACATTGCATTAGTAGCATGAGAAAAAGAATTGTGATACTTGTAATAAGCACGCCATTTCAGCTCTTCAAACGGCGGTAAAGTGTGAGATATTCTAATAATTTTAGCTTGCAGCAAGGCATCAAATATTTTGTCACACTTGGCAATGTTAAAAGTAAACTTCATCTCTTCATCACAATTCTTATGAATCGGTTTCAGATCATTGCAAGTAAATGGTTTGGCCTTAGATGGCCAAACAAATTCAGTAGCATACATGTCACCCTCATCGTCCGAGTGATCATTATCATATTCAACCATATTCATCTTTGGATGATCAGCTTTGTACCTATGCACTTCTTTGAGATCTTTGCTTCGGCTTTCTTGAGCCAAAGCCCTTTGTAAGACGTGGTTAATATTTAAGAACTCATAGCCTTCTAGCTTTGCTCTAATGGGAGTCCTTAAACCACTCCGCACTAGGTCTTCCAAGTCTCTCTCGGTTATCACCAAACTATAACAACGGTTTTTTGTTTCTCTGAATCTCTTGACATAATCGGAGACCGATTCATCATGCTTTTGTTTAACCGATGTCGGATGTGACAACTTGAGTTCATTATCGCCGCTATAAAAGTGATCGTGAAATTTTTGCTCTAGCTGCGACCAAACCCGAATGGAACCATGCGGTAAAGAAGAAAACCATGAAAATGCGGTACCAGTTAATGATAAAGGGAACAAACGCACTTTCAATTCATTCAATGAGCCTGCCTCGCCCAATTGTGCTAAATATTGATTAACATGCTCCCATGTGGTTTTTGTGCCTTCTCCATTAAATTTAACAAAATCTGGAATTTTATATCCTGGAGGGCACTGGATGGCATCGAAGTACTCGGGGTACTGCTTTTGGTAAATCCGATTCCGAGGTAACTCAACTCCAAAATTCTCTCGAAGCATCTTAGCCATCTCCTCTCTAAGATTAGCTAGACCATCATCCATAGTGGACGATGAAGCTTGTGGCAGTGGCATAGGAGGAGTAGGGTTACTAGCGGTAGGTAGGAATTGTGGCATGTATGTCGACCCATAATTTGGTAGTGGTCGAGTGGTTGTAGCTGTAGGTAGGGTTTGATTCGGAGTTGCCACCGAACCTGGCATGCTCATGATAGGACTAATCGGTGCAGCCACAATCTGATTTGTTTGTGTAGGATAATGAGTCATCGGCATGGGAGGCGCCGATGAAATAGGTAAAGTCAGATTAGGGTTTTGCACACTAGCAGCTATACCACCATTACCACTAGACGATTGAGACATATTTCTCTCAGCATTAGTATTTTCTATGAAAGTTTGATAGGCTAGATTGTTACCATCAGCAATACGACTCTCAATCTCAGCCCACAGCTCAGGAGAAAAGGTAGTACTCACAGAGGGTTTAACCTGCTCGGCTTGAAGAGGAGGGAACTTGATTTCTTCAATCGGAGTGATGTTGCCTTGGCGATCCTTCTTGAAGTTCGCAAGGAACTCCTGCAACTCCTTCTCTTCGCGCGCCTTCTTTTACTCCTCATAGATTTGGCGATGATCGGCCGATATTTCATCAAGACTGGGCTTAATGATGTTATCGGCGTCTACCTCAGATGGCTTGGGAAGATCGGATATGGTGGATGATGATGATTGACCTTCAGTCCCCAGCGGAGTCGCCAAAAAGTGTGTTGACACACGAACACGCCACGTGTACCCTCGACGCCAGGAGTGATGCACCGCAGCTCACGTCGAAGGAGGCCCGACCGACAGCGCGATACGCAAGACAGTCGACGGGCGCTTTTGCGGACCTGGAAACCCCACACCCCCGGGAGGGACCTCGTCAGGGAGTGCGGCGGCTATGGGCTGCCCTAGGTCGATTCTCTCGCCCCTAGAGCCTCGAGATTCGCAGCTCTCAAACACGAAGAACAGCGAAGAACGAGAGAGAAAAACGGTGGAGGGATAAAACGTAGACTGGAAAAAGTAGTATATTGATTTGTTCGATTGTGTGTTCTTCCAATCGGCCGTCACCCCCAACATATATAAGAGGCGGCTGGACTTCCCGTACAAGCAAAGGATTTATCTAGGCTTTCCTTACAAGAAAATTACATCAATTCACGTCCAAAACCCTAGTCAAATTCGGACTGGTTTTATACGAACTTTCCAAAACTGCTCGGTTTAAACTGGCTGTACTTTGAGGGTCCTTTTTGTGGTGACAAACAACCTCGGATGCAATCGAGCCCAAAAGCAATCCTGATCGTTTCGACGAGACGAACAGCTTTCATGTTGAACGTTTTTTCATTAGAGGTCATCTTGAGGGTGAAATCACTCGCGCAAAACAGATAATTACTCACGCAGCTCATCAAACACACCCATATATGTGTCTGGTTCCAGGCGTCACATTTTGCTCTCTGGAGGGTCTCGCTGTGCGGGCTCTAACTTTTGCATACGACCCTTGATTGAGACTATCTTTATATCAAAATCGATTGTTTCGACGAGACGCACAACTTCCATGTAGGACATTTCTCCATCCAACATCATTTGAATTAGCTTCTGAGCCCATCTTCAACTTCTCGTCGGTTTGACTATCACAACCTCCACCCCGGCAGGCCTTCCACCCGGGTAAGCTTTCCACACCGACAAGGTTTCACCCCGGCAAGGTTTTTACACCGGCAAGGGTTCCTCCCTAGCAAGATTTCTCCCCCGGCAAGATTTCACATCAGCAAGGTTTTACCTCGGCAAAGTTTCTACCCCGGCAAGAGTTCCTCCTCAGCAAGGTTTCTCCCTCGGCAAGATTTCACACTGGCAAGCTTCTCCGCCGGCAAGCTCTCCATGCCGGCAAGCTTCCCACGCCGGCAAGCCTTCACACCGGCAAGGTTTTACCCCTACAAGGTTTTCATTCTGCCGGCAAAGGCTGAATACTTTCTCACTCAGGGCCGGCCCGCGAAGTGTTGCCTCTAACTTTTGCATACGAACCCGGATTCGTGACCATGCCAAAATCTGGTGTCAACACACCCCCAGTGCGCCCCCTTCTTCCTGGGCTTCGGCTTCGGCGGGGAGTGCTGCAACCCATCATTTTCCGGCTACTACGACTACGAGGAGTACGCCCCATCGAGCCCTTCGCCGCTCGCGAGCTCCAAGGACTACACTTCATCGAGCACCATGCAGTCGCCGGAGCCGGATTACACTCCGTCGAGCCCGGACTACACTCCGGCGAGCCGCAACTACACTCCTTCGAGTCTGGACTACACTCCGGCGAGCCCTTGGCAGTCGCTCGAGTATGCTTCGTCGAGCCATGTTCGACTCGCTTTCATGATGTCGTCTCCTCCGCGCGGCGCGTCCCTGACGCAGTCAGAGCACGTTGCTGCATCACCTTACTGCACTCCGTTGACTCCTCCCCGACACGCTTCTTCGCCGGATTACACACCGCCTCCGTCGCCCCTGGCGGTGTCTGACGCCGAGTCGTGCGCGTCGCCGTATTACACACCTTCAACTCCTTCCAGGAGCGCCGAGTCGCCGGACTACACGCCCAGCACGCCGCCTCCATCACCCCAGGCGTCAGAAGCAGAGTCGTGCACGTCTACAGCGCGCTGCCGCCACCATCCGTACCAGAGGAGCGGCGCCAGCCGGATCAACCGCGGTGGACGTCAGCGAGGATATTGACATCTTGTAATAAAATTGTAATATGAGCAACAGATTGGATTCTCTTTGCATAAATCTCGAATTGCTATGCATTTTGTTCCTTGGGCAAATCTTGTATTACTCACGAATCGATGGATATTATCTGTATCGAGCTTTTGTTGAAGGTGTGAGGTTGTTCTTCTCGTTTCTTATGGCTGAACATCTTTGTTTCTCATTGATGTAAATTGCAAAGTTGCCCAGATACCGGTGTATGAGAGAAGCATATTTTTGCTGTTGCTCTGTAAAACTGAAGATTGCCGTCTGAATGTTCAGCTTGATGAAATAGGGCCTATCACCTGGAAGCAGTCTACTGCTCAGATAGCTGTTTTTCTATGGCCCCGGCAAGACGTCCAAGTCGAACTGACCTCACCCTTTTTTGGTTACTTGTCAGTCAGCAGTTGATTACTTGTGTTATGTAGTGCTGAAAGCAATTCATGGAATGAACAAACGCCGGGTAAAGCGCTCGTAAACTGTTGTAAACTTGTAATCTTAAATCCCGGAGATGTTGAGCCCTAATGGGTTCTTGTAAATTTAAGCTTTTTCATATTCTGAATCAGATGCTAGAAACGATGTCTGTAACTAGATGCCTGTTTAGTAAACATCAGGAGTAGACTCTGTATGGCTAACATGTTACTTACTACATGTCTACATCAGCATGCTATTGTGCTGATCCTGTTAGGCTGAATTGCCTTGCATGTTTTGTAAGTTTGGTTTTGTGAGGTGCTTTTGCTGAACCATTGGTACATAGCATAGCATCTTGTGACTCTTGTTTCCACCTCTAGTTAAACTAACCCGTTTGCATCTACATATACCAAAGCAAAAGAAGCAAAAGTAGGAGAAAGAAAAAGTTAACAAAGCGCATGGATAGTGTCCAAGCAAGAAACCTTGGAGAGATGCCTTGTGGGGAGGAAGGGAAAGCAATGTATTTCCCATTGCACCCCTCCATCCATCTATCGATCTGCCATGGCAATCTGTGAGGGCTTAGTGTTTGGATTCGGCCATTGCCATGGTTCTCGAGCTAGAAGGAGGGGAATTACAGAGGGAGGATGTCGGTGTACAAAAAGGGGGTACACTTTTTGTACCCCTATGACTGTACACGGGCAGTCTGAGCCACGGGCACCGCCACCACACCAAGCAAGGCAAGGGAGGTGAGCCAGGGTAAGACCGAAGCACCAAAGAACAAGACCACAAAGAGCAAAGGGACAAAGCGGATTCCCCCGGCAAGATCCTTGCCGGGAGCCAGTTTTAGCAGCCCCGACAAGATCCTTGTCGGGGCCGGCTTTAGCAGCCCCGGCAAGACCCTTGTCGCGGCAGCTCGCCCCACGCCTACGGAGCAAATCACCCTTGAGTCCACTACCCCCATAGGGCAAGGATTCGGGAGACATCCCCGTGGTGGCATGCAGATCTTTGTGAAGACATTCAAGATCAGATACGCACTAAGAAGACGATGACCCTTGGCGGGATCCCAGCCAAGGAAGACCACAAGACCTCTGGCAAGCATCTTGTCAGGGATGGCAGCAGGCGCCACGGCAAGACCCTTGCCGGGGCCCCGGCAAGGCCCTTGCCGAGGACATCCGCAAGGCCACCATCAGGCCCACACCGACTAAACTTCCACCGCCTTATTAAGCTGCCGACCCAACCAGCTGGGTAGGCACCTGCGTGGTGACATGCAAATCTTCATGAAGACCCACCATTGTGCCACCTCAGCTGCCTGCCTACCTACATGGCATCTCAGGCATCGCTGGCCAAGGCGCGTGTCGACACAAGAAGGGGCGGCGACGGACGAGACAGCTCTCACCCCCGTCCCCGATAAAGCAAGGACACCTAAGCAAGACGCATTAAATGCGCCTTGCCATGTAATGCGAGGGATAACCTCGCATCACTGTACCCTTTCCACCTCCTGTGTGCCACTGTGGCAACCCCTTTTCCCTATAAAAGGAGGCCCGAGGCGACCAGGAGGGGGACTCGGCTTTTTGGAGCTCCTCACGCCCCATAGCTAGCTGGAGAACACATATATACAGTCCACCAAAGCAGGAGCAGGGTTTTAAGCATCCTCGGAGCCTGAACCTGGATAAACGAACCGTGTGCTATCTGTTTGATCCGCTCTTCTCTCAACCCCGCGCCCCGCAACCGTAGTAGGGATTCTTGTGATCCCATAGGTGTTGATCCAGTACACCGACATCTTTGGCGCGCCAGGTAGGGGGCTGCAGTTGAGAGAATCGGCTCTGGCAGTTAGCCCAGCCCTCCTTCGTCTTCGTGGCACTTTGAGAAGGAAGGAGACCGGAAGATCAGCACTCGAGCGGCTACAAAAAAGAGCTAAGTTACATTGAACCCCGGATATTTCCATTCTATTATATAAAGTTATTATCCTCGGAGCTGTCGTTCTTTGTACAAAAATAAACCTGTACGCAAATGGGGCCCTTCCTGATCGGCAATGCCTTTGTTCTGTTTCGAGTCTGCTCAACGGTTCAAATGGCTGCGTTGGAAACGGTAGGGTAGCCTTCCGCAATTGGCAAGGCTCTTGACTCTGACTCGAGTCAAACTCGACAGTTCGAGCGGCTGCGTTAAGGGTGGTAAGGTGGCTCACCCGGCAGCACGTTCGCCCGGCAGGCCAATGGGGACCCGTCCCCAAGACGCTGCCTTGGGTTTCCGCGTCGGCAAGCCTACCCAGCTAGCGTAGGGTGGACGTACAAAGAGGCAACAAACAGGGAAATAGCATACATAATGTCAGGATCGGTTTTTCAGTAAAATAATTACCGAGAGACCGACCTTTTTATTGAACCAACACTGAAGAATACTTCTTGCTGGTAGACAATTCCTTGATACAGAATTCCAGAGTACTGAATATTATACATGGTTGAGCGGAGGTTGCTCAACAATTTATTACAAGTACGCCGATATAGTACATAAAGGCGGATATGACACAATGGTAGGGTGGCATACTACTAACTCGTAATGAAAAGGTGGTGGGTATGTCACAGTGTAGTGGGTGATGTGACTCCAATATCTTACAGTTCATCGAGTGTCGGAGTGAGACCCAATGAATTCATTTGGTGGGTGGCGGAAGCGGTTTTATAACAGTGATCAACTCCAGGATCGCAAGAGACTGACTGGGACTCCACTAGACGTCGGACTCGCTATCGAACTCTTCATCCATGAGATCGCCTTCGTCAACATCTGGCCAAATCAACAAGCCAGGTGAGTACTTTGAATGTACTCGCAAGACAGTTCGGACATAAGATATAATAAATGCAAACATGATGCATGTGAGTATTCTAGCAAAATGTATCCGAATAATATAATTTCTGCGCGGCATGTAAAAATAGAAGTCGGGCGGTAGTCCTCCCGAAATCCACAAGATAAATAAAAGATAACCAAACGAGTGTCTGAGCGACGCCTCGTGAGGTAAAAGAAATAAATCATGCCACAGTCGGACGTCTGAGCGGCATCACATAAAGGGCTTATAGCAAAAATAAATAACAAGAATGCCACAGTCTGACGTCTGAGCGACATCACATAAAGGGCTTATAGCAAAAATAAATAACAAGAATGCCACAATCGGATGTCTGAGCGACATCACATAAAGGGCTTAT
>LR738715.1:135945452-136039080 GCA_902687465.1 Secale cereale
ACAAGAATGCCACAGTCGGACGTCTGAGCGACATCACATAAAGGGCTTATAGCATAAATAAATAACAGGAATGCCACGGTCGGACGTCTGAGCGACATCACATAAAGGGCTTATAGCAAAAATAAATAACAAGAATGCCACAGTCGGACGTCTGAGCGACATCACATAAAGGGCTTATAGCAAAAATGGTATAACGGTAAAATACTTCAAGTGATAAATCAGTGCAGAGATAATGGGTTAGTTCATCTACCAAAAATGAGCTTGGACAGAATCACCACTCTTGTTACTATCATAAATTACTAGAGACGGTTTCCGGGGTTGACACGAAGATTGACTCTAGGCCATAAACATGGCTACTCGAAAGATTTTGACTCTGCAGAGCTTGTACTCTTAAATCATAGCCAACGGATTCCACTAGTCACAGGGACTAGTTCCGTCTACGGTGTTTTAGCAGAAACACAACTGACCAGTACACACCCATTTCACATCCCGCTGTCCGGAATCACCCGTGACAACATTCACGAAAAACTTTAAGACGAGGAGGCTACAACCTCGAATAGCATGGGATCAAATTTATATATGCGCGCTCTAAGGGGTGCCCCCCTCTCGGTCCCAACCGGAAACACCCATGCCCCCTGACCGGAAGACGGGCTTTAATCCAGGGCCATGGAACCCTCATCCCGGCCCCTCTACTTGGTGTGTACACGGAAAGAGGTTTGCAACTGACTAAACCGTAATCTTAGCAGACGGCATATGACAGTACCAAAAAGGAGACGAACGGAATCATGACTTGATCCACGTTGATACTAGAGTTAACCATCTACTGGCATGCTCCAACAATACCAGTACACAACCCATCATGTCAACACATGATCGGGGTGGTCCAACCATTATCATTCGGGGCTCACCCGAAGCTTGCTTGCATGAAAATATAATCATCTCAAATGCTTATATGACCATGCTACGAAGAAGAACTACTCAAGCAAACATGCAACACACTCATCATATCAAAGGTTCAAACATGCTTGCCTGGTTCGGAGTAGTCGGAGTCTAACTCGGTGAAGTTCGCGGCTCCGTCACGTCCTTCGGTATCTACGTATTCAAACAAAACGAATACTAACATAAATACCGCGCGTGCATAAAAGTTGACCCAAATATTTTTCAAATAAATATGACAAAAAACTAGACAGGAAACTAAAGAGGACAGAAAAAGAATCAACTCAAAAGCATCTTTTGCTTAAAAGATATTCAAGTTTCTGTCCAAGGACTTGTCTGTAATGAAACAGAAAGTTTCTAGGGGCTAGAATATAAAAACTGAAAAACGAATCGGTACGTAGTACGCCAGCCGAATAGGAAGACGTACTTTGCCTGAAGGCGCCTCCCAGGAAAACGTTTCGGAAAAGAAAGAGAGGCTGACGAGGGGGTCCCACTCGTCAGGTTTAAAAACTAAAACAGAGCCGCGCCGGCGCCAGAAAGCTGCGGTGGTCGTCGGCGCCGATCCACGACGAGGTAGAGGGAGAGGGTGGTACCTACGGGTTCCTGGTGTTCTTCCGCATAGGTGATTGGTGGAGTTGAGCGTCGGCGAGCACCACGTCGATGGCGACCCTATCTCCGTCGGACGGCGGATCGGGTGGTCGTGGGCCTCGTCGGAGAGAGTTGTTGGGGCCAAATTGAAGTGGGGTTAGTCTCCTAGAGGTGTTAGGAGGCTACGAACGAGTCCAGGGCGATGGAGGAGCTCTCACCAGAGAGGACACTGCTGGAACCCGAGGCGGACGGAGGTGGCCGGAGTTGAGAAAGAAGGGTCCCTCGAGGCTCTTCCAGTGGCTGGGTGTGGTCTAGTGAGGTGGTGGAGATGTGCAGGGTCGAGAGCGAGCTCAGAGGCGCTATATATAGCCGGCCCGAGGCGGTTGCCGTGAACGGGATAAGTCCGGCGATCGATTACGGCGGCGCTGTGGCTGGACGGTTGGTTTAGGAGCTTGAGCATCGACTAGTAGGTGCACTGGTTCCATTTCGGTGCCTAACTCAGCAAGGTAGGGGTGGTTATAGCATGTCCCCGACGGAACGGCCGTGCGGCACGTCGGCGGCAGAGGGCGCGCCCTGAGCGTGCCAGGCCACGGCGACGGTGCTGCAGGCGTGCGCTGGCGATGGAGAAGGCCACGCGGAGCTCCCAGGCGACTTGGGCGGTGCCGAATGGCGTTGTGCCGCAGGGTGCCTCTTGTCGGCCGCCACGGGTGGCTCTGCCGCCGCGGAAGGCACCGGCGTGGGTGGGCTAGGGCGCCACCGACGCCAGGAACCAGCCAAGCGCGCGTGCGGTGCTCTGGATAAGAGCGAGGTGCAGTGTAGCATCGATCCAAAGTGGCACTAGTGAGATTGACGAACGCTGACTGACGAAACTGACGAAGCTGCACTGTCGCCTGTAAAGTCAGTTAACTTTTCTGAAACTGACAAAAACAGTGCATGACAGGTGTTTGATGAAATGATTTTGGCATGTGGAAAATCTTTCTAGAGCTGATATTTGGTGGAGTGGTCTCTTGATGCATCTAGAGGCTGCCTGAATTTTCACAGATTTTTAGAAGAAGAAAAGTATGAAGTTCACCAAAATTTGCAAATCTGGTCCAAACTTGCAGCAGGTGAAATTTGAAAATTTTGAACTGTGGACCAGTGAAACAAGATGGATCCAGGTTGTGGGTGCTAAGGACTATCCAGGGGAGTTGGTTTGGGATCAAATATCAAAATAAACATGGTGGTTTCTTTGTAAATCACCATGGTTCATTTCAAAGGACAGAAATTGTTTTTGGTGCAAAATAATTAGAAGAAAATTTCCAATGAGGTTGAAACTTACTGGAATTGATGAGAGACTTGTTTTAAGGTGAAGAGGAGGTCTTGGAGAGAAATAATTTCATTGGGTGTCAAGGCAAGAAAGGTTTGAAAGGGGAAGACAAGTCCAAGATTAATCATATGATGGATATTCATGGAGGGAAACGAATCATACAAACCTTCTTGAAAAGAAACTTGTGTTTGAGCCAACACAAGTGGAAATCCTTCAAGACCAAAACCAAGCTTGAGAAGAACACACAAACTTTGGTCAGAAAATATTTTAGAAAGGGTTTTCAAGAGAAGATCAAATAACCCCCTTCCAAAAGGACCAAAAGTTTGGAAAAAGACAAATCCAAAAATTAGGAGTGTTACACATAATCTCAATAATACTTCAAAGTTATGTTACATCATATCATTGCTGTGGTTTAACTAAAGATAAAACTTGTCTTGGTCGGGAACCCGCAGCGGCGAAGAAGAACAGGATGCCTAATCCCGGCGCTGGCCTTCCACCCTCTTGATTTCGTCGATGCAGCTGATGACGGGCTTGATGCGCTCCTTGAGCACTGTGAGGTCAGCACCCTCCGGCAAGCTATCCATCGCGGCTTCGAAGTCAAGGTCGGGATTCTAGTACGCCATCTTGGTGAGGACCTTGGTCATGACCCCCCGGCAAAGTCGCCGGGACTCCCCGGCCAACGTGGTCGCCCTGTTGGAGTGAAGAGAAGCCAAGGCTCCGAGGACGCACTCGAAGAACTGGGTCAGCTTGGCGTTGACGGTCCCGCTGTGCTCAGTAGCATACCTCACGTTTGGCATCCCCATGATGGCCAACTGCGAGGTGACCCTGCCGACGACGTCCTCCAGGCGGCTGATCCATCTATTCTCGCCCGCCACATATTCCTGGTGGGAGGCGGCCTCGTTCGCCCGCAGCTGCTTCTCCTCCTCCAGGCTCCTGGTCAAGGTCTCCTCCCAAGCCGTGCTCTCCGACAACATCTTCTCGAGATTCTCCAGCTTCAGCTTGAGATATCTGATGGAGTTTTGCGCTTCGGAGAGCTCCCCAGCCCTGCTGATGACCGCTCCTTGCGCCTCTACCAAGGCGCAGTTGAGCGTGCTCTTCTCGTTGGACAGCGCGAGGGCCTGTTCCTTCAGCTCGTCCCGCTCTACCTCCAACTCCTTCACCTTGCCGGCATGGGCCAGAGCCTGGGCTTCAAGTGTTGGAAATATGCCCTAGAGGCAATAATAAATTGGTTATTATTATATTTCCTTGTTCATGACAATTGTTTATTATCCATGCTAGAATTGTATTGATAGGAAACTCAGATACATGTGTGGATACATAAACAAACACCCTGTCCCTAGTAAGCCTCTAGTTGACTAGCTCGTTGATCAACAGATGGTCATGGTTTCCTGACCATGGACATTGGATGTCGTTGATAACGGGATCACATCATTAGGAGAATGATGTGATGGACAAGACCCAATCCTAAGCCTAGCACAGATCGTGTAGTTCATATGCTAAAGCTTTTCTAAATGTCAAGTATCTTTTCCTTAGACCATGAGATTGTGCAACTCCTGGATACCGTAGGAATGCTTTGGTGTACCAAACGTCACAACGTAACTGGGTGGCTATAAAGGTGCATTACAGGTATCTCCGAAAGTGTCTGTTGGGTTGGCACGAATCGAGACTGGGATTTGTCACTCCGTATGACGGAGAGGTATCTCTGGGCCCACTCAGTAGGACATCATCATAATGTGCACAATGTGATCAAGGAGTTGATCATGGGATGATGTGTTACAGAACGAGTAAAGAGACTTGCCGGTAACGAGATTGAACGAGGTATCGATATACCGACGATCGAATCTCGGGCAAGTACTATGCCGATAGACAAAGGGAATTGTATACGGGATTGATTCAATCCTTGACATCGTGGTTCATCCAATGAGATCATCGTGGAACATGTGGGAGCCAACATGGGTATCCAGATCCCGCTGTTGGTTATTGGCCGGAGAGTTGTCTCGGTCATGTCTACATGGTTCCCGAACCCGTAGGGTCTACACACTTAAGGTTCGATGACGCTAGGGTTATAGGGAAAGTATGTACGCGGTTACCGAATGTTGTTCGGAGTCCCGGATGAGATCCCGGACGTTACGAGGAGTTCCGGAATGATCCGAAGGTAAAGATTTATATATGGGAAGTCATCATACGGTCACCGGAATAATTCGGGGGGTTACCGGTATTGTACCGGGACCACCGAAGGGGTTCCGGGGGTCCACCGGGAGGGTCCACCTGCCCCAGAGGGCCCTATGGGCTGTAGGTGGAGAGGGACCAGCCCCTTAGTGGGCTGGGCGCCTCCCCCCTAGGGCCCATGCGCCTAGGGTTTGGGGGGAACCCTAAGGGGGGCGCCCCCCTTGCCTAGGGGGGCAAGGCAACCCCCCTGGCCGCCGTCCCCTCCTCAGATTGGATCTGAGGGGGCCGGCCCCCCTCTCCCTTGCCCCTATATATATGTGGGGGGTGGGAGGGCAGCCGCACCACAAGTTCTGGCGCAGCCCTCCCCCTCTCCCAAGTCCTCCTCGTCTCTCAGTGCTTGGCGAAGCCCTGCTGGAGTCCCGCGCTCCTCCACCACCACCACGCCGTCGTGCTGCTGTTGGATGGAGTCTTCCCCAACCTCTCCCTCTCTCCTTGATGGATCAAGGCGTGGGAGACGTCATCGGGCTGCACGTGTGTTGAACGCGGAGGCGCCGTTGTTCGGCGCTTAGATCGGAATCAACCGCGATCTGAATCGCAGCGAGTATGACTCCTTCATCTGCGTTCTTGCTACGCTTCCGCATCGCAATCTACAAGGGTATGTAGATGCACTCATCTTCCCCTCGTTGCTAGATTACTCCATAGATAGATCTTGGTGATGCGTAGGAAATTTTTTTATTTTCTGCTACGATCCCCAACAGTGGCATCATGAGCTAGGTCTATGCGTAGTATCTTGCACGAGTAGAACACAAAGTAGTTGTGGGCGTGGATTTGTCAATTTACTTGTCGTTACTAGTCTTATCTTGATTCGGCGGCATCGTGAGATGAAGCGGCCCGGACCGACCTTACACGTACTCTTACGTGAGACAGGTTCCACCGACTGACATGCACTAGTTGCATAAGGTGGCTAGCGGGTGTCTGTCTCTCCCACTTTAGTCGGATCGGATTCGATGAAAAGGGTCCTTATGAAGGGTAAATAGAAATTGGCATATCACGTTGTGGTTTTGGCGTAGGTAAGAAACGTTCTTGCTAGAAACCTATAGCAGCCACGAAAAAACTTGCAACAACAATTAGAGGACGTCTAACTTGTTCTTGCAGCATGTGCCGTGTGATGTGATATGGCCAAAAGGATGTGATGAATGATATATATGTGATGTATGAGATTGATCATGTTCTTGTAATAGAAATCACGACTTGCATGTCGATGAGAATGACAACCGGCAGGAGCCATAGGAGTTGTCTTATTTATTGTATGACCTGCGTGTCACTGAATAACGCCATGTAATTACTTTACTTTATCGCTAAACGTTAGCCATAGTAGTAGAAGTAATGTTTGGCGAGACGACTTCATGAAAACACGATGATGGAGATCATGATGATGGAGATCATGGTGTCATGCCGGTGACGATGATGATCATGGAGCCCCGAAGATGAAGATCAAAGGAGCAAAATGATATTGGCCATATCATGTCACTATTTGATTGCATTGATTAGAACGACGGTAGTGAATAAGATGATCTCTCACTAAAATTTCAAGAATTTTGTTCCCCCTAACTGTGCACCGTTGCTAAGGTTCGTTGTTCCGAAGCACCACGTGATGATCGGGTGTGATAGGTTCTAACGTTCGCATACAACGGGTGTAAGCCAGATTTACACACACGATACACTTTGGGTTGACTTGACGAGCCTAGCATGTACAGACATGGCCTCGGAACACGGAAGACCAAAAGGTCGAACATGAGTCGTATAGAAGATACGATCAACATGAAGATGTTCACCGTTGATGACTAGTCCGTCTCACGTGATGATCGGACACGGCCTAGTCGATTCGGATCATGTATCACTTAGATGACTAGAGAGATGTCTATCTGAGTGGGAGTTCATTAGATGAACTTAATTGTCATGAACAATAGTCTAAGTTGTCTTTGCAAATTATGTTGTAGACCAATAACTGCGTTGTAGCTCCCTGTTTAATACGATCCTAGAGAAAGACTAAGTTGAGAGATAATGTAAGCAATGATACGGACTGGGTTCGTAGTCCGAGGAGTGTCCTCACTGTAACACAGAAAGCTTACGTCTTTGATGCACCGCTCGATGTGCAAACCCCTACAACGTTGTCTGTGGATGTTTTGAACACCTGACAGACACGTCCTGATGACTACTTGATAGTTTAGTGCACCATACTTTACGGCTTAGAATCGGGATTCCAATGACGTTTCGAACGTCATAGAACATATGAGATGTTCTAAGAGCTGAAATTGGGATTTCAGGCTCATGCCCGTGTTGAGAGGTATGAGACCTCTGACAAGTTCTTTTGCCAAAAAGATGGAGGAGAATAGCTCAAGTAGTGAGCATATGCTCAGAATGTCTGGGTGCTAAAATCACTTGAACCAAGTGGGAGATTAATCTTCCAGATGAGATAGTGGTTGAAAGAATTCTCTAGACACTATCACCAAGCTAGTAGAACTTTGTGATGAACTATGACATTCAAAGGATGGAGATGATCCCGGAGCTGTTAGCGGTGCTTAAGACCGCAAAAGTAGAAATCAAGAAGGAGCATCAAGTGTTGATGGCTTAACAAGACCACTGGTTTCAAAAGGGCAAGGGCTAGAAGGGAAACTTCATGAATGGCAAACCAGTTGTCGCTCTAATGAAGGAACCCAAGGTTGAACCCAAACCTTGAGACTAAGTGCTTCTATTGTAAGGGAAACGGTCACATGGTAGCGGAACTACCCCAAATACATGGTAGATAAGAAAAGCTGGCAACTTCAACAAAGTATATTTGATATACGTGTTATTGATGTGTACCTTACTAGTACTCCTTGTAGCACCTGGGTATTGGATACTGGTTCAGTTGCTATTGTTAGTGACCTGAAGCAAAAGCTACGGACTGAACGGAGACTAGCTAAGGGCGAGGTGACGATGTGTGTTGGAAGGGTTTCCAAGGTTGATAAGATCACCATCGCACGCTCCCTCTACCTTCGGGATTAGTGTTGAACCTAGATAAATGTTATCAGGTGTCTATGTTGAGCATGAATATGATTAGATCATGTTCATTGCAATATGGTTATTCATTTAAGTTAGAGAATAATGGTTATTCTGTTTACATGAATAATACCTTTATGGTCATGCACCCAATGGTTTATTGAATCTCGATCATAGTAATACACATGATAATAATATTAACGCCAAAAGATGTAGAGTTAATAATGATAGTACCACTTTCTTGTGGCACTGCCGCTTAGGTCATTTTGGCATAAATGCATGAAGAAACTCCATGCTGATGGATGTTTGGAGTCACTTGATTTTGAATCGCTTGACATATGCGAGCCATGCCTCATGGGCAGGATGACTAAGATCCCGTGTTCAGGTACAATGAAACAGGAAAGTGACTTGTTGGAAATCA
Source organism: Secale cereale (assembly GCA_902687465.1). NCBI lineage: Eukaryota > Viridiplantae > Streptophyta > Magnoliopsida > Poales > Poaceae > Secale > Secale cereale. The sequence goes on from LR738715.1 coordinate 135,953,915, forward strand.
TACATGTTGATGTGTGTGATCCAATGAGAATTAAGGCGTGTGGTGGATATCGTTATTTTCTCATCTTCACTGATGATTTGAGTGGATATGGGTATATTCACTTAATGAAGCAAAAGTCTGAAACGTTTGAAAAGTTCAAGCAATTTCAGAGTGAAGTTAAGAATCATCATAACAAGAAGATCATGTTCCTACGATCTGATAAAGGGGAGATTTTCTGAATTATGAGTTTGGAAATCACTTAAGACAATGTGGAATTATTTCGCAGTTGAAGCCACCTAGAACACCATAGCGTAATGGTGTGTCTGGACGTCGTAATCGAACCTTTTGAGATATGGTGCGATCTATGGTGTCTCTTACCGATCTACCGCTATTATTTTGAGGTTATGCATTAGAGACAGCTGCATTCACTTTATAAAGGGCACCATCTAAGTCCGTTGAGACAACGTTGTATGAACTATGGTTTGGCAAGAAACCAAAGTTGTCGTTTTCTTAATGTTTGGGGTTGCGATGCTTATGGCTTCAGCCGGAAAAAGCTCGAACCCAAAGCGGACAAATGCATCTTCATAGGATACCCAAAGGTAACAGTTGGGTATACCTTCTATCTCAGATCCAAGGACAAAATGTTTGTCGCTAAGAACGGGTTCTTTCTCGAGAAGGAGTTTCTCTCGAAAGATTTGAGTGGGAGGAAGATAGAACTTGATGAGGTTATCGAACCCTCACTTCAACCGGAGAGTAGTGCAACACAGAAAGATGTTTCTGTGGAACCTACGACTGTTGAAGAGGAAACTAATGATAGTGATCATGAAGCTTTGGATCAAGTTGCTATCGAACCTCGTAGGTCGACAAGGATATGTACTACTCCTGAGTGGTACGGTGATCCTGTTTTAGAGGTCATGTTGTTGGACAACGATGAACCTACGAACTATGGAGAAGCGATGGTGGGCCCGTATTCCGACAAATGGTTAGAAGCCGAGAAATCCGAGATAGGATCCATGTATCAAAACAAAGTATGGACTTCGGTGGACTTGCACGATGATCGGAAAGCCATTGAGATAAATGGATCTTTAAGAAGAAGACGGACGTGGACGGTAATGTCACCGTCTATGATGCTCGACTTGTGGCAAAGTGTTTTTTCACAAGTTCAAGGAGTTGACTACGATGAGATTTTCTCACCCGTAGCGATGCTTAAGTCCGTCGAAATCATGTTAGCATTAGCTGCATTTATGAAATCTGGCAGATGGATGACAAAACAAGTTTCCTTACCAGTTTTTGTAAGGAAAGGTTGTATGTGATACAATCAGAAAGGTTTTGTCGATCCTAAGAATGCTAAAAGGTATGCTAGCTCCAGCGATCCTTCCATGGACTAGAGCAAGCATCTCGGAGTCGGAATATACGCTTTGATGGAGTGATCAAAGCTTTTGGGTTTATACTAAGTTTGTTAGAAACTTGTATTTACAATAAAGTGAGTGGGAGCACTACAACATTTCTGATAAGTATATGTGAATGACATATTGTTGATCCGAAATGATGTAGAATTTCTGGAAAGCGTAAAGGGTTGTTTGAAAGGAGTTTTTTCAAAGGAAGACCTGGATAAAGCTGCTTACATAATTGGGCATCAAGATCTATAGAGATAGATCAAGACGCCTAATGATACTTTCAAAAGGAACACACACCTTTGACATGATTTTGAAGGAGTTCAAAATAGATCAGTCAAAGAAGGAGTTCTTACCTGAGTTGTAAGGTGTGAAGTTGAGTAAGACTCAAATCTTGACCGCGGCAGAAGGAAGAGGAAGGGCGAAGGCCGTCCCCTATGCTTTTGTAATAGGCTCTATACGGTATGCCATGCTGAGTACCGCACCTGATGTGTGCCTTGCCACATGTCTGGCAAGAGGGTACAAAGGTGATCCAGGAGTAGATCACCAGATAGCAGGTCAAGATTATCCTTAGAGGAATAAGGAAATGTTTCTCGGTTATGGAGGTGATAAAGAGTTCAACGTAAAGAGTTACGTCGATGCAAGCTTAACACCTATCCGGATAACTCTGAGTAGAGATACCGGATACGTATAATGGAGCAATAGTTTGGAATAGCTCCAAGAGGAACATGGTAGCAGCATCTACGATATGACATAAAGTTTTGCGAAGTACATAGGGATCTGAATGTTGCAGACCCGTTGACTACAACCTCTCTCACAAGCATAACATGATCAAACCCAGAACTCATTGAGTGTTAATCACATATTGATGTGAACTAGATTACTGACTCTAGTAAACTCTTTGGATGGTGGTCACATGGCGATGTGACCTATGAGTGTTAATCACATGGTGATGTGAACAAGATTATTGACTCTAGTGCAAGTGGGAGACTGTTGGAAATATGCCCTAGAGGCAATAATAAATTGGTTATTATTATATTTCCTTGTTCATGATAATTGTTTATTATCCATGCTAGAATTGTATTGATAGGAAACTCAGATACATGTGTGGATACATAGACAAACACCATGTCCCTAATAAGCCTCTAGTTGACTAGCTCGTTGATCAACAGATGGTCATGGTTTCCTGACCATGGACATTGGATGTCGTTGATAACGGGATCACATCATTAGGAGAATGATGTGATGGACAAGACCCAATCCTAAGCCTAGCACAGATCGTGTAGTTCATATGCTGAAGCTTTTCTAAATGTCAAGTATCTTTTCCTTAGACCATGAGATTGTGCAACTCCCGGATACCGTAGGAATGCTTTGGGTGTACCAAACGTCACAACGTAACTGGGTGGCTATAAAGGTGCACTACAGGTATCTCCGAAAGTGTCTGTTGGGTTGGCACGAATCGAGACTGGGATTTGTCACTCCGTATGACGGAGAGGTATCTCTGGGCCCACTCGGTAGGACATCATCATAATGTGCACAATGTGATCAAGGAGTTGATCACGGGATGATGTGTTACAGAACGAGTAAAGAGACTTGCCAGTAACGATATTGAACGAGGTATCGATATACCGACGATCGAATCTTGGGCAAGTACTATGCCGATAGACAAAGGGAATTGTATACGGGATTGATTGAATCCTTGACATCGTGGTTCATCTGATGAGATCATCGTGGAACATGTGGGAGCCAACATGGGTATCCAGATCCCGCTATTGGTTATTGGCCGGAGAGTTGTCTCGGTCATATCTACATGGTTCCCGAACCCGTAGGGTCTACACACTTAAGGTTTGATGACGCTAGGGTTATAGGGAAAGTATGTACACGGTTACCGAATGTTGTTCGGAGTCCCGGATGAGATCCCGGACGTTACGAGGAGTTCCGGAATGATCCGGAGGTAAAGATTTATATATGGGAAGTCATCATACGGTCACCGGAATAATTCGGGGGGTTACCGGTATTGTACCGGGACCACCAAAGGGGTTCCGGGGTCCACCAGGAGGGTCCACCTGCCCCGGAGGGCCCTATGGGCTGTAGGTGAAGAGGGACCAGCCCCTTAGTGGGCTGGGCGCCTGATAACCCTCAACCGTAAGGGATCGAGATAGTCTTCGCGGGTAAGAATAACCCAATTTATTGATTCGACACACGGGGAGCCAAAGAGTATTTATAAGCTTTAACAGTTGAGTTGTCAATTCAACCGCACCTGAAATATACTTACTTGCAACAAAAGATAAGTAGTAATAGTGATATGATAGTGATGATAGTAATAGTAAAAGTAAACAGCAAAAGTAAATAGCAGTAGTAAATGGCAAAAGTAGCAACTAGTGACAAGCAAGGTTTAAAATATTGTAGGCTAGGGAGATGGATGGTTGGGCGCTGCATGGATGAGATAGATTCTAACTTGGGGCACGGCACACGGAAAAGTAATGATCATCTAGGAAAATATCAAACATTAGGCATGTATCCCGTAGGTAGTTGTACGTGCTTGCAATAAGAACTTGCACAACATCTTTTGTCCTACCATCCCGCTACGAACGGGGCCAAAAGGAACTAATGGATATTAAGGTGCTCCTGTCAAAGAGCACCGGAACAAAGCAATGAACTCAATGGATACATGTAATCCTCAAACTACGGACCATCCCCTTTGGTGTCCCAAGCAGTCACTTTTGGGATCGTCGGTTCCGAACCGTAACAGGTGCATACAACTCATAGATAGGATCAAGAACACAAATATATTCATGCAAACACATATGGTTCAGATCTGAAATCATGGCACTCGGGCCCTAAGTGTCAAGCATTAAGAATAACAAGTTGTAGCAAAGATGATAAACACCATACTAGATGATAGGCAACATGCCCCCAACAATCTGACGAACTATTACATGATCTAACTCATCCAATCCCTACCATCCCCTTCGCCTACAGCAGGGGAATTACTCACACATGAAGGGGGAAGTCATGGAGGGATGATGGAGTGGTGATGATGATGACGATGGCGACGATCTCCCCTCTCCGGAGGCCAAATCAGCCTCCAGATTAGCCCTCCCGAAGAAGAACAGAGGGTGGCGGCGGCTCCGCGACGAAAAACAGCGAAAGAACTTCCGATCTGGGATTTCTGCGTCGGGAGGAAAAAATACGGGCTAAAGTAGGGCACCAGGGGGTGTGGGCCCCACCCAGGCGCCCCCCCCCCCCCCGGCGCGGCCCAGGGGGGGCGCGCCCACAGGGCGCCTGGGCACCCCCTGGCCCCCCTTTGGCCCCACTTCTGGTATTTGGTTTCTTCGGGTGCGTGGATTTTCTCTGATTTTTCGTGGATTTTTCTGAGATGCTTAAAAATCCGTTTTCCTGCACACAAATAAACCATGCAGGCAGCTCTGCTGAAAACAGCGTCAGTCCGGGTTAGTTTAGTCCAAATCATGCAAGAATGAGGTCAAAACAATATCAAAAGTGTTTGGAAAAGTAGATACGTTTGAGACGTATCAACTCCCCCAAGCTTAGCATATTGCTTGTCGTCAAGCAATTCAGTTCAACGAACTGGACGCGACAAAGAAAACTTTGACAAACTCTTTTGCTTCATTAGATGTATATAAGCATGTACTACGAAAAGAGTTCAGCAAGTATTAAAACAGTACTTATGAGAACAATGCAAGGAGCAATCCCTCTTTCAAGTGACCAGTCACAAATAATTAAGAGTAAATAATATATTACTGAAAATCAAGACAAGATCACATTGCACATAGCTTGAGCATATTAAGGTGGTATCTCGCTAGCCTCCATGAGTGAAGCAAAACATAAATGCAGAGACTCCTCTAGAGTTTTAAAGGAGACTAGAGCTAAGAATTTCAGAATAAATCATATCACAAGTATGCAGAAGACAATGTAATACTTTGGGACAATGCACATTACACTCAGAATGACAATTATGCTCTCCTAGTCAGTGCTTTGAAGAAAGAAGATGAGACTCTCGAACCGTGGCTTTTATTGGCAAGGTTGAAAACCCGTGATCGGAAACAAAAACTAAACATGTACCAGAGCTCTTGGTTTTAAAAACAGAAGTAAATATGTTTTTGAGAGGTGCATATTTCGTCAATGAATGCTAGCAGATAACTCAATCACTTTTTAAGCTAGACAAGTCTCGAGGAACGGCTCCCGCATGAGGACGATCACATCCTCTTAATCTCCTTTGTTTATCACAGCCAAAGTTTTCTGATTTCTCATGAACAAAGCGTGAAGGAGGGTTTGTTTGTTATATTATCTTTTCGAGCCGAGCGCACTCAATGTCAGTTCCTTTTCATATTAGGGGTTTGCACATTATGCATGCAATCCAGGGGTGAAACTTGTCCAACTTAAAAAGATTATGAATTAACTACTACTTCCTCATGAGCTAAAACATAGGCACAAAAAGAGAAATGCTTTTGATTAATTTCGAGATGGTACATGAAAGTCTTCGTTAGGAATGGCAGGTAAATACCATGTATAGGAAGGTATAGTGGACTCATATGGCATAACAGGTTTAGAGGTTTTGGATGCACAAGCAGTCATTCCGCTTAGTACGGGTGGAGGTTTAGCAAAAGACTGGGAAGCGACCAACTGGAGAGCAATAACGGTCATAATCATGCAGAGCGACAAAGCAACATTGAATCGGGCATAAAAGTGATATAACTATTCTAAAACTCAAAGATCATCAAGGCAAAGTAGACTTTTAGTCTTAAGCATGTGTAAGCATGTGCCAAGTCAATCCAAAAATTCTCTAAAGGGAAATACCACCTTAGTATACCAGACTATGAACAGTGCGATGCATGTAGATCATTTCAATAACACATTATATACTCTAGTTATTGGAGACTAGCCACAAGGAAAGCATGAACCACTGGAAGAGCATTGTAAACATAGCACTATGTCGCTACAAGCTGGTCTCTAGATCATAAGTACAGGCATATGTACAAAAGTAGAAACAATAAGAGTTCATACCGGTCTTCCTTGTTGCTTCCTTTCAGTCGATCTTCGTCATTACTGCTTGTCACTTGCACGATCGAACGTAGGAAATATAATCAAATGCCATCACGGACTCGAGCTGATCTCTGAAAGCAAAGCAAACTAAAGAGAGAAAGGAAATCTTTTTGAGTTTTTCAAAAGTTGAATAAAAAGCAAAAGAAAGAGAAAATCTTTTTGTTGTTTTTGCAAAGAGAGAAATAAAGAAGAGCGGGCAAAAACTTCGAAAAGATCAAAGTGAATCAAACGGATAATACAATGAAAAAGTGAGAAGGGCACATACTCCCCCAAGCTTAGGCTTTTGGCCTAAGTTGGTAGCAGCTACTGCCCCCAGGAGCCTCCTGCTCCAGGGGTGTGGGTGTGAGTCCACGGGTCGTAGAAGGATGCTGGCACGTACACCGAACTCCTCGGAGTCTCCCACGAGGAAGGTTTCGAGCGCCAAACAGAGGAAGACCCTTCACCAAACTCGGTGGCGGTCTCATCCTGAAAATGTGGTATCTCACCGTGCCTCTCATCGTCGGGCACAACCCCCTCCATGGGGTTATGGAACTGATGCTGGACCATGAACTCATCGAACTGGACAACATCAAAGGACCATCCGTTCCTGCGAGAAAAATCAAACAAAAGAGGTGCAGGTAGACGGATCTCGCGTTCCGCGGTAGTTCCGAAACGCAAGATATAAACAAGGTTATCAAGCTCAGAACCCATGGTAACAAACTTATGCCTTTTCATAGCAGCAAGATCAAAGCTTAAATAAGTAAAAGGAGTATCATCAGGGTGTGGGGTGCCTCCAAGATGCTCTAAGATAAGTGTGGCATAAATGCCACCATATAAGTCCCCCTTGTTACCGTTCATAGCAAGGCGTCGAGCAATTAAGGTACCCAGATTATAATCAGACCTCCCTGAGAGGGCTGCTGCCAGGATAGCGATATCCGGAGCAGAAATGTTGCTCGTGTTGTCACGAGCTAACACCCCTCTAGCAATATAATATGCAAAATACCTGAGGTGAGGAAACAAGATATTGGAGATCTTCGACCGATGAATATCCCTCGTACCCATGCTGCAGAGAGAGTTGATGACGGTTTTCAGCTCGGAGGGCTGAGTGGCCATCCTTGCCGTCCTCCCAACGTTTGGCACACCTATTACTTCACAAAAATTTCCCAGAGTCATGGTGATAAGATCATTATAAATTTTAAACTCAATAGCACCTGAATCAGGATTATATCTAAAATTGTTAATAAAACCGGAGGTGAGTTTCTGATACTGAGTAACACGGCTCGTGACGAGTCGTGTCAAACCTGCATTAGCACAAAGATTATAAAACTCATCCTTGATTCCCGCAGCTTCCATGAATTCATCACATGGAAATGTCATCGCACGTGCTGGACTTGTGTCTTCCAACAACTCCAGGGGCACATGATCCTCATTATAGCTCACCCTAGCAGTCGATGGTGAAGCTGCGGCTCTAGTGACTCGATCGGAGTGTGCGGGCCTCCTCTTCTCAAGCCATCCTTTTGCCCTTCCTAACAAACTCATTTCTGAATTTTTTTACAATTTACAAAAACGAGGATTAAAACAAAGTGAGCTAAGGCAAACTACTCAACTCACTTGCCCAAGGCATAAACTTGCATCAAAACTTGGAAAATAACCTTCTACACATGCATGCAAGCTCATCTCTATAGCACCAAGAGCTACTAAATACTCACAAATGAGGCCACCAATCAAAAATCTAATTGGAGGGGTGGAGGAGTCACATACCAGGGAGTATTTGCTCAAAATTTCAGCTCAAATGATGGGCTGTAGAGAGAGATCGAAGAATCGCCTCCAAGAACAGCAAGAACAGCAAGAACAAGACCAGAACTCGGGTTTCTGGAAAAAGAGAGAGAGGAGGGAAGAAGAAGTACCTGGAGGGGGGTCCCGTGGGCCCCAGGCGCCCTGTGGGCGCGGCCAGGGGCTGGGCCGCGCCAGCTGGCCGCCTGGGCCACTGGTGGCCCCCCTGGCTGGCCCCAGGACTTTCCGGGTCTCTCCCGTTGTGGAAATTTTTAATATAATTTTTCTGGAATTTTTCTGAAAACTTCACTGTTGAAATTTTTTCGAAGTTCAAAAAGCTGCGAAACTCTCTGAAAACTTGAAGCAGTTAGTAGTATTGTGAAGCTTCAAAAACATAGATACTTGGTACAGCAAGTAGGACAACACTAAAAACAAATGAAAACATAGCAAGCTCAACTTTTTATCCATATAAAACACGTTCACTAGTAAGGTTGATCAAGTCTTACCAACAAACAAGCGATATATAGAGCAAAAAGTCTCACCTCCTACGAAGTAATCAGTGAACTTTTACCTTGATGGACATTGTCCCTATCATGATAGTTTTGTATTTGTGAGGCACATGTAGTGGACAGTCCCATTCTCCAATTTTCACGGTCTCGATATTCTCTATAGAGTTGAGGTCATGCCTCCTGTCGGTCTTCTTCGGAAAATATACCGTGTGTTCTTTATCATTCACATGAAAGGTAACCTTCCCTTTGTTGCAATCAATAATAGCGCCTGCGGTGTTAAGGAAAGGTCTACCAAGAATAATGGACATGCTCCCATCCTCGGGCATGTCAAGCACGACAAAATCAGTAAGAATTAAACAATTAGCAACTTCAACTGGAACATCCTCACAAATACCTATCGAAACAGCGGTTGACTTGTCAGCCATCTGAAGGGAGATATCTGTAGGAATCAGTTTCTCTAAACAAAGCCTCTCGTAAAGAGAGAGAGGCATAACACTCACTCCCGCTCCGAGATCACATAAAGCAGTTTTGACATAATTATTCTTTATGGAGCAAGGAATGGTGGGTATACCTGGATCACCGAGCTTCTCAGGAATCTTTCCACTGAAAGAATAGTTAGCAAGCATAGTAGATATTGCATCATTAGGAACTTTTCTTTTGTTAGTGACAATACCTTTCATATATTTTGAATAAGGAAGTAACTTAATAGCATCAGTCAAAGGAATTTGAAGAAAAAGAGGTTTAATCCATTCACAAAACTTATTGTAATGCTCTTCTTCTTTAGATTTGATGGACTTACCTGGAAAGGGCATGGGTTTCTGTACCCATGGTTCTTTCTCCTTCCCATGTTTTCTTGCGATGAAGTCTTCTTTAGTGTACCTCTTACGTTTGTCAGGTGCTTCTTCTTCTCGAACTTCAGGCAGATCATTCTTCTCATTATCATTACCTTCAGGTTCAGCACCGTCTTCAGTCTCAGCATCGGAAATAGATACACTGTTGGGATCAATGGCTGGCCCTTCATCTGCAATAGGATCATTAGAATTGTCAGTCTCTTTATGTTTCTTCTTCTTATTTGGAGAGACAACAATTTCTTCTTCCTGCATTTGAGAATCTTGCTCGATTCTCTTCGGATGTCCCTCTGGATAAAGAGGGTCTTGAGTACTAGTTCCTCCTCGGGTCTTAATCCCAAAAGCCTGCAATTTATCTTGTTTGGCATTGTTAGCAAGCAAATCTCTTTGCACATTAGAAATTTGATCGAGCTTAGTTTGAACCATATGAAAATGCTTCACAAGACATTGAACATCATTAACTGTTCTATCTAAAACACCAAGCAACTTTTTGATAGCAAGGGAATTATCATGCAACTGACTTTCTATCCTCTCATTAAAATGATTCTGTTTCATAATAAAATTATCAAACTCATCTAAACATTGATCAGGAGGCTTACCATGAGGGATGTCACTTGCGTTGAAATCTAAAAGAGAGTGTACCTCTACCATAGGAGGGTGAGTGGTAGGCTCACACAGCTTCTCAATAGGGGGTAGATTCTTCACGTCTTCAGCTTTAATACCTTTCTCTTTAATAGACTTCTTTGCTTCTCGCATATCCTCGGGGCTTAGAACAAACATGCCCCTCTTCTTTGTTGGTGGAGGTGGTTTAGGGACAGACCAATCTTCATGGTTTTTGGCAATCCTGCCCATTAGATCTTCCGCATCGTCCGGTGTTCTTTTCCTGAAAACACAACCAGCACAACTGTCCAAATAGGACCTAGATTCATCAGTTAGACCAGCATAGAATATATCAATTAATTCATTCTTAGGAATTTCATGTCCTGGTCTAGCCCGAATCAAACCGCAGTACCTCCCCCAAGCTTTAGGGAGGGACTCGTCCTGCAACTGTTTAAAGTTATAAATTCTTTGTAAAGCAGCATGTTGCATGTGAGCAGGAAAGTACTTATCACCAAAAGAGTGAGCTAAGTCCTGAGGACTCTTAATAGAACCGCATGGGAGTGAATCATACCATGCTTTAGCACCTTCCTTCAAGGAGAAAGGAAGAAGCTTGGTCACATAAAAGTAGCGTATCTTTTCATCTGTGGTAAACAAGCTACCTAGCTCACCAAGTTTAGTTAGGTGTGCAATAGCATCATCATTTTCTCTGCCATAAAAGGGGTCAGCTTCAACCATAGGTATAAGTGAAAGATCAACAGAGAAGTCAAAATCAGGATCATCAATGCATATAGGAGCAAACTCAGGATTAGGAACAGTTTTGTTTTTCAAAGAGTGTTTTTCAAATATTTTCTTAATAACTTCAGGGTCAGAGCCAGCAAACTCTGTCAGTTCTCTGCATAGATCTTCATCAAGCATATAGTAATCATCATCAAGGAGCCTCTCTTGGAGTTTACTCAAATCAGGATAATCATAAGTTTCACCAATAGGGTAGCGAGTAACAGGAAGTTCAATTCCATATTTTTCAGCAGCAACAACAATTTGTTTCTCAAGAGCATAACCAAGCGAACTAATATCATCATCAAAAGTCGTAGAAGCATCATCAAGAGTATCAGACATAGTAACAGATTCAGTAGGAGCATCATGTGGTGGTGGTGAGGCAAACTTACTCATAACAGAAGGTGAATCAAGCGTAGCACTAGTGCTTAGAGCAGTACCTCTTCTTGTAGTAGATAGTAAGATCGGAACCTTGGGGTCTCCTTTCTTACCCATAGTGAATATAGTGCAACAGGTAGAATACCTCAAGTAGACTTGTAAATATTGCTATGCTCCCCAGCAACGGCGCCAGAAAACGGTACTTGATAACCCTCAACCGTAAGGGATCGAGATAGTCTTCGCGGGTAAGAATAACCCAATTTATTGATTCGACACACGGGGAGCCAAAGAGTATTTATAAGCTTTAACAGTTGAGTTGTCAATTCAACCGCACCTGAAATATACTTACTTGCAACAAAAGATAAGTGGTAATAGTGATATGATAGTGATGATAGTAATAGTAAAAGTAAACAGCAAAAGTAAATAGCAGTAGTAAATGGCAAAAGTAGCAACTAGTGACAAGCAAGGTTTAAAATACTGTAGGCTAGGGAGATGGATGGTTGGGCGCTGCATGAATAAGATAGATTCTAATTTGGGGCACGGCACACGGAAAAGTAATGATCATCTAGGCAAATATCAAACATTAGGCATGTATCCCGTAGGTAGTTGTACGTGCTTGCAATAAGAACTTGCACAACATCTTTTGTCCTACCATCCCGCTACGAACGGGGCCAAAAGGAACTAATGGATATTAAGGTGCTCCTGTCAAAGAGCACCGGAACAAAGCAATGAACTCAATGGATACATGTAATCCTCAAACTACGGACCATCCCCTTTGGTGTCCCAAGCTGTCACTTTTGGGATCGCCGGTTCCGAACCGTAACAGGTGCATACAACTCATAGATAGGATCAAGAACACAAATATATTCATGCAAACACATATGGTTCAGATCTGAAATCATGGCACTCGGGCCCTAAGTGTCAAGCATTAAGAATAACAAGTTGTAGCAAAGATGATAAACACCATACTAGATGATAGGCAACATGCCCCCAACAATCTGACGAACTATTACATGATCTAACTCATCCAATCCCTACCATCCCCTTCGCCTACAGCAGGGGAATTACTCACACATGAAGGGGGAAGTCATGGAGGGATGATGGAGTGGTGATGATGATGACGATGGCGACGATCTCCCCTCTCCGGAGGCCAAATCAGCCTCCAGATTAGCCCTCCCGAAGAAGAACAGAGGGTGGCGGCGGCTCCGCAACGAAAAACAGCGAAAAAACTTCCGATCTGGGATTTCTGCGTCGGGAGGAAAAATACGGGCTAAAGTAGGGCACCAGGGGGTGTGGGCCCCACCCAGGCGCCCCCCCGGCGCGGCCCAGGGGGGGCGCGCCCACAGGGCGCCTGGGCACCCCCTGGCCCCCTCTGGCCCCACTTCTGGTATTTGGTTTCTTCGGGTGCGTGGATTTTCTCTGATTTTTCGTGGATTTTTCTGAGATACTTAAAAATCCGTTTTCCTGCACACAAATAAACCATACAGGCAGCTCTGCTGAAAACAGCGTCAGTCCGGGTTAGTTTAGTCCAAATCATGCAAGAATGAGGTCAAAACAATATCAAAAGTGTTTGGAAAAGTAGATACGTTTGAGACGTATCAGCGCCTCCCCCCCCCCCTAGGGCCCATGCGCCTAGGGTTTGGGGGGAACCCTAAGGGGGGGCGCCCCCCTTGCCTTGGGGGGCAAGGCAACCCCCCTGGCCGCCGCCCCCTCCTTAGATTGGATCTGAGGGGGCCGGTCCCCCTCTCCCTTGCCCCTATATATATGTGGGGGGTGGGAGGGCAGCCGCACCACAAGTTCTGGCGCGGCCCTCCCCCTCTCCCAAGTCCTCCTCGTCTCTCAGTGCTTGGCGAAGCCCTGCTGGAGTCCCGCGCTCCTCCACCACCACCACGCCGTCGTGCTGCTATTGGATGGAGTCTTCCCCAACCTCTCCCTCTCTCCTCGCTGGATCAAGGCGTGGGAGACGTCATCGGGATGCACGTGTGTTGAACGGGGAGGCGCCGTTGTTCGGCGCTTAGATCGGAATCAACCGCGATCTGAATCGCAGCGAGTACGACTCCGTCATCCGCGTTCTTGCAACGCTTCCGCATCACGATCTACAAGGGTATGTAGATGCACTCATCTTCCCCTCGTTGCTAGATTACTCCATAGATAGATCTTGGTGATGCGTAGGAAAAATTTTGATTTTCTGCTACGATCCCCAACATCGAGTGCCTCTTTGTGCCTTTGCTCCAGCTCGCGAGTCCGCCGCACGACAAGGGCCTCGAGCTCCTCATCCTTGCCGTGGAGCGTTGCAGCAAGCTTCGCCTCACGCGCGGAGAGGTCTTCTTCCTGGGAGTCCAATGCGGCTTGATGCTGGTTCCGGGCGGCCTCGGCCGCGGCAGCCAAATTCGCTGCCTCTTCCTAGGCCTTCTGAATGTCAGACATCTTCATGGTGAGCTCTACATCGCGCTTGGCCAATTCCCCCTGAAAGGTCCTCTGCTCCTCGGGAGTCTGGTGAAACCAGGTCTGCGCCTCAGCAACGCGCGCCTTGAAGTCCACCTCCGCCTTGTCCACCGTTGCCATCTTGGACTTAACCTTGTCCAGACGGGCACGGTAGAGCACTTGGAGCTTTCGGAAATTGGCCCCCATAGCACGAAAAAGCTGCTCTTCTGGAGAACCATCGCCGCCAACGCCCGGTTCATCGACCACCTCGAGCCCGGTGGCGGCGAGCACCTCGCCATGAAATACTTCCCCTTCGGCGGGCGCTCGGGAACTTGACACCCCTGGAAGATGGACGAAAAGATCGCCGCCCACCTTCAGATATCTGCCGGGGCCCGAGGCTGTGGAGGAAGGAGGTTGTTCATCAACCACCTCTTCCTCGGTTGTGGCCTTGCCGGCCTCCCCGGCAGGCCCACCGCTGGCACCCTCGGCAGAAGCCTCGCCGGTCGCTTTGGCGGCCCCCGTAGCGGTGTCCTCAGCAGCATCCTTGGCGGCCTCCTCGGCGGCAATCCTGTCGGCCTCCACCGCGGCCTTCTCAGCAATATTCCCAACAACGGTATCCACGTCCTCCATATCTGCTGAAGGAGGGCCTGGGCAGTAATGGGAGCGATGAAGCCAAGAAAAAGAATAAGGGAAAAATAGAGACGGAGGACAGGCGACTCACCAGTGCCAGGTCGTGGAGCGAAAGTCCCCTCCCCGCCAGTATTTGGCGCCATGGCGGAGTCACCAGCGCCCAAGTTCCCCTCTTCCTCCATGGGTGTGGGCTCCGTGCTTTATGCCCTTGCCGGGGACGCCCCTCGCGGCGGTGTAGTCGATGGGGGTGGTGTGTTGGGGGTAGCCCTCTGCGGCTCCTCCTGCTGCCGCTCCCTTCCTACAAACCCGACAAGGTCAGCACCATAGCATCGTACACCTACCACATGTCGAGTAAGAGGAGGGTGACGAACTTACGCTGGGGGCTGTGCCGGGGGCTGCTCTCCGGGCTGCTCAACACCACCAGTGGCGTCTCTGAGGCCCCAGCCGAGGGCTGACTGCTCGCCGAGGCCTTTGCCCTCTTCACCCTCTGGGCCAACGTCTCTGCATCCCTGCAAAAGCAAAAATAGATCAAGATGAGTGACTTAATTCAGGGGAATGGAAATGGCAGTAATGAACGGAGTACTTAATCGTCATCCATCTCCTCCTCTTCCACCACTTTCCTTTTCTTCTTCGGGCTGAGAGGCCCAAGATCAAAAGGGAGCTCCGCGCCAACATCTGAGTCGACATCTGCCGGAGGAGGCGAAGAAGGCGGGGTTTGTGCGCGCCCAGATGGGGAAGGGGTTGTTGCCTTCTTCTTCTCAGCGGCCTTCATCAGCCTCTTCGCTGCCGTGGCCCTCGTGTGACGCCCCGACCCCTCCAGGGTCAATTAAGGCCGCGTAGCCCTGCCGGGCCGGACCGGCTCACCGGAACTAGCCCACCGCAGGACTCGCCCTCTTCCCCTGGCTGGCGTCGAGCCCGCCGCCACGTCCTCCTCCGACGACGACTCGTCGACCGCTTCTTCGACAAGCGGAGCTCCAGTACTGGTGCTGCTAGCCTCCCCGGCGGCCGCCGCCCACCGGGCGAGCTCCTCCTCCTCCGCAGCCGTTGCGGCCTCGTCCTCCACACCCCCGGCACTGCCGGCCTCCATGGCAAGTTGTGCCTCCCTCGCCCTAGTGGCGATGTAGTCCAGCTCTGCCTGGGTGGTGTCCATGACAAGCCACCGCTCGGCGTCAGCATTGACATACACCTCAACCAGGGAGTCAAAGAATTGTTGCACATCCGCGTCCGCCGGCTCCTTCCAGCTCGGGACACGACCGTGCGCGTTACAGTCCGGCATCATAGCGATGATCTCGGACCGGCGTGAATTATTGCACAACGGGACCACCCCCGCTGGCAGCTTGAAAAACGGCCCCTTGATGGCCTTGTCGGCCTTTGCGGCAGCCCTCGCGGCCTTGCCGGTCCGTTCGACCTCGCCATCACGACCCACATCAAGCTGGAAAAGCCGCTGGCAGAAATGGGCATGTGCCATCACCGTGAAATTGTGATCGAGGCCAGGACGGAGTCGCATAACGTCAGCCGGATTCGTGAACAGCCAGGCTGGTTTCCCCTTGTTATGCAACGGGGCGATCCGATGGCGAATAAAGTCCGCCCCGATCATCTCAAGGGTGAGTCCAGCCTGGGTGAGCCGGAGAATCCTGGTAGTGGCAACGGTGAGCCTCCCGTCGGCGACATCGACATCGCTCCAGTCACTGCCACGGACCGGCGGCACTCGACGGACCTTGCAGAATTTTGGCGGGTCTTCATCTTCAATCCAGCACCACCAGCCACGCCATTCATCCCACCTCTCCTTCACGGCACCGTCTGGGTACGCCCCCTTGGATATTGGGATCCAAGTGATGCACCCAGAGACGGCACCTCCCGGCTGGATCCGAGGGGAGAAATAATGGCGGAAGAGCGCCGTGTTGGGCTGCACCCCGATGAAGCCTTCGCAAAGGTGCGCAAAGAAAGCCATGCACGCCACCGCATTCGGAGTAAAATCCAAGAGGCAAAAGCCGAAGGTGTGCATGATGTCGCAGAAGAAATCGGAAAAAGGGGGACATAACCCGCAAGAAAGATAGTCGACGAAGAAGGGATACCGATTTGGGCCCGGATCGGCACAAGCGGCAGGAATGACGCGCGTCGCCGGATGTCCCGAATTCTCTCCCCCCGTCTTCACTCCCCATAGAGGCTTGAAGGAGGCCCGGAGCTCGTGGACGTCAACCGTCGAGGGGAAGAAGAAGGCGGACTTCGTCCGGTCCCCCAATAGCGTGTTCTCTGGCGGCTCCATAGACCCAGCGCCCTTGGCCACCCCCTTGCCCTTGACGGATTTGGACGCCATGGCGGCTAAGAAAGTTAGAGGACAGAGGGAGGGGGATGGCGAAGCAACGACGGCAGGCGACGGCGGAAGCTTAGGAAGGAAGGAAGAGAGGAAACGGCGACTCTGAGATTGGAAGAGGCGCGAGGAAAGGGGAGAAAGTGAGCAGCGCGCCCGCGGTTATTCCTTCTTATGGGGGAAAACGCGGGCCGCCTCCTTTCACATTAACTATGACGTGACGCATGCGTGCAACCGACCCCACGCATGCCGCCCACGTCATGCACACCCCTCCACGCCGCGCCACACGCGCGCGGATCGTGGGAGGCGCAGCGCGCGGAAAATCTTACTGCGATGAAAACCGTCCCGCCTGCCCGCGCACCGTTCTCGGCCTAGCCCAACAACGCGTCGCGCTTATGTGTGGCCCAGGCCCGGGGGCTCCTGTCGGTGTACAAAAAGGGGGGGACACTTTTGTACCCCTATGACTGTGCACGGGCAGTCTGAGCCACGGGCACCGCCACCACACCAAGCAAGGCAAGGGAGGTGAGCCAGGGTAAGACCGAAGCATCAAAGAACAAGACCACAAAGAGCAAAGGGACGAAGCGGGTTCCCCCGGCAAGATCCTTGCAGGGAGCCAGTTTTAGCAGCCCCGGCAAGATCCTTGCCGGGGCCGGCTTTAGCAGCCCCGACAAGACCCTTGCCACGGCAGCTCGCCCCACGCCTACGGAGCAAATCACCCTTGAGTCCACTGCCCCCCTGGGGCAAGGATTCGAGAGACATCCTCGTGGTGGCATGCAGATCTTTGTGAAGACATTCAAGATCAAATACGCACTAAGAAGACGACGACCCTTGGCGGGATCCCAGTCAAGGAAGACCACAAGACCTCCGGCAAGCATCTTGTCGGGGATGGCAGCAGGCGCCACGGCAAGACCCTTGTCGGGGCCCCGGCAAGGCCCTTGCCGAGGACATCCGCAGGGCCACCATCAGGCCCATGCCGACTAAACTTCCACCGCCTTATGCAGCTGCCGACCCAACCAGCTGGGTAGGCACCTGCGTGGCGACATGCAGATCTTCGTGAAGACCCACCATTGCGCCACCTCAGCTGCCTGCCTACCTACATGGCATCTCAGGCATCACTGGCCAGGGCGCGTGTCGACACAAGAAGGGGCGGCGACGGACGATACAGCTCTCACCCTCCGTCCCCGATAAAGCAAGGACACCTAAGCAAGACGCATTAAATGTGCCTTGTCATGTAATGCGAGGGATAACCTCGCATCACTGTACCCTTTCCACCTCCTGTGTGCCGCTGTGGCAACCCCTTTTCCCTGTAAAAGGAGGCCCGAGGCGACCAGGAGGGGGATTCGGCTTTTTGGAGCTCCTCACGCCCCATAGCTAGCTGGAGAACACAGATATACAATCCACCAAAGCAGGAGTAGGGTTTTACGCATCCTCGCGGCCCGAACCTGGATAAACGAACAGTGTGCTATCTGTTTGATCCGCTCTTCTCTCAACCCCGCGCCCCGCAACCATAGTAGGGATTCTTGTGATCCCATAGGTGTCGATCCAATACACCGACAGAGGATTCAGCTCCCGCAGGAGAAAACGCCACACACGCCACCTACTAGACGTTCTGCCATCCGCCGCCTAAATCTTATCGCTTATGGGTATAAGTATTGCAGTTACTGGGCACATTCTGGCTTAGCAAGTCGAGCCGAAAGGCGAGGCTATCTCTTGGGCCGCCCCTTTGTTTGAACCTCCTCTTGGCGCTCGCCCTTGTCGCTGACAATCCCTCCTCCCTTGGACACGGCTTGACCCCAAGCTGGTGCTCGCGGGAATCTTTGCTGCAAAGCAATCTTGTCCTCCCACGTAGCCAACTCCATCGGTGTCGAATTCCGTTTGACCAGGACTTGGAGAACTGAATCAGAACCACGTCGTGCCACCCGTTGCTACACGACCTGCTCAGGGAGTTGGAATTGGTCCTCAGGAGAAGGAAGAAGGGTTAGCACCTGGCAGTCTGGTGTAAGCACTTTCTTGAGCAGAGAAACATGGAACACTGGGTGAACTTTACTTGTAGATGGCAAGTCCATGTGGTATGCCACTTGCTCTATTCGTTCCAACACTTCAAATGGACCATAGAACTTGAACGCCAATTTATGATTTGCCCGGGGGGAGGGGGGCACTGATGACTGGAGGTATGGCTGTAGCTTAAGGAACACCTTGTCACCAACTGCAAATTCTGGATCAGAACGATGCTTATCAGCCTGATTTTTCATTCGTTGTTGGGCTCGCAGCATATGTTGTTTCACTGAATCTAGCACCATGGCACGATCAGACAGCCACTGTTGAAGATCATTAGTCTGGACTGTATCATCAGCAGAAAGACCAAAGTGACAAGGACTGTGTCCATAGATTATCTCAAATGGCGTTTTCCCTATGGCTGAATGCCAATTGGTATTATACCAGTATTCACATAGGGGGAATCCGCTTGGCCTAATGAGAAGGGTGTCCACTGACAAAGCAGTGTAAGGAGCATTCCATTTGTTGATTCACCTGTTCGGTTTGACCATCAAATTGTGGATGATGAGCTGAGCTCATCCTAAGCAAGATGCCTGAATTCTGAAAGAGTTCACTCCAAAACTTGCTAGTGAAAATCCGGTCACGGTCAGATACAATTGAGAGGGGCATGCCATGTAGCTTGTAGACAAAATTCAGGAATGCATCAGCAACTGTTTTAGCAGTATACGGATGGTGCGGGGGAATAAAACGCCCATACTTGGAAAGTTTATCAATGACCACAAGCAAACAGTTGTAATGCCCTGATGTTGGTAGTCCTTCCACAAAGTCCATTGTGACCATTTCCCAAGGAAGAGAGGGGATCGGTAAGGGCTGAAGGAGGCCAGGGTATGGAACCCTCTCGGGTTTAGCTTGTTGACAGCTGAGGCATTGCTGCACATACGATACTATAAATCCTCTCATTTTTTTCCATCTGAACAATTGTCTGATACGTTTGTAAGTCACTGGAAATCCTGAGTGGCCACCCAAGGGGTTGTCATGGAAAGCAACACATATTTTGTTGTGGATATTAGGGTTATCACCCACCCAAACACATTTCCCTTGCCTGAGGATTCCAGCTTTAAGAGAAAACTTATCATTGGCTCCAGGGGATACTGTCAGCTGTTGTATCAATTCAGTTGCAAAAGGATCATTGCCATAGCTCTCGAGAATTTCATCCAACCAAGCTGGTTGTGCAGAAGAAATGTGTTGTAACTCTAGCAATATGTCTGTAGATATGGGAGGTCTCCTGGATAATGAATCAGCAGCACTATTTTCTACTCCTTTTTTATATTCAATAGGATATTGCAAGCCTAGAAGCTTAGTTAGTGCTTTTTGTTTCCATCTGGTGTGTAATCTCTATTCAGTTAAACAAGCCAGACTTCTTTGATCAATTCTGATAACAAATTCAGACACTTGCAAGTACTGCCTCCAATGCTCCACTGCTAACAAAATTGCTAGGTATTATTTTTCATAGACTGATAGGGTTTGATTTCTGGGTCCAAGGGCCTTACTGACATAAGCAATAGGATGTCCTCTTTGCATCAGTACTGCTCCAAGTCCTAGATCACAGCCATCAGTTTCCACCACAAGTTTCTGTGAGAAATATGGTAATGCTAGTACAGGAGCTGACATTAAAGCTTGTTTCAGGATTAGGAAAGCTTGTTGTTCATTGTCTGTCCAATGGAATGGAACCCCCTTTTTCAACAAATTTGTCAAGAGTTTGCTCAATATATCATAATGAGAGATAAACTTCCTGTAAGAACCTGCAAGACCCAAAAATCCTCTAACTTCTTTAGCAGACTAAGGTACAAGACATTCTTTGATAGCAGATATTTTTGAAGGATCAGTTGCAACCCCCTGGCCACTGATAATATGTCCCAAATAGGAAATCTTGGTCTGAGCAATTTTCAAAACTTCAGCTAAATGCTGCAGGTGTAGCTCAGTATATCATCAAAGAAAACCAGCACAAATTTTCTGATGCAGGGAGATAAGGTGTCATTCATAGCAAAGTTGAATGTGTTGGGACCTCCGGTAAGACCAAAGGATAGGACTAAAAGCTCAAAATGGCCAATATGATTTTGAAAAAGCAGTCTTATGTTCTTCTCCTGGTGCCAGTCTGATCTGGTGGTATCCTGATCCTAGATCCAACTTGGAAAACCAGCAAGCACCTGCAAGTATATCAAGCAATTCATCAATAATTGGGATGGGATACTTGCCCTTCAGTGTGA
The DNA here is from genome assembly GCA_902687465.1 of Secale cereale. Classification (NCBI taxonomy): domain Eukaryota; kingdom Viridiplantae; phylum Streptophyta; class Magnoliopsida; order Poales; family Poaceae; genus Secale; species Secale cereale. Next base: position 135,974,840 of record LR738715.1, read on the forward strand.
TAGCATTTAACTTTTTGTAGTCAAACATTGGTTTCCATGTTTTGTCCTTCTTCTGCACCATAATCATGGGTGAAGAAAAAGCACTATTGTTGGGCCTGATAATCCCAGATGTAAGCATTTCCTGTACTTGATTCTCCATCTCATCTTTCAGGGCTGGTGCAATTCTATAAGGTCTGCTATAGATGGGTTGTGCTCCAAGAATCAATGGAATAGTGTGGTCATATTTTCTTCTTGGGGGAACACCAGTTGGAGCTTCAAAAATAGGAGCAATTTTTTTGCAGTAATTCCTTAACTTGAGGAGATATATCAGACACAGCAGTAGTTTCAGTAACCAACATAGCTGACAGCACAACTAAAGCAAGCATTTTAGGAGCAGCATCCTGGCCCAGCAATGTGATAAGGTTACCTTCCAACTGAAAGGACATCCAATGAGCAACCCAATCAATTTGCATGGGGTTGTGAGCAGCTAACCAGTCCAATCCTAATATACCATCATAGGATCCCGGAGGAAACACATTAAAGTTGCTGGTAAACTCATGTCCATCACAACACCAAGTTCCATTTAGCAATTGTTGATTGCAAGATACCATAGCACCATTAGCTACCTTAACCATCCTGATGGGCATCTGAGAAATCCCCTTGACAGAAACTGCAACAGCACAATCCAGAAATGTGTGAGTACTACCTGAGTCGGCCAGGAACACTAGAGATTTTCCTTGCAGATGAACCTTCAACTTCATAGTGGTTGTTGCTGGAGCTGATAAGTCCCCCAGTGCTACAGCAGAAATACTAATGGCATTTGCTTCAGAAGAAACTGAATCTTCTGAGTCACTGTGTTCAGAAAGCATACTTTGTACATAATCTAGCATCTCATGTACTACATGAAATTGAACTTCTTGTTTGCAACGGTGTTCCTTAGCCCACCGTTCTCCACAAATGAAGCATAAACCCTTGGATTTTCTGTAAGCACGAAGAGCAGACTAGGGTTCTTCGGAGGCAGCAGGGCACTGTAACTCAGAGGGACGTTTGTCCTCCACCATTTTACTGGCCATTGTCCTGCTGGATAATATGGAGTTGCGTCTGTTGGGCACTGAACCAACTGGCTTCATTGAACTATCTCCCAACTCTTAAGTTAACAAGGCCAAGGCGTACGCAGAGTCCAGGTCTGCAGGTTGTTGGATGCCCACCATGAGTCTGACTGATGGAGTTAAACCTTCCATAAATTGAGTTACATAGTGTACTGGATTAGGATTAGTTTCATACGCAGTCAATTGATCATATAACTCGGAGAATCGCTCCATATATTCTTCTACCGTGCTAGTCTGATAGACATGGAACGGTTGCCTTGGAATATTCTGGTGCTTGTTACGCCCAAAACATGACTGCAATAGTTCGCAGAATTCAGTCCAGGATACATTAGGTGCCCAACGTTGCACTGACTCGAGCCAATGGGTTGTTGTGCCCTCAAACAAAGCAGAAGCAAATGGTCTTCACTGGGCCTGCGGTGTGTTCCAAAACCTGAAGTAATCCTCACAGCGAGATTGCCATAATTTTGGCTTTGAACCATCAAATCGTGGCAGTTTGATTTGGGGACCAAAACTCATAGCATCAGGTTGGTAAGGCCGAAATCCTTCACTAATAGCCACAATCTGACGCGGTGGCGGAATTGGATCTACTGACATATCTCAGGCAGGTGGTGGAACATATTTGGGGCCTGAAATCCTCTGCTCCACGTCAGATCGAAATCCGTCAGAGCCGCTAGAGCCTGTACGCATAGCAGCCTCCCGCGGAGACGATGGTGCAGTCGGGGATGAAGTCGCTCCCTTGTCAGCCCCGATCTCGCCCTGCAGCTCATCCAGATCGATGCCGATGGCTAGCTTGACGTCATCGATGCAGCCAGAGAGCATGTCCAGCTTGGTATCCAGCTTGGCGAAGGTCGCCGTCATCCCCTCGCTGCGCTCCATCATGGTCTTGGATAGGGCAGCATCGAAGTCGGCGCGATGAAGGTCGTAGATCACCTTTGTCCCAGAAGAAATTTTCTCCATGGCTTCTGCTCATCGTCGAACAGCGAGTCGTGTATGGTCGCGGTGGCCGGGAAGATCCAGAGCGGAAGGTGGAGAGGGGAAGGGAAGCTTTGATACCAAATTGTGAGGGCTTAGGGTTTGGATTCGTCCATTGCCATGGTTCTCAACCTACAAGGAGGGGAATTACAGAGGGAGGATTCAACTCTCGCAGGAGCAAACGCCACACACGCCACCTACTAGCCATTTTGCCATCCACCACCCAAATCTTATCGCTTACAGGTATAAGTATTGCAATTACAGTGCCCATTTTGTCCCAGCAAGCCAAGCCGGAAGGCGAGGCTGTCTCTTGGGCCACCCCTTTGTTTGAACCTCCTCTTGGCGCTCGTCCTTGTCACTGACACATTCTCAGCTCCTCGGAAAGCCGGAGTTCTACCGCCACCGAGGTGAGACCGTCTTCGGTTTAAAGCATGGGGATCAGGTGACGCATCTCTTCGTCTATCATATCTTTGTGCATAGGAATGCCACATGTAATTAAGATGCTTTTGGTTTTTACCTTGTCAGATCAACAACTTTTGTGGGGAGCACGGTATGTTCATCTAATATGCACGCGATGGGCTAGATATACATGCCCGGTCGTCATGGTTTTTTCTGCTGTTGGGACTAGTAGCAGTAGCGGTTACTAATTTCTTTGGAGAAGATCAAAATGGGTGATACTAGGAGTATATTGGTGAGTACCTCTCTCCTTGCTAACCTCGTGACACGGGCTATTTATGTCTTTGTTCAAACCTTTTAATTAACCTTAGTGCAAATGACATCCTATCAGACATCTAAGTATCTAACTCTAACGTACAACATTTTATCTAGCAACCCACAAGATACCAAGCAAGGATATATGTACCAGTTATTTTGTGCATATTACCTGAAAGAAAATTTATTTTGTGCATATTATCTGAAAGATAAGTTATTTTGTGCACTTATAGGTTACTTTCGTTTTATATTTAAACTTCCAGACTGGATGCATTTCTTGTTGACCTTATAAGTAACACCGCATCATTCATCGTACCACGCTCCTGATTTTATTCATGTCAAATGATGTAGCCATTGAAACAATGGTAGTCATATATGTCCCGCGGAAGAAGCGGATAACATTCGTTCATTACTACAGGAGGTAGATGATTGTGTTGACCCACCAATGAGCTGCTACAGTTTCTACAATTTTCAGACTCGCCATATTAAAGGCAAATTATTCTTCTTGGAAAGCTGGTACGGCTGGGCTGTAGGAGCCTCTGCTCTTCTTAGAGCCACAGCCGAATTCCTGAAATCCAGAAAATGTGATCCTAGCACAAGAGAGCATTTTGGAAAAATTATCCATGTAGACTGCTCTATGTGGAAAAATAGAAGAGTTGTGCAAAGGGCAATCGTGGAGGAGTTAAACCTCGACCATTTAATGCCCATGTTTGATAAGCAAGACGAGGATGATGATTTTAGTGGGATAGACTTTAGCTCCAGGGTAGAGATACCAAGCATCGTGAGAGAAATCAACGCGTATCTAAGAAATGAAAGATTTCTGATGATTTTTCATTATGGGGGAGAAGAAGTAATTGATCTGAGAGTCCGGCATTCCTGAATTTGGATCCTATGCTTTAGGAAAATTGTTATGGAGCGGTTATGTAAGATTTTAGCTCTCACCGAGAGGAGAAAAGTTGAAGTTCAATTCTGGTTATTTTATAGTAATTCGTTTATGTATTAAGGGTACTTCAACCATGAGCCCACTATTGTGTGGTTCATTGCGTGAAGAAGCTGCTGAACTGGTTGGTTACACCGGCATGGATGACTCAACCCAACAATAGTTTTTGAATTGCTTCTTATACTCACTGTTCCTAACAGAGAAATTACATGGAAACCTATTAGTGTTGACTATGCTTGGGATACTCATGCTTGCAACTACTGGATATGTGATGGCATCCTTCAAGGGGACAAAGCTTATGAGGTTGGCAGCGCATTGCATGGAGTGATGCGAATGTTGTGCTATCCATCTGACAGAATAAAAGGATTGGTAGACATGGAGAACATCGACATGGAGAACAATATGAACGTTGGATTTCAATCTCATCCAACCAATAAAGATATCAGGACATCTCAATTGTTCCTGTCAATGCATCATCCTATTTCCTAACAGTTGAGGGCAACAATCAACTACAACTACAAAATGGTATGTTTCAACTAGCCATGAACCTCCACGTGCTAAAACTCCACAAGTGCAGCTTTGATTTTGCACCCCCTCCTTTCCGATGCTGCCACAACCTAAGATTCCTTTGGCTCGACCATTGCACAAACTCGGGGGGGATCAAGGTGGATGGCAATGTTTCCCAACCCTGTTGGTGCTTGATATACGCTTCACGGATTTTGTCTTGCCGATAGAGATGACTGAGCTGATGACCAATCTCAGGGAAGTAAATACAAAGGGCATCTCATGGAGGAATTTAAGTCATGCATGGAAAAAGCTACACAACCTTTACAAGCTCTGAGTGGCCGAATCCTTAGATGTTATCACGGTCGACACATGCTCTTCCGTTGATATGATAAATCTTGAGCTCTTGGACTTATCGGATAACATTCATATGGAATCACTGCCTGCAGTGTCATCATCAGGGAACTTGAAGATGCTTGTTCTTGATGGTTGTTCCAGATTGGAGCATGTTGCACTCGAGGGAGCCACTCGACAATTTGAGAGTTTTAGCTTTGATGGTTATATATGGCCCAGCAGTGAAATGGACACATGATGTACAACTCCCAAAAACAGAACTGCGTCCCAAGTCCCGCAATGCTTAACTTCCAGAAGCAAAGATGAGACGGATCTCCCTAAAGGGTTGTGATCGCTTTCACAACATATTCTTGCATGCATTACCCAGTCTTGAGGAGTTGGACCTCTGTGGCACATCTGTTAAAACACTTGACCTCTGTACAATGGGTATCCCATGGCTCAAGAAACTATTCCTGCTGGGTTGTGAGCAACTTTGTAGCCTACTCTGGAATCAAAGCAACACTTCATTAGAAGTTCTACATGTTGACACTTGGGGGAAGAGTAAACCATCGTTTTGCTTTGGAGACCATACATCCCCTGTCTTTGGGTTACTTATGGCTTTTACGGATGGAAGGTTCTTTTGGTCTGCAATGAGAGGACTCCAGTGGTGGAGTCCTATGTATAGCTACAAGGTGCACGTCCATATATCTTCTATGATCCAAAGCCAAGTCAACATCACCAAATGTATTGACATGCTTGGTCCTAGCCAAGAGGGCTTTGTTCCAACAAGGCCCTTCTTACTCCCTCCGTCTAGGTGAATTAGACATCTTAGAAGGTGCACCGCAACCTAGGCGCAAAGAGATTGGGCAAGGAAAAAAATTGAATCACGGATGAAGACAATCACATCATTTCTTTCTCAATTAAAAGCGTGCTATTAATTAGAAGATATCTTTAAAACCCAATAGTGTGCCGCATAAATTGCATGCACTGGTCCTCCAATTAATAGATGTGGTCTAATTAATATGCATGCAACTAGTACTACTCTTTGGCGCCTTAGTGTTTTGGGATTATTTTATTTTCGTAAGGTGACTTACACACCTAGACGGAGGGAGTACCTTACAATGATATTGTACTTAAGAAGGATATTGACACATGTTGGTCCTTGGTGTGGGACCACCGACAACTTTATCCTTTAGGTGTGCATATCGAGATTGGTGAAGGAAGCCACCATTTATAGAGCATTAATGCCAATGAAGATTGCAAATATTTCATAGACTATCAAGTTCAATCATTGCATGTGCATCAGAATATCTTGATCACAACCGTCCTTCCGGGGGAATCAAGGTCTTGGATCCATCTAGAATGGTGTCATGTTGAGGGGTGCCCCAAGCTACACACTTTGTTCCCTGCTCATGAACATAGGTTCTTTGAATCACTAAGGATATTTTTTTGCATCTGATCTCCCAATGGCCTATTGCATCTGGGGTAGAAGCATTTTTCATCACTCCTCCAGCTTTGAAGACCTACAACACATATACTTGCACAATTGTCCACGGTTGGTATTTGTCCTCCCTATTTCTTCCTTCACCTTGCCAGACTTGGAGACCATACAAATTGCACACTGTAGTAATCTCCAACATGTATTCCCACTGAACGACGAGTGCCCTCGAGAGATAGCATCTGGAGTAACATTCAAGAAGCTGAAGCACATCAAGTTGTACCATCTCCACAAACTAGAGCAGATATGCGAGACTAGACTGATCACCGCACCGGCCTTAGAGACGATCAGCCTCAGGGACTGTTGGGGCCTGAGACGGCTACCAGCCGTGTCTCGTGAAGGTCCCAAACCGGTGGTGGACTGCGAGAAGGACTAGTGGGATAGGCTGGATTGGGAAGGATCTGAGGCCAACCATGAACCATCGCTCTTCAAGACATGCCACTCGGCTTACTACAAGAAGACCCTCCCGAGGATCTCCGTTCTAAGGTGCGTTCGATGTGGATTTTTTTCTACTTGTAGATAATAGATTAGGCAAGTGTCATTGATTCACTATAAGATTAGTTGACGTTTCTGATTTCCATTCTTCATGACCCAGGTAATCTGAATCACGCAAAGGGAGGTTGATCGCCTTACATCAACCATGCATCAGTCTATTGGTGTCACAATCAAATTGTGATCTCTCACAACTCTCAAGTGTTTCCCATGTTTGGTGTGATTTGCATCTAGGTGTGTTTGTCACAAGATCCATCTGCAGCCCGGTGCGGGTGCAAGCAAGTCTTTGCTGCTATGTGTTTGCACAATGAGGAATAAATGGTGCGCTTTCTACAGCAAGCTATACCTGATGTGGATATGCTTCATTGGATTAGATTGGATTGGATTGGTGTGTCACGCGGCACTGGATTGCTCCAGCTTGGTGTGGTGTTCACGATCAAGCTTGCTGGCTTGTGTTGGTTTACATTACTTTTGTAATAGCATGGTTGTTTGTGTCCACCCGGGCATGCACCCTAGCGCGCGCACGCATGCGTGATAGATGAACCTAAGCTGAACTATAAGCTAAGCGAGTAAAGTCTAAAAACCTTGAACTTGTACGTCTGGTTGAAATTAAACCCTCACCTCCTAATCCCTGAAGTTTGTATTCTATACTTACTGATCCCGATCAATTCTGACCCTGACCAAGTCTAGACTAGTTTGGTGGAGTAGGAAAAACATAATCCCTGCCCGGATCACCCACTAATCTCACTGACTAGGTAGACCCACATGTCATATTCATCTTCTCTCTCGACCTCTTTCTCTCTTCTCCCCATAACTGCATCTGCTTCTCCTACTGCCGCGCACAAAATGAAATGACACGGCAGCTCGGTGATGCTGGTTGTGCGGGGGCAAACGTGGGGCTTGCCGGCCAGTGGCATGCAACCCTGTGAAGCATCTGTACGATGGCGCGTGCGGTGGTGCAGAGACAGGCGGAGCGCAGCTCCATGGAAAGGAACCGAGGAAGACGGCATCCGATGGCTAGCAGTACTAGTTTTCTTCAGCTGCATGTGGGAAGCTAGCTAGCCTCAAGGATCCATCAGTTCCTTTCTCTACACGTGCGTGTCTTCAAGATCGACCAATCGACCAAGAGTGGCTTCAGTACTTACGCTCGTGGCGCAGGCCGCGACACAGCCGCTTCGAGCAAGTTGACCGCGGACCGGCAGCCTTGGCGCCCTGCAGCGTCAATGCGGCAACATCGTACGCGGCGGCGACCATCTCGGGCGTCCGGTACGTGCCCAGATCCCAAACCTCTGACCATCGTCGCGGACGCATGTGGACCCATCTCCCATCCTTCCTTCTCTTGACTGTCGGCCCGTGAGAACCGTCGCGAGACGACCTGGGCGGCTCGATTTGCAAGGGCGTGCGGGTCCGCGCAAGATAGGAAGGAACAGCGGGAGGAGGGAGATGAATATGACGTGTGGACCCTTATTGTCAGTGAGAATAGAAGGTGAATTCAGTTGGGATTGCCTTTCTTCCCGGTGTGCCAAACAAATACAAGGTCGATATTGACCGGGATTGGTAAGTATAGAGTACTGATTTCAGGGATTAGAAGGTGAGGATTTAATTTCGACGGGACATATGAATTTAAGGTTTTTTTTAGACTTTACTCTAAGCTAAGCGGTCCGATCAGGTGGAGACGACGTGGACAGTTAGCGCCCGCATGGCATGAGTTGACGGCTGCCAAATCAGCATGTATGTAGACACAAAACCGTCTAATAGACCGTATGTGACCCTCTAAAACAAGTTTAGTGATTGTATTTCCAGTATTTCTAACCATAGGGACTAAAGTGGACACCGGCACAACTTATGAGCACTGTAGTGAATTTTTCTCATCCTTTAATTAAGTTATTAGTAGGCCTTATCTGCCCATATGGCAATCCTTTAATTAAGTTAGTTGCGCCCAAGTAGTGTTCGGGTGCTTGCCTCGTCATCCCTTTTGTAATCGGCGCGATTTATCTTACTTGCTGCTCTACCCGTGTCTGTAGGAAGGTGCCACACCTTTGATTATGGTCAATGTCAAGTTAAATTTCTGTTGTTGGAACCTTTGTGGTCTTTACAACCGATGTTCATTTCTTCCAAGGGACGTGAACAAATCACAGGAGGACCAAAACCACCTCACAAGCGATTTTATATATAAGCATTAAAAGAGACATGTTAGCTACACTCAAGTAAAACCTATACAACAGCGAAATCCAGGAAGGCTCTGATGAGCATGGGAGCATGCTTGATTTTGATTATCTGGATTCCTAAGAGCTGGGTTCCACAAAAGCAGATCTGCTAGTCCGCGGAAGAATTAGACCTTCGCTAAATAACCAAGGGAGACCTCCTGATCAAATCCAAGGTAGCAATCTGACACAACAATCAGCTTTGCCTCCTGAAAAGAGTATCCTCTCGTCAAAACATTTAAAAGTGCAAAAAAAAAAAGGACCATGTAATTATCTAAGCACAACGCCAGCACATGGAAATCAGAGTCTTCATTGAAAAAAAAAAACATGTCCTGCATTTGCCCAGATCCCAAGTTTATACAGCAATCTGACAGAATCCACCAAGAACTATGGATGGACATATTAGGTCTGCATATTGTTCAGATTCAACATTTATACAACAAACTGAAATACTGAATAACAACAGATGCATAGCGAATGGCCAAACATGGCAAGGGTAAAAAGGCAGAGCTAATATATTGGCAATTTGGTGTCGGCTCTAGCATATAGTAAGGCTCATCATTTAGATTGATGCTCAATTATTATTATTTATCAAGTAAAAAAAATAGATGATTCTTGGGCACAAATGTCAAGTCAATCAAGCAGAACGATATATTCGCACTGAGCTTTGTTTAGCCTGGCAATTCACATGTGGAGGAATTATTACCTGGATATTTAACATCGGTGGCAATTCCATGCGAGTGTTAAGCACACGATCTGCAAAACTAATTCTTTTCAGACCATATAGCTCCGAGCTTGTAATATTCCCCAGGACCAGCCACCAGGCTTCTTGTTTCGCCTACAGAAAACAGCATGGAAAGTTAAATGCAAAGGCATTTATTTAACTTCAGGAACGAACATCGATAAAAAGTCCAAAAGGCAATAATATTGAAGCTAAAGAGGATTTACGAGTACCACATTGGAGCTAATATAGTAACAGTCAGTTACAAGTATAACAGGCAATTATTAGCACAAGATATCATGAGTATACAAACAGTTTCTTAGAACACCGGAAAGCTCTGTAAAAACGTCAAACTGGCAAACTACCCAAATAGTAGTTTTCTGCTACTTGCTTTGCTGAATCTATCACCCGTTTTTTCATTGCACAGGGTAATAATTCTAGGGAGACTTCATGATTATCGACACATGGCAAGTTTGATATGCCAGTAGCAAATCAGAGTTGTGAGCTAATGTATGGTTATTTGCCCCTTAGCACATTGGTTTCTGGCTGAGAAATGGGGCTTTGCCTGAGATAGCTTAAGTTACTTGTTGGTACACTGAAGCTTTCAACAAACCTATCAAGTTTTTGTATAATATTTCAAATGTTAAAAACTTACTGAAAAAATTCCGTGTGGATTTGTTTATCCAATCTATTAAATCAAACACCAACTTGGGATATTTATCACGTTGGATTACGCATTACTAGTATAATACCGCTAAGTATCAAGTTTTTGTATAATATTTCAAATGTTAAAAAATTACTGAAAAAATTCCGTCTCGATTTGTTTATCCAATCTTTTAGATCAAACACCAACTTGGGAGGCTATATTTATCATGTTGGATTACGCATTACTAGTATAATACCGCTAAGCATACATTACAGTTCTCGAAAGTACCACTATCATGTCAAAGGGTTTTGTAAAATTACTCCATTCACCTGTAAGTATATGTCACCATGGGATCCATGCAGTAAAATATTGTCTGACTATATGTACTCCTCTGTCCCATAATATAAAATGTTTTTTGACAGTGTGTAGTGTCAAAAAAATGTCTTATATTATGGGACGGATGGAGTAGATAATACCATAGATATGACTTGCAGGTCGTGAAACTTTCGTTAGTATATCATTGTAAAGCACTATAACAGAATCTTGCATTTGAGGCCATAAATGGACAAAAGTTTAACTAATGTAACAGCAGTCTGATCCAATGATGCAATGCCAACAATGAGATGCAAGCAGTACTTATAAATCATAGCAATTTTACATAGTCACTAACCTTAGGGAATTTAGAGGAAAATACTCTTGGCGAACGACGTGTATTTTTAATTTGCATTCTAATGTTCAGCATTTGAGGTTTCGACTGCCCCTTATCTTCATTCTGTAGCTTAACTTTAACATCAAGGCGAGGAAAATGTTGCAGATCCTGCATAATACAAACATAATATTCACAATATGATTTTCATTTCTATCCGGCGGTTATAGGAATTGAGGATATTACCAAATGACCTTTATTGCATGGACGACATAAACTATCCAGTGATACAAGTTGTAAAGATACCTCTCCAAAAATACAAGCCGTAAAAGAAAACTGGATAAAACAAAAGTGTGGACTTGCACCACACTACGTGAAAACCCAAGGTTTCAAAAACATTTCTGTTCGAAACAGAATATAATTATCGCTACTATGAGGCTAGAGACTCTTGGGCACAACACAAAAGCATAAGTGGCTGAGCCTAACACAAATAATATTTCTCAGTAATTTTCAAAAGCAGATTTGATAGCACTTCTGTTCCATGCTAAAGATGGGAATACAGATATGCAACTGCAAATCGTATATTTCAGCAGATATCTAAGATCTCTTGGGAAACAAATGTTCTTCCATAGGTGTGTTCTTCCAAAGGCAGTGCAATGGAAGTACAAAGTAGTACCTGATACAACTCTGCAGCAGAAAACGGTTCAAGCAACTTGTGTAATTCTTCACGAGAGCGATCTAGCAAGCTCAGAACTGTTGAAACTCCTCTGCCTTTAAGATGATCTAGAAGGTTATCATTCATGGATGGTAACATCAAGAGTGATGAATCTCTCTCAAACCAGAGACCCTGATAAAAAAATGAAGTTCAGTTCATAAAGAAAAACCCTACTTGGAATTCTGACACTGGTACAATGTTATCCTTCCGTACAGAACCTAGCTACTAGCCTACCAAGATCATCAGAATGAAAGAAAATCTGAATCAACAACATTCACCTGTATGATCATTTGTAGGAGATGCATACATGTCAATGCACTTGAAAGCCAACCACTATTGGCACATACATCAATCATAGCCTGTATAATACGTATGCTCTGATCAAGAATTGACTTCAAGTCAGTGATATAGTCACTAATTGGTAATTCTGCTCTGGAGAAGTGTGCCTGCAAGGCAAACATGGAAAGAAAAAGGTTTAGCACCTCACTGTACATTGTAAAGTGTGTATTAGCCTTAACATCACTTGAACTCCTCTTACCTGGAAGAGTAAATTAGCCTTAACATGTGGGTCATCAAGGTGGTGCTGGTCAACTGAATAAGGGACCTTTTCGCAGAGTGTTCGATTCAAGGTATCCTGAATAGGAGAAAAACATTAGTGCAATCAGAGAGATAACATTGTGACAAAATCAAGTTCAGGGTATTATACTAAGATCATAATGTTTTGATGGACTGGATGTATGGTATTTTTCCACCTCCAAACAAATAGATAATTGCCTTGAATAAAAAGAAAACCAGTTTGCTCTATCCTTCTAATGTGGCAAAACTGGGTACAAGACATTTCAGATTCGCCGCTGCTCATACTCTAAATTTGTGGCTTTCCTGAAATGCATTCGCCAGATCGCGCTGCACAAATTACTGTGATATTGTTTGTCTTAGGAGGGATCAGGTGAAAGTTCTGTTTTCCATTGTGCATGCGTACTTGTGAACCTATACCTATGGACTGACCGACTGATGCATGTTGCAGTACACAGTTGTGCTTTTTATGCCTTGTCTGTTCTACAAAAAGATGTGCTGTAAATTGCTAACGATTTAGGTATATCTAGTGCTACGATGCGCAATTTGTGTTCTGTTTTCTGGCCTTTTTTCTAGGCTGTAACATGGTGTGAATGCCCGGTACACACAGGGGCAAAAGAGACATTTCAGCCACCCCCTCCCTATTGCATATGCTACACCAGCCCCATGTAAAGCCAAAGTGTGCACATGGGTGCGATGCATCATTCCGTTGAGAATCTACCTATATGGTACATAGGCCTCTAGTCTCCCAGTCTATCTCTCTTGTTTGTTCGCTTCCCAGAAGCAAAGCCAAAAATTAGGGTGGCAAAGAGCAAATGCCACAGATTTAGAGTGTCCTTAGCAATTTTTCCTTTAAAACTTTCATGTCAAGGACTGACAGGCTTTGTCGAAGGAACTATAATCCATGTTAATCATTCTATAGACAAAATGGAGGAATGCTTGGTCTTTGGAAAAGAAGGGTTGTAGGGAAACTCACCTCATTATGACGTACAGGAAGCTCGTCGAATTCTGCAGCAGCTGACAGTATGTGCACAAAGGCCTGCAAAAAATAGTCTGAGCTATTAATCCTCTAGCTATTCCAAATCAACTGGTGTTACAAGAGCCAAATAAATAACTACCGGATAAGTAAGGCATCAATTTTACTTACTTCCAATGATGTATTGGGACCAATATTTGACCCAAACATTGAGACTGTAAGGTAACTAAGGTAATATTGTGAAGCTATTTTCCCCAAAATTAAAGACTGCACAGAATGGTCATCCACTTTTATGCATCCACTGTCTTCAAGATCTTCAAGTGTAGTTTCCACTAACCTGTTTGTAAAAAAGCAGGATAGACAGACTGTCATGTGATGTTAAAAGCTAGTGGCAGGTCTAAGCTAAATGAGGTCCTTGTTTATCACCTCGAGAGATAAGCATTCAAGGTATATGTTTCAGTATCTTCCAATCCGTAGTAAGATGGATTAACAACCTGCCGAACAGACATTGCAATAGATGCATATAGCCACATCAGAATTTCATAATGATGTAATGAAGGACTTCTATCAATAGCTTAAGGGTAACAGGTTTAAACCAACGGGAAAACACGACAGTTGTACATATCCAACGTATGTACATCAATTGTAAAGTATTTAGTATCCATGTTAATTATGGTTTTGACCACAGAGAAAATTACAGCCTGAAACAGTGAACATGAAAAATTGTCCAATTAAGTATAAGTTAAAAGAACATAGTTAGGAAAGAGAACAAGATAAATACCAGTCTGCGATATAGATAGGTCCAAGTAAGATAGATAATTGCCTCCTCTTTATTACCAATTGTGCTCGAAACAATCTCTGCATTTATGTGATCGTGCAAGTGCTCCCTCAGATTACTTTCAACAGGGAATGGTTCATACAAGAACTGAAACAATTACAGTAATGAGTGTTAAACTCAAGATGAATAAGCATCGGACTGTTCGTTAGGTAGACAAAGTAACATGCTACCTTCTTATAAAAGCTCTTTTTTGGTTCATGAACAAGAATAACAGCTTTGCCATGTTGGTCATATTGTGGCCGGCCTGCACGACCCATCATTTGCAAAATATCTGTGATAACATAATCAACATATCTTTTTGTTTTCCCATCATAGTATTCAGTACCCTACAAAAAAATGGAGTGAGTGCTCAGATAAATATCGTCAAAGATGAAGAAAATGTGAAGCATCATGTCACCTTGATTATGACAAGATGAGCTGGAAGATTGACACCCCAAGCCAGTGTGCTAGTGCATACCAGTACCTGCCAAAACAATAAATTATGTTACATTTTGCTCAACTATGTGACCAAGTTCATATAAAATAGACTGCAATAACCATACTGAAGTTTAACAAAGAACTTGTTAGCCCAAAATTCAGTTATCAAAGAAGGCACACCTGAATCTTGTTGTTTGAGAAGAGTTCCTCAACCAAGGATCTATCTCTATCATTTAGACCTGCATGATGCAGACCTATTCCAAACTGAAGTGTATGTCTCAAATTGCTATCAGTGACTTGTGAAAGAATCATGTCTAGAGAGTTATCTGCCATGCTGAGGAACTGCGTTGGTTTCTCATCAGATGCTGCAAGCTGCAATATAGAGTACAACACATATAAGATAGTAGCCAGCTATATACTTTCTTAGTGACAGAAAAACAGAGCAGCATTCTACCTGAATGAGATCAAGAGCTGTAAGTCTTGTCTGTCGACGTGATGACACAAAAATGAGAACTGGTTTATCAGGTGAATGAGTACATATGGCTGCATATGCTGGTTTGTTCATGCTATTCATTCTTGGGCAGTAGAACTTCCCAGGATATCCCTGTTTGTGGGGGGAAAAGGGCAACAAATTTATGATGTAAACTGTGAAGCCTCTTTTAAGCTGTGATATATCAAAACATGTAACGATCAAATAAATAATTCACTGTCCACAAATGGGGAACCGGAAATATTTTTTCACTCCTCAAGGTAACACAAAACTGACGATTACCTTGCCTAAATATCTGCTTGCGGGTTAAAGAAAGTGTCATCCAAGAATGCACAAGAACTAATAAATGAATATGTTTCTTAAAATACAACTTTAAAAAGCAATGGTTGTGTGTATCTTTTTGCCTGAAGCCAACATCATGAGGAAAATGACTCTACTAGAGAATATGGGCAGTTGTTATGAACCAAACAAGTCACTTACAAAACAACTGAAATCCTTCTTACCTGAATATGCACTTCAAGAGGTACAGGCCTCACGCTGGGCTTAAAATTAAACAGACCATCATCTCTGACGCCCAACCAATCGGCCAAGTCACTGAAGTATTATCGTAGATGCAAGTGGTCAGCCCACACAGAAGTGATCCGGTGATCATATAAATATAAACATTACAAAAATAAATAAATACAGTTACATGACAAGCCTAATTCTGCGCTGATCCTGGGCCCACATGCTCGAAGGTGAAAAAATAACATATATGTACATAACTACATACCAGCAAAATCTATGCAACAATATGATTTTTTGTGTTCTCTAACTGTATTAGTCATTCGTCGTGTAGAGCTCGTAAATGGACATGCTTTTGTACGATTTTTTTGCTAATACACTTGTTTTTGCATGATACATATCAGTAAAAAGATGAGAAACAACACTTTCAAGTTGTTGAGAGCACCAAATTCGTGTCCTACATGATATGTGTGCACCTATGATTCTCAAATACACTGAGAGTACTCCTAGCATTCATGTCATAGGATTTATTTTAAAAATATGTGTGCACTTAATTGAATCCATTGATCAGGACCCCCAACAACCAGGGGAGCCACTGGCCAAATATGATTTAACACTGGTGCATGTATAATGACATGGCATTGTTGCTGAAGTTCATACGCGGGAAGAACTAATAAAGCACACAGATAGCTCTATGAAATTACAGAGTAGATAAGGATATTTCTGATGTAATAGCGGATAGAGAGAAATGGAAGCCAAAGTATCCCTTTGAAACATACCGAGCATTGGCTAATGCTGTTGATAAACCAACAAACCGAATTGAACGTTCCGTTTGTGATGATATATATCGCATTCTTGATACGATGACCTGAAATCAGAAGTTTCACCATTGTAAACAATTGTAAGTACATCTTCAAAGAAGGATAAACACAACAGAACATATGGTATTGAGGTGAATCAATGTAAAAGATGATCAGTTGTACAATGTTGAGATATAGTAGTAGTGTAGTACAAAGTAAATGAAGTTACTTCAGAGGCCATATAATATGTTAACATCAACAATAGCCTGAGTTCATAGGCACCCTACAAGCATTTATGAAATTGCACGTGTGGAAGGGCTACCTCAAGAATAGGCCCACGGTCAGCTCCAAGAAGATGTATCTCGTCTAATATCATGAGTCCAACCTATCAGCAAGCTAACAAGTCATTACCAACTTATAAAATAAAATTAAATACTCCATATAAAACAGAGCAAAACAGAAAATAGCCAACTTAGAAATAAGAAAATTAGACCTTCATAACATAACTTCTACTGTGCCAACTGCGACTAATCCCATCCCACTTTTCGGGGGTCGAAATTATGATATCAGCTGATAATAGGGCCACCATGTCTGGTGTAAAATCACCAGTCATTTCAACCTGCCAAAAGCATCACTTTAATTACATTAAGCACGATGATGTATTGGTGGCGGAAAAGAAGATGGAATGCTACAAACCATCTTCTTCCCAAGCTGAGTTACAAGCCGATGTCTCCAATCATTCATTCGTTCTCGCACTATAGCTTTTAAAGGAGCAATGTAAACTACCTGAAAAGGCGTCAAAACATATCAATGCCAAAAAATATCTCGACTTTATGCAGGAGTTCAATCAACAAACCTTCATGTCCGGTTGGGTATTGAAAAGATGAAGCATTGCTAGTTCTGCAGAAATTGTCTTGCCACTCCCAGTTGGTGCTCCCAAGAGCACATTGGTTTCAGTGTGATAAAGAACATGGAAAGCCTGGAAAACAAAACCATCAGGACAAAAAGTATATGCATTAAAAGAAAAGGTACGTTAAGCTGGAATCCGCCGGCATAAACAATGTATGCACCAGCCATTATACAGCAAAAGGAACATTTGACAACTTCCACCAATGGAAACGGGTTGGTAAATTGTTCTAGGAATACTGAATTGAAGTATGGAAAACATTTAACTAGAAATTTATGTAGTGTAAATACACTAACGTTAGCATGCTGAAACATAGCATGAAACAGCCAAGACAAAAGATAAATGGAATCCAAAGTGCACCTGTGTTTGTATCGGATTGAAATGGGTAAATCTGTACAAATCTTCGTATGATTTGTTGCCAAGAGCGCTCAGTGGAAGAGGCTTCAAGTCCAAAAGTTCAGTGTGTGTTATTTGTGTCTGCAGGAGAAACATGCAGAATTCAAGATTTGACAGTGGAATGTAAACACTGTGGAAATGGCATAAGATATTGCTAAATTCACCTGAGGCAAGGTAAGATTATGAAAAGAGACGGTAAAGATTGACTCCGCATGCAACCAGGAGTCTGATACAGCTCGGATATAGTACTGCGGCGGATGAGGCTCAAAGATCGGTATATTAAAAGACATCTTTGTAGGTGTACCTCTTGCCATCTTCTTTGTGAGTGTGAAGAGCTCCGAATGATAAATAGTATCATTTTCAGAATCCTGTAAACAAATATTATTGTTACTCCCTCCGCTTCAGATATAAGGTGTATTAAAAATTTCAAAAGTCAAACATGTGCATGTTTGACCAAGTTTTTAGAGAAAAAATTACCAATATCTACAGTACCAAATTTGTATCAATAGATCCATCACGGAAGTATTTTCATCATTTATTTATTTTGTATTGTAGGTGTTGATATTTTATTCTATAATCTTGGTCAAACATACACAAGTTTGACTTGCACAAAAATCGATACACCTTATATTCTGGAACGGAGGGAGTATAAGCTAATTCTTTGGCCCTTATCAGTTGCTGGTACACAATGTCACACATCTATGCATGCCTCCAATAGTAACTAACTTAACACTGAATGAGACAAATTTAGATTGGCACCCATAAATGGCAGTTACAGAATTTGATTCACTGTACAGTTCTTAATACACAATGAGCTTATGTCTCAAGTCCCAAAATGATGACGATGTATATAGATGTATATTTGTCTCTGCAGTTACTAGTCTCTAAACACAGTCATGTCAGTGGCATCTACAGAATTTGATTCACTGTACAGTTCTTAATACAACTGCATGCAAAATGAGCTGATGTCTCAAGTCCCAAAATGATGACGATGTATATAGATGTATGTTCATCTCTGCAGTTACTAGTCTCTAAACAGTCATATCAGTGGCATCTTCAAATAATCACACCAAATTGTAAGTACACTAACCATAGTCCAGTACTATACATTAGATAAGTTTTTTCGACTCTGCTACAATTCTAAAACGATTTATTGTCAGGTGCAAAAACATAAGATGTGTAAATTAACACACCTCCACAATAATCAACCATCGTTGTGACATGCCATGGTGACGATCCTTCCACACAAATTCAGGAGTTATAAGCAGGTCCACCTATAAATTATCATAGTAATCGCATAAGTCGTAAATAATTAACTAATTTGAGAAAAAACATAAGAATAATTGAGTTGACACCAGCTCTTACTTTCAGAACAGTCCTGGTGATTGGACTAATGGAAGCAGATAAGTTGACATGTGGGAAGTATCCAACATACTGCTTAACCAACTTTAGTAGGAAAAAAAATGGTTAACTTCATCAGGTATAGTCACTAGCTCAAACTAATGGAATCAACCATACATGCATGGCTTGTTAAGTCTACACATACCCGTCCCTGATGAGAAAAACGAATGAGGGCTCCAATGTCATTTTCCTCCATTTCATAAAGACGGTCCAGGTCCACATTTCTTTCCTCAAGTTTCCACAATATCTAGTTCAGAGAGCATTAATTATATTTGGAAAAACGAGAGAAACACGATATGGTAAAAAAAAAAGGGATGACCAATAGCAACCTCAGGAGATATGTCCCTATCAAACTGCCTAAGTGGATGGAGATGTGGCCATATTTTGCGATCTACGGCCTTGCAATATTCCAATAATAAGGATGTCATCTCAGACCACCCCCTACGTAGACAAATCTCAAACAACGCCCTCATAATGCGACCCAAGCTTTGACTAATGTATTGGGCATCAGAGTGTAAGGAGGAGCTGTCAACTGAGGCACGGGAAATAAAAACCTGAAAATAGATCAAATTCCTCAACTTAGGAACATTCCTGGACTCAAACTTAATGAAAATAAGTGACAGTTCTTTAACAGTAACCTGTATGAGAATTGAAATTTTCCCATGCTTGTCAGTCGGTCCACCCTTAACTTCCAATGGGCATGCTTTCCTGGCAAGTGTTTCTAATTCATCTTGTTCTTCTTCTCTTACTACAATATTTTCAAATTCAGAGGAATGGGCCACCATGTTAATCACCTGAGGTAGGTATCAAGAAAGGTCAATAAAACTTCACGAGCATCAAAAGCTGTAACAAAGAAACCACAAAAGGAGATAAACCAACTGCCTACCTCACTTTCACTCATGTGACGACGAAGCATCTCATTGTACGTCTCAACACTGGAGTACTGAAGGTAAAAGTGACTTGCAATTCGACCGAGCTCTGTGCAGTAGAAGTTGCCGCTCTTTTCATCATAGCGCATCATCTTAGCCTTGTCTAGCGAACGTGCAGCTTCAATAATAAATGACCGTTGCTTGGCGCCCATGGAAGGATCTCCAATCACCTTAATTGTTGACAAGTTAAAATGTTGTCACAATCAAAGAAGTGTTGAGTACCAACATATTCAATGAAGCACCTCAAAGAGTAATAAATTATCTAGTTTCTGACATGATACAAAATGGTTGTTTGTAAGAATACAGGGACCATGACTTCTGAAAGCATTAATGCGTTAAAAAGAACTAGACAGTGCAACAGATGTTAAAAGAATTTATGTACAAGGACTGCTTTTCAGTTATTTCACTCGGATGGTATCCAAAACCACACTAGAAAAAAATTCATCCACTGAAAAGAGTGATACATATAAGGTGTGAACAATGGGAGAAATATTACCTCTTCCCAAGTTATCCCATACACCAGAGGATTAGTCTTCATCCTTCTAAATAAGTATGTATAGCCAAGCCAGGCACAGGCCTCCCTGACATTTGTTACAGTTCCCAAGGCAACCTCAGCATTCAAATTATCTTTCAAAGATCCAAGGAACTGCAAAATAAATGTTGTCACGAAAAATTAAGTGTGGAAAAAACTTGCAGCAATCAACCAACTTGCTAAGGCTACATTTCAAAAAGAAAAAACTTGCCAATACCACAAACAAATAAGAAACTGACTTTGCAAATTAGCAATGTTTTAAGGTATTAGTAACTACTCCCTCCGTCCCAAAATACATGTCTCGAGCTTAGTACAACTTTGTACTAGAGTTAGTACAAAGTTGAGACACTTATTTTGGGACGGAGGGAGTATTAACTAGTCCTAAGAAACTACCCTGGTAAGGAAATTAATTAGTAATGTTTAAGGTATCAGTAACTATTAACTAGTCTGCATACTTGTATCTGATGCCATGACAAACCAAGATTTTGGTGAGGTGGGGATGCAACTTATCTTCGAAGAGATGCAAGCTATGTTTTTAAGGCGTCCGTAAGGCGACGCCTAGGCGTCGAGGCGCCCCCCCCCCCCCCCCAGCGCTTTGCGCTTTAGGCGCGCCTAGGCGTCCCCCCAGCGCCTTAAAGCGAAGCGTCGCCTTAAAAACATAGGATGCAAGGTAGCACACAAAACAAGGGCTTTATATACAACAAAATGTGCACTGAAAAGCCCACCATACAGACTCGGAGAGATGGAGAGGGAAGGAGGAGGGAGGGTTCATATGGCCCTTTGCCTTTTGCAAAATATCAAGCAAAATTGCAATTCGGAGAAATTTTGCATTATCACAAACTCAAGAGTTTATAAGAATTCTATGAAAAAGAATGGCAGATGTAGGGGAGAGTCCTCTGTGTATTTCCAAGGCCAAAATCAATCAAATACACAGGATAAATACTAGTCAAAAAAGTGTGACACTATTCCAGCAAATACTCCTCTTCATGTCCCACCTATTTGATTGAGTTTGACCATGAAATTTGCAGAGCTCTAGAATATATCACCCACTACACCATGTAATTTTTCAAGAAAAATAGAACTTCTAAGGTTTATTTTTTGGAATTTCCAACAAATCACAGTTTCACCGGATACACCGCCTCTACAACTCAATTTTCTAACATATAACTGGACACAGAAGATATTTGATTGATATCGTTCACAGCTTGTTCTAATATCCTCCATTGTAAAAGTTGTTTGCTGACCTGGCTTTCTATTGGAAGCTGACTAGTCAACAATCTCAAGTAATAAGCCAATTTGTCATGCGTTGTAATAATAATTCCTTCACCACTTTTATCAAACTGTGGCCTCCCAGCACGTCCAAAGATCTAATAAGGAAACGAAAGAGCATTAGAATATAATATTTGAGTAATAGAAATGAAGAATTGCAAAATCACGACAAGTTCAGCGAGGTACCTGCATCACATCAAGCATCCCCAGATCTCGCCATCCACCAGCTTTAGCATCATATAATTGTGTGCCCTGTTTGTTGGTAATATATTACTTTATGCAGCAGGACAGCATTGCAGTACATTGGGAAAAAAAGATTGTAGACAGCTGGAAACATATGTTGGCATCCTTGGATCAGCCAAAAATGTATTCAAGATATTACTACCTCTAAACAAGTCACTAAACTGTTGAGTTTTTTTTTTAGTATGACCTTTCCAAATAACACTTTTATCTATTAACAGTATCTGTATTTAGTTACTTTACTACCCCTAAACAAGTTACTAGACGGAATTAAATAAAATATAACTAGTGATACATAGGCTGACAGTAATTTATTTTACCAATATCTCTACTCCTATAAAAATCTGAGTTGGTGATGATGGTGTGCCTGCCATCTATCGTTTTCGACCGTCTGATCTGCATCAGATGCATAGAAGCCAACCCCACTTCACATTTGCAAAGAAACCCCTCAGTCCTTTGTCCAACTACAACCAGTCCCACCTTATCCAATTAGCCAAGGTCGATCTTTCTAGAAAAAAATGGAAGCATCTGAAGGCGCTGGCAGCGGCCGCTGCCGCCGGCGCTGTCCGTCCCCAACTCCTCTTTGCCGTAGCAACCTCACCGCCCACCGCCGTATGCACCTCCCCCTCCTCCCCGTCGTCTCCTCCTCTCCCACTGTGCGTCTCCTATGGCGCTGACATCGACAAGCCCACCGCCGGTGCCGTCCTTCCGCCGAGTCTGCAATGCCTCTCATGCGTACTCCTCCGATGTAGCAGACCCGCCGCCCACCACCTGTCCCCCCTCACCACCTTCTCCCCCTTCCCTACCCCGTCTCCTCCGACGACGACGACGTCGGCATCTACGCCGTCGGTGCTATCCGCCCCTCGATTCCTGCGAGGACTCTCCTGCTTCGTCATACGAGGCTCTGATGAAGGAGCCCCGCCGCACACAACATCTCCTTCCTCGTCGCCGACCTCCACGTACGCCGCTATCCGCTCCTCATCCTCGGCGAGGCGACGCCACCTACTATTCCTTCCTCGCTGACGCCCTGCACGACCATCCCCTTCGAGCACACGCTGCTCCCCTAGGAGGCTAGGACCTCTATGCCATCTGCAATTGGAGCGCCACCCATGAGCTCCACACCTGTACTATGCATGTTTGACTCCTACATTCAAAATTTGCCAGCTCTAGCTTTTTCATCTGCATGTTGTATCAGTAGCAGTTGGAGAAGTCTCACTGAATAATACTCATTGTAGATAGTTGTTTTCTTTATCTAATGCATATCATGCTGAGTCCTACATTCCTGGATTATTTTTATCTAACATGTCTGTAGTTCTTATGCATTTCATAGCTTGTTTCATTCTAATTTTTCTGCAGTTTGACTGCATTCTCTTGTATCCATGGATGCCTTATTTCGTTGCATATGTATATCACATATCTGACAAAGAAGATGGCGAGCTCTTTGCCTTTGCAGGAGAGGTATTGCCAGTGCTATGGATGCCTTATTTCTCTGAACCGGTATTTTTACACGGGCAACTCTATGTTGATCTACGAGTAACATAAAGATTCTTTCTGTCCCGGATAAGCAAAAGGAAGGCCAGTCCAACTCAGTTGCAAATTTTACCAAGAACATGGTACACGAAGAAGTTCTCAATGTGCAGCCAAGGTATGAGCCACTGAACTACAATTTGGTGGCTGTAGAAAATCCATTCTATCTATCTAGGGTCAGTAAATCTAAAGTTGCTTTCCATCTACGGTTCTTAAGTTTGTGCAGAGGATTTTCAGAAAAGTAAGGTACATGCTTTAGCGTCCATGATATTCAGGCCACACCTTTTTTTTTTTTTTTGAGGAATCCAATGTTGGAAGGAAACTGACATACGGACACATAATTTTGCGATAGTTGTTTAGCTTAGAGAGCCCTAGCCATTCTGTGTTTTCTCTACTGTTTTTCATGTGTTTTGTACAGTATTATTTCCCCTATCAATGACATCAACGACTCTGTTGTTGGGGTTTAAAATAAGGCTTGGAGCTTAGTTCTTGCCCCGCTCAGATATGTATATTACATGAATAAACTTCAGATGAGATGCATTCATATTGCAGTGCCAATTATTCATTGCAACCCTTTTTTTAACAAACATGTCACTTTGAATTTCCGTATGCACTTTTATGTATGCAAGTTCTGTATCACGTGTTCTTAATTGTGTTTTCCTTTTTCATGTGAGCTCTCGTAGCCAGTTGCCGATTGCGATATGTTTGTAGGATTATACTACAGTCTGGTTTATTATTGGATGATCATGCTTGCAGTATTTTAGATTGCTATGCTTCAATATACTATTATGTGGTTTGATTCTTTTCCTTCAATTATTGCAAAGTGTTTGAAATGTCACAACGTCAATTTATTTGAGTCATTATTTATCTTTATCTTTTGTTGATGGGAGGCACATGGAGATATGACAGATCCGCTGCATGGGCGGGTGGCGGATTATGATATGTGCCATAACAGGTTGAGCCCATCGGACTAGAGTCGAAGGATGAACTCGGTAGTCGCTACACTTCCATTGCAGAAATTCATGGGGACAAACATCGATATTATCACATTTTATTCTTCCATTATATATACTAAGGTTTTGTTGAAGTGGCATGCTCAATGTGATACCATTTTTGGCGGAGAATGTTGTGCGAGCTGGAGGTGGAACCTAGGTTAAGCAAAGAGAAGCCGGCGACATAGACTGATTTGGATTCAGATATACTATAGCTGGTCAGTGTAGTGATAGTTTTGGATGGATTTTCTATCTGCCGCATGCTCTCTGTCCCCTCGATATAAGATAGAGTGAGCAATGAGAAGGCCGAGTAGGGAGAAGAACAAGTTTTCCTGCAAGGTGAAGATTGAGAAGAAAATGTTTGGCCTGAAAGGCGGGGTTTATTGGTTGGAAACAGTATGTTTCATTCGAAAGGTTACTTTGGAGGACGGGTGCATTGGAGCGCTATATTTTGAGTAATGTCAAACTGCTATTTTTAAGATTCAAAAAATTCTAAAAATAAATCGACATGTTTATATGGATGTATATTACACATGTGCAAATCTTGATGCTGAAATAAATAACCATGTGAGTTACACAAAAATGACAAAATCATGATTTTCGAAGGATGAATAGTGAGTGTATTAGTTACTATTTAGAAATCACCGTTTTGTCATTTTTGTATAGCTCACATGTTTACTTATGTCATCACGAAAGTTTACATATATGTAATATACATTCATATGATCACATAAAATTCTTTTTAGGATTTCTAAAACTTTAAATGTGGTTTTTAAAGTATGTAAAATAAGGTCCTCCAATACACCGGGGCTCTAAAAATCCCCTCTCATGTTTCATTGTGCTTGATGAGTACCTATCAACAATATAACATCGATTTGATGGATGTATTGATACTTTTATATTATTCCATAGCAATGTACATGCGTTCGACTATAACTTAAGCTCACCTATTTTTTTGTGATACCGTAGCGTAGCACGGGCATCTTACTAGTTTAGTTAAGAAATAAGTCATGTAGATTCCAAGGAAAATGTTTCTTTGGCATGCAAAAAAACAAATAGACACTAACCTTTATAACAACTGTATGAGCTGGTAAGTTCACTCCCCAAGCCAATGTTGCCGTACAAACAAGGACCTAATCGAAATAAGTTAGTATATGACTGAAACTACTGAAGGTTGCACAGAAACTTACTTTCAAGAGACAATCAACTTACTTTCAAGAGACCATCAGCAAACAAGCGCTCCATCAAATTTCGGTCAGAACGCATCATTCCAGCATTATGTATGCCAAATCCAGAATCAAAAAATTCTATAACTTCACGACTTTTGGCTTTACTGACATCTTTCTGCGACCACGAGACTAGGTAAATAAAAATTACTAGATTTAAGGCTAATAATAAAACTAGAATGGTAAAGTATACCTTGATCAATCCGTATTGTGGATGGTCTGCATTTGAAAATAACTCCACTTCCCCTGCTTTTGCAGCTAGGTCAATCTGCAAGGCATTACATAAGAATGTACAACTGAAATCGACTGAAAAATGAATTAAAGATATCAAGAACAAAGAAACAAGAGGACCTGAACAGTGTCTTATAAATAGAAAACATAGATAACACTGTGGAAGCATAATTTTATTACATTCATCAAAGAACTTATGAAGTAAGGCTTGCTGGAAGTTAGCATGCCACAGGACGATATATAGCTCAGCATATTGATAAACCACATGAGTACCAACAGATAATTTTAGATAAACAAAAGCTTAAGGATGTGCAGACATTGAAGATATAGAAGTATGGCAATGCCAGGACACTTTATAAACAGTAGCATTTACCACACACACAAATCCTCTTATTAGAAACTATTACTTACTAGGGTTCTAGCGGTTTTCCCTGTATCCTTGCGGGTATGAACAAAAACCAATGCTTGATGACCTTGTTTAATGGACTCCACAACCTAACAAGTTGATATGGTGTTAACAAGATATGTATGAATGACAAGATCCAGATGGAACTATGATACAAAAGAAAAGAGACCTTGTCATAGCAAATACTATTGAATAGATCATTTTTCTTGGCGTAATCTCTTTCAGTGATTCCAATGTACTGTTGAGCAAGAGGAACTGGGCGGTAACTCGAGTCAAAGTAGAAAAGGCCAGTATCCGCATTAACCCGCAAAAATTCTGCAACCTGAAAATGAGAAAGCCCACGGTATAATTAATTGCATTTCAGGTAGAGGACATGATATTGAAGGTAACAAACCTCTTTGTAAGTAGGCAGTGTAGCAGATAGGCCAACAATGCGAATCATTGATTGCATGGACTCAACCTGTCAAATTCAGATCACTCATAAATATGGATCAGACATAACAAGAACAATATCTAGAGAACAGGCATATGATATGGTCCTATGAGAATGTAATCAATTAAGTCTGTCCATTTGTACTTTTTATAGTTTTTACACAGATTTATAGTTTACTTTTTGAAATCGTCAAATATAAGCACCCCTTTGATCATAACAAGCGAATAGATGGGCTCCTATCTTTCTCTCCGAAACTGACCTGGCGAAGAGTTCGAGCAACTAGTGTCTCAATTACTGACCCTCTATCATCATTTAGCAGGTGCACTTCATCAATGATTATCAGCTTGACCAGCATTGACAGTGCCATATCGCTGCTTTTGCGTGTAATGACATCCCACTTCTCAGGAGTAGTCACTATCATCTGGGTAATGCACAAATAAATACAGTTCACAAGGTTAAAAAAAGTACAGCTCAAAAACACACGTTTAAATAATGAAACAAAGAAAGATAATACCTGTGTTTCCTCAATCTCATTTCTGGTCAACTGCATGTCGCCTGTAAGTTCTCTAACAACCAGGTTCAATGGAGATAATCGACGACCAAATGTTGCCGTTACCTCTGCAGCCAAGGCCTACATAACACAATTTTGATAAATATAGTGATCATAAGAACCATAGTTACCTGATCCGCAATTCGAATTCGTGGTTAGCAATTTGCTACCTAATAGGCTAATACGAATCGGCTTCGCTTAGAGGGTACACATCTCCCGTTCGCGAATCAGTAAAATTTGATAAGCAATGTGTATGAATCAATGGATTTTGTACACACATAGCAAAACGGAGAGAGGCCTGGGCGGTTGCCAGCCCAGCCCAACAAAAAAATTGCCTTCTGTATGTTCTCAGTAGCTGTTAACCCAAAGCCACCTGCTGTCGCTGCTTTGTTATGCCTCTCACCCTGCACTCCAGCAGTCACAGCTCTCCTCCAAACTTGAATTTGCAGCCACTACTCTTCTGTACTTCTACTGATTAATTTCCTCCAGAACTGCAGCTGCAGCCACTACTCTACTTCTCCCGATTTCATTCCTCAACCATCTTGTCCATGGCAACGCGAGGGGTGCATGGTACAGCAAGCGCATTGGAACGGTTGAGCAGCCACCACAATAGCATGGTCGGCTGGTGGCGGAGGCAGCATGGGTTGAGCAGAGACTGTGGTTCCATCTTTTCAACGAATTGGACGGCGAACCATCTTCTATCTGGAGCGGCTTCGAACCCCAATCTAGAACGGGGTTCCATGCCTTGTCTAACGAATCCAGTAACTATGGTAAGAGCACCCAACAAGGACAGAGAATGTAGGAAGAAGAATACCTTCATTGGTGCAACATACACTATCTTGAACTCATTTCTATGCAAAATGCCTTCCCTGAAGTGTTGTTTAACCTGTAGAATTTATCAATAAGCAGAACCCGTCAGCAAGATTCAGGGAAAAAGCGCTGGTAAGGTTCAGAAAGTCAAGAAGACTTCATAACAACTATCCAGGTTTTACCAAGGTATATACCTCATGAAGAACTGCAATCATTGCAATATTTGTTTTGCCAGCACCCGTCGGAGCACAAACCTGAACATTTATGCAAGTTAGCTATGACAACAGTAGTACACATAAACTTAATGGCACAAGCTCTCTTCTTGAACATGGAAAGTGCAACTGCACATATAGTGGATCTAGTCACGCACTAGAATGTTCTCGTTGGTGTTGTATGTGGCTTGAAAAATACGGCTCTGAACACGGTTGAGTGACTTGTATCCCTGGAAAGCAGCTTGGGCGATATCATCCAACTCTCTTATTTCAATCTGGAAAGAACAAAGTAAGTTGTGTTGTAAACTTGTAATCAACAAAAAACAGTAACGGTGCGCAGTCAGCAATTTGTTCAAACCTGCTAATGCTCAAGGCTAATTAACTCGGTGCAGGCTAAGCCATTTCGCTACGGAAATTAAATATAGATGAAAAAAAGAAGGAAGATTGCATGCATTCAAATATGAGTATTTCAATTGGATTAAGGCAGTAAACTAACACAAGGAAAATGTGAGCAAATTGATTATTGTTGGTACTTGGCATTCACCATTTCACGAGATCATAAAATCATCTCAAACTAACTGTAATGTAGGACTTGTCCTCTTTCACTAAATCCTTTCGAAAAAAATATGGCAGGATCCACGAAGCAATACAAAAGTATGTACATGACATCAAGAGGCTATAGGAATACCAGTTTCTCATTGGGTCCCAACGGTGCTGTAGGAGTTGGTGGAATTTTCACTTCTTCATACCCCTTCATATGTTTCCGTGTTGTTCCTTGAGGAAGAGAAGTTACTTGGAAACTACTCTCCCCTTCTCCAGTCCCAATCATGTCATCAAATGGCTGCTTTCTTTCACTTGCTAGAAGAAGGGATGAGAAATCGTCAGCACCAAAATCATTCATTCCATTTTCTGCACCACGTTTGCCACGTCTTCCCTCTTTCCTCTTAATCTTATCAAGCTGACGTTCATACTCTGTTTGTATTGTTACCTACAGGTATAGTGTATGTGATAAGTCATTTAACATTGGACTACCCACCTCATCAGAAAATTCATAAAAGAAAGTAGTCTTACTTGTGTGCCATATGTTGGCATCTTCGGTTGATTATTTGAAGACACCTTTTCTGATTTCAGTATTGTCAATCCATGCTGAATTGCATCCCCTAGCTCTTTTCTATGCTGCAGACCATGATGACATAACCATTCATTTCCGTTGCATTAGACATGATAGGCAAAACAAGTGAAGTTGCTCATTAACACAAACAAATGAAAGCCTCCTGTTATCGACCAACACAACGATAAACTAGGAGCTTTGCAAACATTGCCAGAAATCTTGAACTTCTAACTTGAAAAATGAAAGCAGGCAAGCCCACAGGAATATTTGCAGCAACATCGGTCAGTCCACAATCACTACCACAGTGTCACATTTTCAAATGGTCAATCTAATATCAGGTGCTGGTTACACAAAATCTGAGATAGAATGTAGAACCGACATCCAATAGCTTAAGGTCCAAATTTTGAGCAGGACAAGTCTACATGTGCATAGCTACTCACTGGGGCTCTCATTCTCACTTTTCACCTCAAGCACCATATGGCAGATGGTCTCTCATAGCTTCATATGCTCGGCCATTTTAAAAGTACGTATATATACCGCTATAACAGTTTATCATCGTAACTGTATAGCGTATCAGGGCAACATAGCCTTCCGGATCTTGCAAAGATCTGTTTAAGGTTCAGATTTTAACAAGTTAATGCAAGGACTGGCAGTAACAGCAGTCATTACGTTGTAAACTGTTACAGATTTTCTGGAAGGGGAATGTCATGACTCATCATGACTGACCTATCTCATAGTTCAGTTGGGAACCTCAAATTTAAGAACCCTTCTGGATCAACTATATCTGCTCGATTCTTGCCATAGTGAAAGCATAAATTATGTGTCAAACTGCTTAAAGAGATAAACAAGGGATAGACAGTAGAAATGTTTCTCTTATGAATGAGAATTATCAAGATGAACAGAACAAGGCCAATAATACACTGGGTCATAAAAAAGAGTAGCCAACATCATAGTAGCTTAATTTAATGTCTATCTACTGAACTTCTGTTTGCTGCCTGAATTTTAACCAGATATTAGCCTTTAGACATGCGGCCCAGCCAGGGTTCTGAATGTTATAAAGTATTAAAGTGATTTGCTAGTAACTGAATCCTCGAGCATGTTGTTTATATCAAATTAATAAGTTGCAAGGATGCAGGACTACGAGGTATAACGTCCTGTTGAATATCAGTAAAAGTCGTAGTAGTTGCAGGAATCCAGCTAATTATTATTTTAATGATTTGATCCAGGTATCATGTATTTAGAACCATGCAAAATAAACTGCACACAGATAATAACAGGGTATTAGTCCCTTACTGAAAGAAGATCCTGAACTATTTCAAAGGCGCCATCCCCAACCATGTCCAGCAGTTCACCAGCTATCTGCAATGTTCGAAGGTTGTAATATTAAATGATTGAGTCAATAAACAAAGGGAATACCAGAAGCAAATTATAGCAGCACCTCATCGCCTGCTTTATTGGAACGTAGCACTCTGCACAAAGCCAATGCAAGTTCATCTCCCGAGAGCATCGAGCCACCACTTCTAGTTATCAGATCACACTGATCTTTTAGCCACCTCAAATTCACAGGACCCGCAAAAGCAGTTGAATTACCAGATGCAGTGCTGGCATCATGCTGCTCCTCTTGAAATGAACTAAATACACCACTTCCCAATGGTAGGTCATCATCAAGCGTAACATCAATAATGAAACGAGAAGGTGCTTTGAAGTCAAAGCTTGCCCCAAATTCACTTGTATCGTCTCCATCTACGGCTTTCATGTCTTCCTGTACAAATTCCTGAATGCTCCCCCGTTGAAGGGAACGGAGCTTTTGAGCTAACTGAGCTAGCTTTTTAAAAACCGAGTCTTGCACGCTGTAGCCCACAAGTCGTTCCAATTCATTCCTACGGAGATGGATAAAATCATGAGTAGAGGATTCCGGCAAAAAAGGATCCACGGCATTTGTAACGTGCTATGTCATATGTTCTTTCCAAATTTAACTGTGATTATAATCTGGAAACATGGTGGGCAGCATTCAGAGCAAAGCAGCTAATGTGAGAGCTCTCCACTTGAAAAAACAATGGCATATACCTTCTCTGGAGGGGCTTCTGGGTGGTGTCGGACTCCGTGCCGAACAACCTATAGACAGCCTGAGCAACCTGCTGGAGTTCCTCAGACACCACCTCCCCGTTCAACAACTCCACCACGGCACCGATAAACTGCTTGTACGCCTGGCGCACATCGCTGGGAGCTGCAACAATGGGTGGCGATTTCAGTAAGTAGAACGCAGGGAGTCACGCACACAACCCACGCAAATCCGTCGCGTCGGCTCTAGCAGCCGAGCGCAGGCGGGGAGGGTTTTGGGGGAGTTACCGTCGTCCCAGTTGGGCACGAACCTCCGGGCGAGCGCCCACTCGTCATGCGGCCTGCGAAGACAGCACGAGAGCGTCAGGGATACCATAGGATTCGGGCCGGGTGACTGAAATTGGGGTTGGAAGGGGATAAGCGCGGTGATACCTCGGGAGGGCGCGGGCTTGGAGGGCGGCCTTGCGGAGGAGGTAGGCCTGGTCGGCGTCGAAGTGGGGGCGGAGGGAGCCCGTCAGGCGAGGAAGCGGCGCCAGCATCTCGGAGTCGGATCGCCTCGGCGAGTCGGCGGCGGGGAGGGGGGCGCGGGCGGATGGAGGGAGGCTGCGGGGGCAGTGGAGAGGCGATGGATGCGAGTTTGGGAGTGATTGACTTGATCCCGTCCTGGTGGTGACGGAGGGAGACGCCCCGCGCCGAACTTGCGCCGCACGGAAGCGCCTGCGCCGGTGGACGGTGGTGGACTGCTGCTGCTTCGTTTCCGTGCGGCTCGCCCTCCCCTCTCTTCTTCTTCTTCTTCTTTTTTTTTTTTAGGTAAGCCCTCCCCTCTCTTCTGCCTCCCTGCGGTTAGCCTCTCCGGGGCTGGGTGGGCCCTCGCTATTGGCTAGACACGAGCCCAGCTGACCAAAAAGAACAGAGCAGGGCTGAGGCCGGGGATGGAAGCCCAAAAATCAGTGCCGGATGGATGAGACGCACCAAATATGGAATTTCCCGAAATCACTCGTTGAGAAGTACAGTACTTGTTTGTTCTAAAGATCATCCCAAACCTCCATGTTGTGATAAGGGGCGCGCTGCATGTGCGCCACTTGTCGCAACCTGGGCGTTTTTCCTTTTTCCTAGATTCGTTTATTCAAAATGTTTTACCTTTTAAACCGTGCGTCCAAATCTCGAACCGTTTTTACCGTTGAATTCCTCGCGTCGAGATCTTCGAAACTAGATACCATGTTGATAGGTTTTGATGGACTTTTTTTTCACCGAAAAAATGGACGAAAAAACCGCACCGAGCGCATTGGTTTTTTCCCTTTCCGAAAGAGACACGCTCGTGCCTCTCGCAAAATCACAATTGTGCTTCTGGCGGAAGCAAAACCATGACTTTTGCGGAAGAGAAAAAAAAAAGAGAAAACGCGTTTTTTTTCGTTTCCGAGGAGGCATGGCCGTGACTCTCAGGAAAGCATAACCGTGCCTCTCGCGGAAGCAATACCGTGACTCTTGCAAAAGAAAAAACAATAGAAAATGCATTTTTTTTCCTTTCTGAGAGGCACGGCCGTGACTCTCGCGAAAGCAAAACCATGACTCCCGCAAAAAGAAAAAAAAACAGAAAACACGTTTTTTTCTTTCCGAGAGGCACGGCTGTGACTCTCGCGAAAGCACAACCATGCCTCTCGCGGAAGCAAAACCGTGACTCTCGCGAAAAAAAGAAAAAACAGAAAACGTGTTTTTTTTTTCATTTCCGAGAGGCACGGACGTGACTCTCGCGAAAGCACAACTGTGCCTCTCCCAGAAGCAAAACCGCGACCCTACCAAAAAAATGCGTTTTTCGCAAAAAAAGGTAATATCGAAACTTTTTTTTCGAAAAGTTATGGAAGACCGGTGGAAAACCAAACCCTCGAAAAAAACCGGGAAAAAACCCGTTTAATAAGCCGAAAACGCGTGCGGAAAAAAAATCCGAAGGGAGCGCCCAGAGCGCGATACGTGGCAAATGGCTGAGAGCGCGTCAAGTGACGTTGATCGCTACAAGGCTACCGAAGGAGTGCTCGTTAACTAGTTGCTCCCGGAATTTCCTATATACAGCCATAAATAACACATAAGCGAACGACTGGGCCAGCCCATCTGAGATAGCTAACGTGTAGATTGCATCCGGTTTTGGGAACCTTCGAAGGCTCCAGCCCTGGTCTTTATTGCTTTTGGGAACCTTCTATAAGGTTTCTGAATCGGTTTTTTTGTTTTGATTGGTTTTCTGTTTCTTTCTTCTTCTTTTTTTCGTTTTTTTGTTTATATATTTATTTATTTTTGGTTTTATTCCTTTTTTTCTTTATGTGCTTGTTCAAAATTTCACAACTTCACAAAAAAAATTGGGATTCAAAAAAATGTTTCCATTTTCAAAATTGTTCAATATTTTTCTGTCGGTAAGGATTGCACCAGAGCACCTTTAACTTCTAAAAGACCAATTTCTCTAAAATGTTCATGTTTTCAATTTTATTTGGGAGTTTCAAAAAATGTTCCCGTTTCAATATTGGTTTGCAAATTTTAAAAAAAATGCTCATACTTTCAAGTTTTGTTTGGGAGTTTCAAAAATTGTTTGCAAAAAATGTTCATGTTTCCAAATTTTGTTCTAGAGTTCCAAAAAAAATGTCCGCGTGCAAAAGTTGTCTGTGTTTCCAAGTTTTCTTTTGGAATTTGAAAAATGTTCCTGTAATCCCCTCGACCTTCTTCCTTTTTCGATGAAAAACAAATCGCCGTCTCAACCTTCAAAAGTGTTTTCCTTACCCATCTTTTTTGTTTTGAGGCAATTCAACAAAGCTTTATTAGACCGTCACAACATTTACAAGGATGGAAGGAAGATTTTTTAGGATAGTCTAACCAGACATGGCGGTCACCACCGAGATTAGGTGCATGCTTCGTTAAATTGTGAGCTTCAAAATTTGAGCTCCTACGTTCATGATCTATGTTACAAAAAATAAAAATACATATAATGATCTATTACCTCCTGAGTTATTTTACCATATCTTGCCATATTGCGCTTCTGTATGTCATCGACCACCATCTTACGATCCGACGCTATGTGAATCCTTTTGACATAAAGGTCATCCGCAAGGGCCGAAGCTTCTCGGACAATGAGAGCTTCAAATGTCGTAGGATATGTGATAAACCTGAACAAAATTGTTGAAGCTCTCGAGTAATGTCTTGTTTGGTCCTTGCATGTAGTTCATATTGCACCATACCCATGCTCGGACACAGCAGCGTCCAGGTTTTTTTCACGCAATCAAAAACAAAAGGGGTCCAAGCTACTGTTGTTGGTTGTACTGGGTATGCCGGAGCCCTAGGGCTCCTCAAGTTCACCACATGCAACTCAGAAAAATAAGATGTGATGAAGCCATGAACTACATGCGGTGGTTGGAAGATATCATCGTGAAAGCCTAGAGGGTAACAACTACTTGGACAAATTCCTCACTGGATAATGTCTCATCTAGTGCAAAGATCCGTTCTTTAGCACTTTCATCATTGTGTTCGCCCATCCGCTCCACTATGTCCTTTGAAGCGAGCGTCCGGACGCTCCTCGCCATATAAGCAAAGCATGACGCCAAACATCCCTCGCACAACACACCATACAAGTTTTTGTCGCCGCCTTGTTTCGATGATTCGGCAGAAACCCACGGGGTATTGATTGCCTTACCAGCCTCCACACAAAAACACGCAACTTAGTAGATTCATGTACATGCCAGATTGATGACCAATGATTACTTTTATTTGGGCTTTTGACGAGCCTGCATCTTTGGCGATCTAGCTCTCCGTGCTATGCTTTGTGCACATGATCATCTGGTATGCATAATGCATAGTAAATAACATTCGACTCTCCTCATGCCAAGCCCAAAAATCCATAACCGTTCTTGTGCACAGTGGAATCTCGAGGATCTCGGTCGCATAAAACTCAGTGAAAACTGAGTGTATCAACTCATCCTAGTGGAATTTTCCTTACCCATCTAATATGGCCACTCTACAAGATGTAGCACTGACTCGCCTTTGCACTCATCTTAGTGGATCGGCCCAATAAAGTTGTTCTGGGAAGGTTCTATAAATTGGTACAATCGGTTTCAGAGTCTTTAGCATGGTTTTCTGTTTTTCTATGTTTTGGTTATCAGGTTTTTTGTTCTTTGGTATGTGTGTTTTCTCTACTGATTTCATCGGTTTTCTTTAAGTTTTATATGGTTTTTGTTTTTATTTATTTTCAAATACAAGCCGGTATTATTTAAATGCACATTGAACATTTTCCAGACATGTTAGACATTTTTTTAATATATATTTAAATACATGTTGACCATTTTTAAAATACACATTGAACATTTTTAAATATACAATGAATATTTTAAACATAGATTGAACATTTCAATCAAATGCCATAAATTATTTTATTAAAATGCTGTGAAATTTTATTTAACAGTTGGACAATTATTCCAAAATTACAGGAACAAATTTTTAGATTGTATGAACATGTTTTTTAAATATCCCGAACATGTTTTTAAACATACG
The DNA here is from genome assembly GCA_902687465.1 of Secale cereale. NCBI lineage: Eukaryota > Viridiplantae > Streptophyta > Magnoliopsida > Poales > Poaceae > Secale > Secale cereale. The sequence goes on from LR738715.1 coordinate 136,010,665, forward strand.
AATATTTTTCCATGCGATGAATAATTTGTTTTTAACGATACAAATGTTTTTAAAAGTTCACAAGCAATTATTACATTACATGAACACATTTTCAATGTGCGGTGAACCTTTGAAAAATGAAGTAAAGTAATTTAAAAAATATATATAACTCAAAAAAGGAAGAAAAAAAGGGTACAGAAACAAATGAACAAAACAAAGTAATTAGCTCCTACTGGGCCAACCCACTATGGGGTCCTTGAGGCTAGGCGAGCTACCGTGTCAAAGCAAGCGAGACATAGTTGCTCCCATCCTATTGGCACTCGTTAGGCTTGTGGTCCAAACCCGCTGTTTGTGCTTTGTGTCCCGTTCATTGTTTACTGCACATTCTTTTGAATTCTCAAAAAAAAAAAAAAACTGCACATTCCTTTTTTTTCTAGTTTTCTATTGTGCTATTTTTCTTTTTCTTTTTTCGTTGGGTTCGTTTTTTCCTTTGTTTTTGGTTAGGTGTTTTCTTTTGCGCGTTTTCCTTTTGTTTTATAGTTTTCTATATATACAGTGATATTTTTTAGATACACATTGATATTTTCAAATATACAGTGAAATTTATTAAAACGCAATGATATTCTCTAATACTAGAGGATACTCGCGTGTTGCTTGAAATTGGTGGATGAAATTTTTGGGTTCATAACATGTGAACCAAAAATAAACATACATATGACTTTTTATACTATTTGACTAGCAAAGATGCCAGTGTTGCAATGGGAGAATTAATCCTCACACGCCCCTAGCAACCCATCCATGTTGCAACTTCTCTTGGCCAGCATCGTTGATGGTGTAGGGGGACGCCATAGTCTCGTGCCCAACAATGCTTGGACGATGCCTTCTTGTGCACACACATTGACCGCGAAGGAGCGGGTGGATCGGGAAGGAGGGAGAGGGTCCAGGTGGAATGGTTTCTAACGCATAAAGAAATAACAAAAAATGAAAATGGAACACACACACATATATCTTTACCATTCTCAATATATTTCGTTAAATATTCTAAGATACCTCAACACAAGTTTTGTTGAAAAAATATAACTTGTGACGTACTTTTTGTAATATACCCTTTTCACGTACAAATAAATCAGTATATACGTAAACCTTCAAAAATATGAGACACGCATGAATTTTTTCTCATGAAAAACTTTTCGAGGTATATATTAATTATTAATGAAGTATATTAAAAATAATAATAAGGTATAAATTTTTTATCTATATGGTATATGAGGAGAAGGAGTACACAACCATTTTCCTATATATATTGTATCATTTTTCTGCTATACCAAAACTAATGTTGAAAGAGATGTTGTTAGAAATTAGAAGTAGCGAGGCATGTATTGCATTGTTCCTACTCAGGGGGAACGACTGGGTCTAATCATATTGCTTGGTTTTATTATGTCTACATTATGTATCATACTTCATTCGTTACTCTGTTTGTCATGAACTTAATACCTATATAGGCAAACATAGAAGCGCTCTCGAAGAGGAGTAATAATAGTAGATGCATGCAAGAGTTGGTCTAATTGTCACAGACGTAATGCCTATATACATGATCATGCCATGAATAACGTCATAACTATATGTTTTTCTATCAATTGCCCAACAATAATATGTCTGCCCATTGTATACTGTTTTTATGGGAGAGATGTCTCTAGTGAAAACTATGACCCCGAGGGCTATTTTAATCATCTTGTTAAAACCCTAAATACTTCACTTCAATTTATTTACTTTTATTTTACTTTACAATTTATCTATCTACTACTTTTTCGAGGGTACGCCAATGGCGTACCTTAGCTTTATAGAAGATAGAATAATATGTACAAGAGATTACATAATGCTAGCTAGGAGTCACAGATCGGCCCTAACACAGCCTCCACACCACTCCCTAGCTATACACGACTACTCTACTATCGTTTGTCCCCCGAAAGCTCCTGCTCTGGTCCAAGTCATGAGATCATCAAAGATTAAACCTACAGTATCCCACTCGTTCTTGATCATGCCCGTGCCAAAGACCCTCGCGTTCCATTGCTTCCATAACGTCCAGCAACTTAACATCACGAAGGTGTCAAAACCTTTTCGAGACTTCTTCTCTATACGCTTTCTCGTATCCATCCACCACTGCACCAATCTTGAGTCATAGTTTGGGCAGATGTCTGCCATCAAACCTATCCTAGTCAAGCTGCGTGACCACACTTGCCGCGAGAACACGCACTATAACAAGATGTGGTCAACCGTATCCTCCTCCTGGTCGCACATGTAGCATTTAGAGGTTTGGTTTTGAAGTCCGTGTCTGGTTCTCCTGTCCGAGGTCCACAGGCGATATTGTACGGCTAGCCACATGAAAAGCTCGCATGTGAGTGGTGCCCAACATTTCCATATGGCTCCGAAGCAATGGAATCTGACTTCTCCTTCGCATAGCATCTTGTACGCAGACGATGCGGTGTATACTCTAGACATGTTCCAAGCCCAGATGGGTCGGTCCTCGACCTGATCATCCAAATGGACTTCCAATAGAATCTCCCAAAGGCCGATGAACTGGCTAAGGCCCTCAGTGCAAAGGTCACCTACGACGTCGTCCATCCAAGAGTGCATGCTCAGTGCATCTCGCACAAGTCTCCTGTTAGCCACTTGAGTCCGTACCTTTGCCACCAGCAAGGGGGCGAGGTCTGCAATGGTTGCTCCATGGATCCATCGATCTTTCCAGAACAAGGCCTTTCCTCCCGATCCGACATGCCATTTTACTAGGCTCCAAAAAGCTTGATCCACCTTTTTGTCCGGGGTTAGATTGAGTCCTTGCCATGGCCGGGAATCATCGGTGCGTCTCAGCCATTCCCATCTAAGTCTTAAGGTGATACCGTGCTTCTGCAGATCCATAATACCCAAGCCTCCGAAGTGTTTGGGCCTGCACACTCTAGCCCAGGAGACGACGCATTTACCTCCGTTCACCGCTTCGGTTCCGGCCCAGAAAAAAGCACGGCAACCTTTGTCCACTCTCTCTATAGCCATTTAGGTGCTTCCGCAATCATAAGGTGATGTGTAGCGCGTGCCCTCATTACTTGATTGACGAGAATTAGCCTCCCCGGCCTTGTCACGAGGCCCCTTTGCCATCCTGGCAGTATGTGGAGAGCCGTGTCAACAATCGGCTGCCATTCCGACCTTTTGAGTTGCTTGATGCTAAGCTAGAGTCCAAGATATTTGCATGGAAAAGTGTCTATTTTCCATGGCAGGGCCGACTGAACAAGATGTACGTCCTCATTCTCCGCTCTGATCATGATAGCCGCAGATTTGGAGAAGTTTACTTTGATCCCGGATGCCACTCCGAAAATGGCAAGTATATCCTTGACGCACATGAGATCTAGCCAAGTTGGTTTTATGAAGAGCACCGCATCATCTGCATAAAGTGACAGGCGCTGCATTGGGCTACATCCGTTAATGGTACTAAGCACTCGTGCCCCATGCGCCTTGGTGATGATTGCCGTGAGCACGTCCATGGCAATGACAAACAACAGGGGGATATCGAGTCCCCTTGTCTCAGGCCTTTAGCGTGCATGAACTTACCGCCAGCACATCCGTTCACTAACACTCTCGAGCTGGCGGTGGTGAGGAAGATCGCAATCCAAGAGATCCATCAGCCCGAGAAGCCCTTGGCTCTCAACACCTTGAACAGAAACGGCCACGCCAGCGAGTCGAATGCTTTAGTAATGTCGAGCTTGAGCAATACTCCTTTGGCTTTCCTCCTATGCATCGTGCGCGCCATTTGTCGAACCAAGAGAAAGTTGTCATGCAAGCATCTACCCTTAATGAATGCAGACTGATTCGTCTGAACAAGCTCTCCCATGCGCGGCCTTAGCCTGGCAGTCAACAACTTAGAAGCAATCTTGGGCATACTGCGCACAAGGCTAATAGGTCGGAAGTCGGACACCGTGCATGCTTCCGGGGTTTTTGGTAGTAGAGTGATCAGTGCCTGGTTTAGCCTTCCAAAACCCATACTGTGCACATTTATCTATCTACTACTATCAGATTTGATCCTTGCAATTAACGGGTACAAGGGAATTGACGACCCTCTTGCCCGCGTTGGGTGCAAGTATTTGCTCTTGTGTGTGTGGTGTTAACTACACAACTTTATTCTTGTAAACTCGGTTGGGCTCCAAGCGTAGTATTTTGTAGGACAGCAACAAATTTCCCTCAAGTGCATGACATAAAGTTTATCAATCTGTGAGAGGTGTAGGATGAAGATGATCTCTCTCAAACAACCCTGCAGTCAAACACAAGAATATTTTTGTGTCCCCAACACACCCAATACAATGGTAATTGTATAGGTGCACTAGTTCGGTGAAGATGTGGTGATACAAATGTAGTATGAATAGCATATATAGATTTTTGTAATCTTAAATAATAAAAATATCAAGGTAGCAAGTAACAAAAGTGAGTAAAAACAGTGTCTCAATGCTTGGAAATAAGGCCCAGGGTTCATATTTTCACTGGTGCAATCTCTCAACAATGCCAACATACTGGAATCATATAACAATCACTCTCGTGCGACAAATAATCACTCCAAAGTTCCTATCGGAGCAAATAGGATGAAAATGTGTGTTCTACTTGTGATATGTGTTGGTATTTCCCCGAAGAAGAGATGATGATGCAGTCCAATAAAGATAAGTATTTGCCTCAGTTAAGAAACCAATGTTATCAATCTAGTAGGAGAACCAAGCAACACTATGTAAACAACACTTGCACACAAACAACAAATCTTTGCAACCAAATGCTACAAGGGGTAGTCAATCCCTCGAAGGTTATGCACAAGATTAAATTGTATGACATTTGATAAATAGATATATTGATAGTTGCAAATAAAATAAAAGTAAATAAATTGCAACAAAGTATTTTTGTATTTTTGTTTAACAAATCTGAAAATAATATGATAGAAATAGAGTCGGGGGCCATAGTTTTCACTAGAGGCTTCTGTCTTGAAGATAGCATACGGTGGGTAAACAAATTACTGTCAATAGAAAAGCAAATAATTTTGAAGATATCCAAGGCAATGATCATGTGTATATGCATCACGTCCTAGATTAATAGACCGACTCCTGCCTGCCGATACGTCTCCAACATATCTACTTTTCCAAACACTTTTGCCCTTGTTTTGGACTCTAACTTGCATGGTTTGAATGGAACTAACCCGGGTTGACGCTGTTTTCAGCAGAATTGCCATGGTGTTGTTTTTTTGCAGAAATAAAAAGTTCTCGGAATTACTTGAAAATCCACGGAGAATTATTTTGGAAAATATAAAAAATACCTGCGGAAAGATCTACGTCAGGGGGCCCACACCCTGTCCACGAGGGTGGGGGCGCGCCCCCTCCCCCAGGGCGCGCCCCCTGCCTCGTGGGCCCCTTGACGCTCCACCGACGTATCTCCGGACCCCATATATTCACTTTTGGGGAGAAAAAAATCAAGGAGAAAGAATTGCCACGTTTTACGATAGGGAGCCGCCACCAAGCCCTAATCTCTCTCGGGAGGGCTGATCTGGAGTCCGTTCGGGGCTCCGGAGAGTGGAGATCGTTGCCATCATCATCATCAACTTCCTCCATCACCAATTCCATGATGCTCACCGCCGTGCGTGAGTAATTCCATCGTAGGCTTGCTGTGACGCCCCCGATTTGACCGTACACTAATCATGCACGCAAATGTGTACGACCAAGATCAGGGACTCACTAGAAGATATCACAACACAACTATAGATACAAATAAAATAATACAAGCTTTATATTACAAGCCAGGGGCCTCGAGGGCTCGAATACATAAGCTCGAATACAAAAGAGTCAGCGGAAGCAATAATATCTGAGTACAGACATAAGTTAAACAAGTTTACCTTAAGAAGGCTAGCACAAAAACAATACGATCGAAAAGGCAAGGTCTCCTACCTGGGACCTCCTAACTGCTCCTGGTCGTCGGCGGTCTTCACGTAGTAGTAGCCTCCATTGGGGTAGTAGCAGTCGTCAAAGGTGGCTTCTGGCTCCTGGACTCCACCATATGGTTGCATCAACCAGAAAGAAGAAAGAAGAGGGAAAAGGGGGAGCAAAGCAACCGTGAGTACTCATCCAAAGTACTCGCAAGCAAGGATCTACACTACATATGCATTGGTATCAATGAAAAGGGTAGTATATGTGGACTAAGCTGCAAAATGCCAGAATAACAGGGGGAGAAGCTAGTCCTATCGAAGACTAGCGTCTTCTGGAAACCATCGTCTTGCAGCAATAGAAGAGAGTACAGAATAACATATTATAATTATTAAGCATGTTGTAGCAATAATGCCCAGAGATCCTTCCTCGACTCCCTGCGAGGAAGCAATCCCGGAGCCACATATCCATCACGTCTCAGTATCCAGTTCTAGTTGTATCGATCGGGATACAACTCCAAGTGTCCGTTACCATAGGACATGCTATCGATAGATGTTTTCTTCCCTGCAGGGGTGCATCAACTTACCCATCACGCTTGCTTAACTCCGGCCGGACACACCATCAAGTCATGCCCGCCCTCGGCAAAACAATACGCCGCAACCCGACCTAGGCTTAATAGAGAGGTCATGCACGCCGGACTAAACCCTATGTGTTGGGGAACGTAGTAATTCAAAAAATTCCTACGACCACGCAAGATCTATCTACTAGATGCATAGCAACGAGAAGGGAAAGTATGTCTATGTTGTTGGAAATATGCCCTAGAGGCAATAATAAAAGTATTATTATTATATTTCCTTGCTCATGATAATCGTCTGTTATTCATGCTTGAATTGTATTGTACGGAAACAACGATACATGTGTGAATATGTATAGACCACAATTGAGTCCATGCCAATCCTCTAGTTGCCAGCTCGTTGATCAACAGATGGTCACGGTTTCCTGATCATGGACATGGGATGTCAGTGATAATGGGATCACATCATTAGGAGAATGATGTGATGGACAAGACCCAATTCTGAGCATAGCACGAGATCGTATAGTTTGTAATGCATAAGCTTTCGGTGTCAAGTATTTATTCCTTAGACCATGAGGTTGTACAACTCCCGGATGCCGTAGGAATACTTTGGGTGTGCCAAACGTCACAACGTAACCGGGTGGCTATAAAGGTACGCATCGGGTATCACCGAAGGTGTCTGTTGGGTTGGTACGAACCGAGACTGGGATGTTGTCACTCCGTATGACGGAGAGGTAACTCTGGGCCCACTCGGTAATACATCATCATAATGAGCTCAAAGTGACTAAGTGTGACGCCCGAGACCGACGTCCCAGAAGATTCCAGAAGATTCCAGATGTTCCGGGTTGCCCGTGTGTTCTTTGTGCTTGTGTTTTTTTATTTTTGCATTGCATCATGTCATCATGCCATCATGTCTTTAATTTTTGCATCTCAACCTAAATAAATCGTGTGGGCCTTCGGTCCATTTAAATCGAGGGAAGGTGACTTCTCTTTATAACATATAAAAGCCTCCTAATAATTATGGAGCTATATTAATAAATATTCCATTTGTTGGAATTCACCATAACACACTTGCAATATTTCCCCATGTCTTTTCCACTTCGAGTTCTCCTACAAAAACCTTGCCAATAATTCTTTCCGTTGTTTCGAGGTTCCTCCAAAAATTTGAACATTTTTGGACACTTCAATAATCACGTCTTAGTTCAAACCTATTTGAATTAAATTCAAATATGTTTGAATTATTTTCCGATCTGGCCTTTTGTATTTTTCTCCGGTCGTGCTCATTTTTTACGAGCCCGAGAAAAATTAACCTTTGTCCTAATTCTTGCCCTAACCCCCCTCCTCTTTTTGTTTTCTTCTCTTTTGTTTCTGCTAAAGAAATAAAAAGAAGAAGAGCAGCCCAGCTGCAGCCTTCCCAGTCCAGCCGGCCCATCCCTCAGGCCTCCCGCGCACTCCCTGGCCCATCTACCACTTTGGCCCAGCCTGCCATCTAAACCGACCAGCTCTCTAACCCTAGCGACCCTCTCCTCTCTCCCTCTCTTCCCTCCAGCCGCCGCCAGCCTCTCCATCGCGCGAGCCCCGCACTCCCTCGCCAGTGACCCTCTCCCTCTGTCCCTCGACCCGTTCCCTCTCTTCCTTCGCCCGACGCTCGTCCCCTCGCTTTCTTCCCTTCGAGGCCCGAACCCCTCGATCCGGCGAGGCCTCGCCTCCCTCCGTTTCCCTGCGTCGCCCTCCTCCTTCGCCCTGCATCGCCCGCGTCCGCCGCCTCCTCTCGAGGTCCCGACCTCCCCCGACCGCAGCCCCTCGAGCAGTTTCTTCCAGCTCTGATCGGAGCCGCGTCGTCCTCCAGAGGCCATGGCTCCAGCGCCGTTGTGCCCCTCCAGCCAGGCCGCGCGGCCGCGCCCCTCCACGTCCCTGCGACCTCTACCTCTCCTCCTCGCCAGCAGCCACCGGTCGCCGCGCCTCCGCCCTTGTACCAGCGCGTCGCCAAGGCCGTGGCTCAATGCGCCCGCGCCCCTGCAGCCCCCCCAGCGGCTTCGTCTCCAGGTGGGAGACCGAGCCACCGCGCCCTTCGGCCCGGATCGCCCCGCACCGAGCGCCTCCGCGTCCAGCGCCGGCGTCCGCGCTCGGGCCCCTTCCCTCGCCTCCTCGTCACGCCAAGGCCGAGCCCTCTTCGCCTTACTGCTGCCATGGTCTCGTCTTCCGAGCAGCCTCCTTGCCGTGGCCATGAACGTGACCGTGACCGTGCCGTGCTCGTGTTTGTGCTGTGTTTGCTGCTGTTTTCTTTTCGGCCAGGTTGTACATGTACATCTACAATGAGTTACGATGGCAGCCCGAACAAGTACCTCTACGCACGGATGTCTACCGACGTCACCGGAATCGTCTAGTACCTCGTCGACAAGTACCACTACTTCCACTACCGTCGCCGGAACCGCCAAGTACCACGACTACTCGGAGACCCCAAGTACCCCTACCGTCGCCCCGTGTACCTCTACGGAACGTGTACGACTACACGTGACAACGAACGCCAAGTACCACCACGTCTGACGATGCGACATGAACCCCCACGACAAGTACCTCTCCGAACGGGATGTGAACGACTACACATGTACCTCTACGGAACAACTACTTCCTCTTCGGAAACGTGAACGCCTTCTTCCTCTACGTCTCGAACCGCCCCGAAACACACGCTTCAAAGGTATAACGAGACGACCCCGTGGATGACCCGTGTGATGCTTGTGTTGTATGAAATGTTTGCCCTTGCGTGCTCCGTGTCCGTTTCGTCCCTTTTGTCATGTTCCTCGGTTGCCTCGTCGCCGACCCGTGGGAACCCGATGACGGGATCGCCCCACCTTTCATCTCGTTTGACTCGCTCACGCCATCTTTCCTTTTGCACCGGACTCTCAACGAGTTACCGGAACCGTATGTTGCGTTGCATCACTTTCGGATCGTTGCCGTGGCACCCTTTCCTTCCACCATGGTGACAAATACTTCATATCTTCTTCATGTCAACTTTTAATAAACTTGCATAAACTTGATCATGTCATCCGCATCATTTAACAACATTATAATGTTTAATTGTTGTTTGCTTATAATTATTAAACATGCTCATGGGGATTTACCGGAATTGTTGTTGTTATTTTCCGGCCTCATTTAAAATGCCTTAATAGTTAGTTTACTTATGCTACACCTCTTGCCATGTTAACAAACTTTTAATCTTGTCTTGTAAATAAACGAGTCAACTAAATAAATAAATGTGGTGTTTTGTCAATATGCAACTCGTTGCATATTGAGCTCCACTTAACTTGTAGTTTTGTTTGTGCACTTTGCCATGCCATGCATATTTAAACCGGACATGCATCATACTTGGATGTGCATCGTATGCCATGTTTATGCTTGTGTGTTTACCGTGTTGTTTCTTTCTTTCCGGTTGCTTCTCTTGTTAGCTTCGGTTTCGTTCCGGAGTTGTGAGGATTCGCTCGACTGTTGCTCCGTCTACTTCATGGACTTGTTCTTCTCCCTTGCGGAATCCCAGGCAAGATGATCATACCCTTGGATACCTTTACTACCATTGCCATGCTTAGTTGTCTCGATGCTATCGTTACATGTCGCGCTACCCATTTTTATGTCAGCCCTCTCCTTGTTGCCATGAAACCTCTAACCTTGACACCTTCCTAGCAAAACCACTGTTTGGCTATGTTACCCGCTTGCTCAGCCTCGCTTGCTCAGTCCTTCTTATAGCGTTGTTAGTTGCAGGTGAAGAGGAAGTCCGTTCCAGGAGGGAACTTGTTGTTGGTATATCAATATCACAATATCTATAATTATTATTAACACACCTATATACTGGGCATGGGTGGAAGGCTTGGCCTTTTGCTCGGTGTTTTGTTCCACTCATGCCACCTTAGGCGCCGATAAACCGGCATTATGTTCCTTGATTTTGCGTTCCTTACACGATGGGTGGATGGGGACCCCTTGACAGTTCGACTTTGAATAAAACTCCTCCAGCAAGGCCCAACATTGGTTTTAATTTGCTCATAATAACAACTTAATTAATTAATTAAATTGCATAGGGAGTTAGCGCTACCCGAGGATTCTTAATTCTACATAACAGGGGGGGCCAGTGCTGATGGTGTTGGTCCCAAACTAGAGCCACTTGCGGATACCACCCAGTTCGCTGGGATCTTCGGTATCTGTACGTACTGCTCATCCGGACGTGGCCTGAGACGAGATACGCGCGGCTACTATCAGGGCGTCGGCACGCCGGGAGGTCTTGCTGGACTTGTTTTACCATTGTTGAAATGACTTGTGCTACCGGGATGCCGAGCCTGATCGGATTTTCCCTAAGATAAGGAGTGATGATATTATATTTATCACTTTAGCTAATCGTGAGAGCTTGTGATGGGCTAAGTTGGAACACCCCTGCAGGGTTATGATCTTTCGAAAGCCGTGCCCGCGGTTATGTGGCAGATTGGAATTTGTTAATGTCCGGTTGTAGAAAACTTGACAGATGATCCGAAGTAAAACACACAACTGTGTGAGTAACCGTGACTGTCTCTTTTCACTTTGAGAAGAGAACACGGTGGGGTTATGTTTGATCGTATGTAGTTCAGGATCTTTAGCGATCACTACTTTTGTGACCATTTGCGTAGCTTCTCATCTTATTCTGGTACTCATAAGTTAGCCACCATATTATGCTTAGCCGCTGCTGCAGCCTCACCACCTTACCTCTTCCTACCCATAAAGCTTTGCTAGTCTTGATACCCATGGTTATGGGATTGCTGAGTCCTCGTGGCTCACAGATACTACAACACCAGATGCAGGTTCAGCCGAGTTTGAAGCAGGAGCTGGTTCAAGTTCTTCACTGGGAGCTCGATGAAGAGAGTGGCTGTATGCTTGTGACGTTTTCGACGATCAGTAGTGGTTTCTACTAGGATTCGATCCTGACCTGTGGTTTTATGTTGTTTTGGTATCTTTCTTTTGGATCTTCACCCGTAGTCGGGTTGTGATGTTTTGAATGATGATTGTTTATGTATTGTATTGTGTGAAGTGGCGTGTGTAAGCCAACTATCTTCTTTTGCAATTTAATCCCTCTTTTACATGAGTCGTGCAAAGATACCAAACTTGAGATCATTCTAGGATGGGCTTATACCTTTAAGTCGTGCCTCGACACGTAGGAGGTATAGTCCCATCCTGGGCATTACAAGTTGGTATCAGAGCCTTCTCCGACCTAGAAGCCCCCACTGATTGATGAATCGTTGACGGTTGAGTCTAGGCATACACTGAAAATGTTTCGAGTCCTATATATATATCGGAGAGTAGGATTTCTTTGCTCCTCTTCTCTTTTCTCTCTGGTGAGGACTCCTGACGATTACTCTTGCCTCTTCTACTTTCAAAAATTGCACCAAATTTTTTTAGGATCTCGCGAGTATTGTTTGGATTGTTTCGATGTCTTTGTGACGAGAACATTGTTCTCGATGCCTCCTGTCATTAGGGGTTGTGGCAGTGTCCCGGGGAGTTGAGCTCCGAGGTGTTGTCGTCACAAATCCATCGCGGCAGTACTAGAATACTTAAGACGGCCGACATCGAAAACTCTCCTATGCGGTTAGTGACAAGATAACCCCGACATCACCCAGTACTGGGGAGGTAGTTCGGGAGTATTGCCATAGCTTGCTATAGTGGATGCTTTTCGAAGGTCTGAGGTAAACGGTTTCCAAGAACAACTGGTTATGTGTTGAAGGATGGATACACCTGGATGTAGGTTTAGAGTTGATTGCGCGGTGCTTCCCGTGTATCCCCAACACCTGATTGCATAACTGGAAACTTTCAGAAATCTATAGGTGGGTTCATCCAGTAGTTCTAGGCATTCTTCCAACGGATGCACGATATGAAGTTTGGGGTTCTACATTGAGTGAAGTGGTTTTATGGGCTTGTTCCGATCGGGAGTTGCATCTTAAAGGGTCCTTGGCTATGCTGATCCGGGGATTGCAAAACCCTTTTGTAACATGTTCCATGAGCTTTCAGCACGAAGATGTGGAATGAAGCTTCTATCTTGTATTTGTTCTATCTGTACCTTGTTCCTTTTTATTTATCCTTTTCTTCTTCCAAGTGGCTTCTCGTCTAGTTGATGTAACTGCGGAATTCATTCGTTCAATTCTCTATTCGGATGATATTGTGAAGATCATGCTGCATATCTATCCTTTGTTCTTGTTTTGATTCTGGTATTCGAGTTGCTTCGATGTCAAATGTTGATTCCATACCTTTCCTTATCGGTGTTCTCATATTTCTATGAGAGTGCTAATTCTTCTTGACCATCGAGATTTTCATGGTAATCCTTTTCAACCGGTGTGCCTTCTCTTCTAGTTATTCCATACGGACATCGTTGAGAAATCCGACGATTTGTCTGTTTCATTCATCCCAAGCTATCTTTGTTTTTCCCACCCTCCCACCCTTCTTCCTCTCGGAGCAAGAAATTCTCAGATGAAGTATCCATTTTATTCATGTGATGTTTCTTCATTCTTCCTTCTATGTTCTTATCCGGTGTTTTATCGTGAAGATGCTCAAGAGCTTCAAGTTCATCATTCTTTTGTTCTTAAATTCTTTCGGTGGATGCAATTCAAGTTTCAGTGTTGATCTTATCCTTTTCCTCTTTCCACAATGCTTTCTTATTCCGATGCACCAATTAATCATTCTCCTCTTGCTATTCATATCCGGAGTGCTGAAGATTCATAATTCCATTCTTAATCCGTTCAAATTATTTTTTGAGGATTGTTATCTTACTCAAGCCATTTAATTCAATCGGTGCAATATCTCTTAAGCAATCTTTTTCAATGGTGATTTCTGTGAGTGGGCCCTAACCCACAGGTTTTTCCCAGGATCTTACCTGACTCTTCTATTTTCTGGAGTTATTCTCAAATTCTTTTCAAGTGTGACGTAAGAATGATCCCATCAGTCACATGCTTGCTCCAAGATCGCTTTCAAATTCTTTTTCATCATTGGTTCAACCTTTTAATTCTCCATTCCGGAGTGCTCAACAATTCTTCATGACATTTCTCGTCTTCATTCTCATCATTTGAAGACCGGAGAAGTGTTTCTCTTAAATCTTGGCCCGTACTCTCAAGATTCTTCATGAATTCTTTTCTTTGTGATCCTCCAAAGGCCATCATTTCAGAATATTTCCTCGTTCTCAGTTTTCAACTTCGTCCTCCAAATATTCTTCATTGATGTCTCTTCGTTCGTCTCCATATTCTTACGGTGGTTCTTTCAAGTTTACCCTTCCGTTGTTATCGTTTTAATTCATTTGTTCTTTTCACAATCCTACCGGTGGTTCGTTGAAGATTACCCAAGTTGTGCTAGATCTCTCTTTAATTCTTTGCAACGAGAATAAGTAGTATGCCAATTCCTTTGGTTGTCATCAACTTAAATTGATGAAGGATATGCATAACATAAATCTTATTCTAGTTTCTTCCAAGAGGTTAATCCCTTCCTTCGGAGCGTGTTCATCATATCATATCCTTGGTCCTAAGTTGTTCATCTTGTTTTCCGGAGCTTCAAGTTATTTCAATCATATCATTTCAAAGCTCCATCTAATTCATCGCAGGCCCTGAATCTTATTATTTTCATCTTTCACTTCTCATGCTTTTGTTATCGGAGTTCTCATGGTGGTTAATCATGTTTTAATTCATCCTCGAAGTCTTCATCAAGATTCTTGTTGGAGCTAAAGCATTCTTCATCATGCTTTCCAAGTGCAATTCTTTCTACCTTATCTTTTCAGATGGTGTTATGTCATTTTTGACAATTCTTTCATGTTTCATGATTCACAAGTTGTCAAGAATGAGATATTTAAAACCCATCATTTTCTTTGTTCAGGAGATCTTGTCAACCCTTTAATTATTCGTTGGAGTTATCTTGGGTTGTATTTCACCAAAAGCTTTCCCTAAGGATTGTGGCTATCATGGTGCTTATAATGACCCAAGTTCTTCATTTATCATTCCGGTGAGATAAGTTTATCGTCTCCTTGTTGATTTCAATCCAAGCAATTTGTTTCCGTCAGTGGCCGGTTGTCACCTCATAATTTTGAGATGTTTTCCATAAGCCCACATCAAGCTTATTCATTTCGTGTTGATTTTTCCATCAACCCCATTCAACCCTTCTTTGTAAGGAGGTTTTCCTAATTCATTTGTGGGAGAAGTTGTCATTTTTCTTCTCCATTCTTTTCTTTCATTGATCTATATTCTATTCTTTCATTCCGGAGGCTTTGTGATGTTGCTCTCTCCAAACCATCATCTCGTTTTTATCAAGATCATGTTCTTTCCCTTGCTTATCATTTAACTGGAGTGTTGTGCCCAACATTCTAGTTCCGTCATCTTACCTAGTTTTTGCCTCTCTTTTCAACCGGAGTGCTGTCTGAATCTTTCTTACCACCTTGTGCCATTCTTTTAATTGTTTCAGAGGCAATATGTGCTGTTGTTTTCATTAAGTATCATTCCATCTCCTCAAGTTCTTGTTCAATTCCTTCCATTTTCAGACGGAGTGCTGTCCAAATTCTGTCATTCTTATTCCTTGGCTATACCATTGCGGTTCCGTATTCTTTTGCTTCGTAAGCTCTTGTTTCATGTCTTTCAACCTGCAAGGTTCTTGTAATGTTCCCTGTTACTCCTCTTTACCGAAGTGCTCTCAACTTCATTCATCTCCGTTGTATTATTCTTTCATTTTGGTCAACCTCTCAAGGTTCCTGGTTTCACTCGTTTCTCGAAGAAGCAACTTTGTTTTACCTCTTCCTCTTCCGTTTTTTATCCGGTGCTATCTCTAGGATCTCGGGTCGAGATCCTCTGTTAGTGTGGGAGAGTTGTGACGCCCGAGACCGACGTCCCAGAAGATTCCAGAAGATTCCAGAAGATTCCAGATGTTCCGGGTTGCCCGTGTGTTCTTTGTGCTTTTTTTTTGTTTTTGCATTGCATCATGTCATCATGCCATCATGTCTTTAATTTTTGCATCTCAACCTAAATAAATCGTGTGGGCCTTCGGTCCATTTAAATCGAGGGAAGGTGACTTCTCTTTATAACATATAAAAGCCTCCTAATAATTATGGAGCTATATTAATAAATATTCCATTTGTTGGAATTCACCGTAACACACTTGCAATATTTCCCCATGTCTTTTCTACTTCGAGTTTTCCTACAAAAACCTTGCCAATAATTCTTTCCGTTGTTTCGAGGTTCCTCCAAAAATTTGAACATTTTTGGACACTTCAATAATCACGTCTTAGTTCAAACCTATTTGAATTAAATTCAAATATGTTTGAATTATTTTCCGATCTGGCCTTTTGTATTTTTCTCCGGTCGTGCTCATTTTTTACGAGCCCGAGAAAAATTAACCTTTGTCCTAATTCTTGCCCTAACCCCCCTCCTCTTTTTCTTTTCTTCTCTTTTGTTTCTGCTAAAGAAATAAAAAGAAGAAGAGCAGCCCAGCTGCAGCCTTCCCAGTCCAGCCGGCCCATCCCTCAGGCCTCCCGCGCACTCCCTGGCCCATCTACCACTTTGGCCCAGCCTGCCATCTAAACCGACCAGCTCTCTAACCCTAGCGACCCTCTCCTCTCTCCCTCTCTTCCCTCTAGCCGCCGCCAGCCTCTCCATCGCGCGAGCCCCGCACTCCCTCGCCAGCGACCCTCTCCCTCTGTCCCTCGACCCGTTCCCTCTCTCCCTTCGCCCGACGCTCGTCCCCTCGCTTTCTTCCCTTCGAGGCCCGAACCCCTCGATCCGGCGAGGCCTCGCCTCCCTCCGTTTCCCTGTGTCGCCCTCCTCCTTCGCCCTGCATCGCCCGCGTCCGCTGCCTCCTCTCGAGGTCCCGACCTCCCCCGACCGCAGCCCCTCGAGCAGTTTCTTCCAGCTCCGATCGGAGCCGCGTCGTCCTCCAGAGGCCATGGCTCCAGCGCCGTTGTGCCCCTCCAGCCAGGCCGCGCGGCCGCGCCCCTCCCCGTCCCTGCGGCCTCTACCTCTCCTCCTCGCCAGCAGCCACCGGTCGCCGCGCCTCCGCCCTTGTACCAGCGCGTCGCCAAGGCCGTGGCTCAACGCGCCCGCGCCCCTGCAGCCCCCCAGCGGCTCCGTCTCCAGGTGGGAGACCGAGCCACCGCGCCCTTCTGCCCGGATCGCCCCGCACCGAGCGCCTCCGCGTCCAGCGCCGGCGTCCCGTCTCCGGCGTCCGCGCTCGGGCCCCTTCCCTCGCCTCCTCGTCACGCCAAGGCTGAGCCCTCTTCGCCTTACTGCTGCCATGGTCTCGTCTTCCGAACAGCCTCCTTGCCGTGGCCGTGAACGTGACCGTGACCGTGCCGTGCTCGTGTTTGTGCTGTGTTTGCTGCTGTTTTCTTTTCGGCCAGGTTGTACATGTACATCTACAATGAGTTACGATGGCAGCCCGAACAAGTACCTCTACGCACGGATGTCTACCGACGTCACCGGAATCGTCTAGTACCTCGTCGACAAGTACCACTACTTCCACTACCGTCGTCGGAAGCGCCAAGTACCACGACTACTCGGAGACCCCAAGTACCCCTACCGTCGCCCCGTGTACCTCTACGGAACGTGTACGACTACACGTGACGACGAACGCCAAGTACCACCACGTCCGACGATGCGACATGAACCCCCACGACAAGTACCTCTCCGAACGGGATGTGAATGACTACACATGTACCTCTACGGAACAACTACTTCCTCTTCGGAAACGTGAACGCCTTCTTCCTCTACGTCTCGAACCGCCCCGAAACGCACGCTTCAAAGGTATAACGAGACGACCCCGTGGATGACCCGTGTGATGCTTGTGTTGTATGAAATGTTTGCCCTTGCGTGCTCCGTGTCCGTTTCGTCCCTTTTGTCATGTTCCTCGGTTGCCTCGTCGCCGACCCGTGGGAACCCGATGACGGGATCGCCCCACCTTTCATCTCGTTTGACTCGCTCACGCCATCTTTCCTTTTGCACCGGACTCTCAACGAGTTACCGGAACCGTATGTTGCGTTGCATCACTTTCGGATCGTTGCCGTGGCACCCTTTCCTTCCACCACGGTGGCAAATACTTCATATCTTCTTCATGTCAACTTTTAATAAACTTGCATAAACTTGATCATGTCATCCGCATCATTTAACAACATTATAATGTTTAATTGTTGTTTGCTTATAATTATTAAACATGCTCATGGGGATTTACCGGAATTGTTGTTGTTATTTTCCGGCCTCATTTAAAATGCCTTAATAGTTAGTTTACTTATGCTACATGTCTTGCCATGTTAACAAACTTTTAATCTTGTCTTGTAAATAAACGAGTCAACTAAATAAATAAATGTGGTGTTTCGTCAATATGCAACTCGTTGCATATTGAGCTCCACTTAACTTGTAGTTTTGTTTGTGCACTTTGCCATGCCATGCATATTTAAACCGGACATGCATCATACTTGGATGTGCATCGTATGCCATGTTTATGCTTGTGTGTTTACCGTGTTGTTTCTTTCTTTCCGGTTGCTTCTCTTGTTAGCTTCGGTTTCGTTCCGGAGTTGTGAGGATTCGCTCGACTGTTGCTCCGTCTTCTCATGGACTTGTTCTTCTCCCTTGCGGAATCCCAGGCAAGATGATCATACCCTTGGATACCTTTACTGCCATTGCCATGCTTAGTTGTCTCGATGCTATCGTTACATGTCGCGCTACCCATTTTTATGTCAGCCCTCTCCTTGTTGCCATGAAACCTCTAACCTTGACACCTTCCTAGCAAAACCACTGTTTGGCTATGTTACCCGCTTGCTCAGCCTCGCTTGCTCAGTCCTTCTTATAGCGTTGTTAGTTGCAGGTGAAGAGGAAGTCCGTTCCAGGAGGGAACTTGTTGTTGGTATATCAATATCACAATATCTATAATTATTATTAACACACCTATATACTGGTCATGGGTGGAAGGCTTGGCCTTTTGCTCGGTGTTTTGTTCCACTCATGCCACCTTAGGCGCCGATAAACCGGCATTATGTTCCTTGATTTTGCGTTCCTTACACGATGGGTGGATGGGGACCCCTTGACAGTTCGACTTTGAATAAAACTCCTCCAACAAGGCCCAACATTGGTATTAATTTTCTCATAATAACAACTTAATTAATTAATTAAATTGCATAGGGAGTTAGCGCTACCCGAGGATTCTTAATTCTACATAACAGGGGGGGCAGTGCTGATGGTGTTGGTCCCAAACTAGAGCCACTTGCGGATACCACCCAGTTCACTGGGATCTTCGGTATCTGTACGTACTGCTCATCCGGACGTGCCCTGAGACGAGATACGCGCGGCTACTATCAGGGTGTCGGCACGCCGGGAGGTCTTGCTGGACTTGTTTTACCATTGTCGAAATGACTTGTGCTACCAGGATGCCGAGCCTGATTGGATTTTCCCTAAGATAAGGAGTGATGATATTATATTTATCACTTTAGCTAATCGTGAGAGCTTGTGATGGGCTAAGTTGGAACACCCCTGCAGGGTTATGATCTTTCGAAAGCCGTGCCCGCGGTTATGTGGTAGATTGGAATTTGTTAATGTCCGGTTGTAGAAAACTTGACAGATGATCCGAAGTAAAACACACAACTGTGTGAGTAACCGTGACTGTCTCTTTTCACTTTGAGAAGAGAACACGGTGGGGTTATGTTTGATCGTATGTAGTTCAGGATCTTTAGCGATCACTACTTTTGCGACCGTTTGCGTAGCTTCTCATCTTATTCTGGTACTCGTAAGTTAGCCACCATATTATGCTTAGCCGCTGCTTCAGCCTCACCACCTTACCTCTTCCTACCCATAAAGCTTTGCTAGTCTTGATACCCATGGTTATGGGATTGCTGAGTCCTCGTGGCTCACAGATACTACAACACCAGATGCAGGTTCAGCCGAGTTTGAAGCAGGAGCTGGTTCAAGTTCTTCATTGGGAGCTCGATGAAGAGAGTGGCTGTATGCTTGTGACGTTTTCGACGATCAGTAGTGGTTTCTACTAGGATTCGATCTTGACCTGTGGTTTTATGTTGTTTTGGTATCTTTCTTTTGGATCTTCACCCGTAGTCGGGTTGTGATGTTTTGAATGATGATTGTTTATGTATTGTATTGTGTGAAGTGGCGTGTGTAAGCCAACTATCTCCTTTTGCAATTTAATCCCTCTTTTACATGAGTCGTGCAAAGATACCAAACTTGAGATCATTCTAGGATGGGCTTATACCTTTAAGTCGTGCCTCGACACGTAGGAGGTATAGTCCCATCCTGGGCATTACACTAAGGAGTTAGTCACGGGATGATGGATTACGGATCGAGTAAAGAGACTTGCCGTGACGAGATTGAACAAGGTATCGGGAATACCGACGATCGAATCTCGGGTAAGTACCGTACCGATGGACAAAGGGAATAACTACGGGATTGAGTGAATCCTTGACACGGTGGTTCATCCGATGAAGATCATCGAGGAACACGTGGGAACCAACATGGGTATCCAGATCCCGATGTTGGTTATTGACCGGAGAGTGGTCTCGGTCATGTCTACGTGTCTCCCGAACCCGTAGGGTCTACACACTTAAGGTTCGGTAACGCTAGGGTCGTAGAGATACATGCACGTGGAAACCCGAAAGTTTTTCGGAGTCCCGGATGAGATCTCGGACGTCACGAGGAGTTCCGGAATGGTCCGGAGGTAAAGAATAATATATAGGAAGTCCAGTTTCGACCATCGGGTGATCTCCGAGGGTCACCCGGAGTGTCCCGGGACCACCGGAGGGGTCCCGGGGGTCCACCGGGTGGGGCCACCCATCCCGGTGGGGCCCCTAGGCCGCAAGGGGGAAGTGGCCAGCCCTAATGGGCTGGTGCACCACATGGGCCCTCCTCCCCATGCGCCTAGGGTTGAAACCCTAGTGGGGAGGGGGCGCCACTTGCCTTGGGGGGCAAGGATTCCCCCCCTGGCCGCCGCCCCACCCTGCAGATCCCATCTGCAGGGCCGGCGCACCCCCCTGGCCCCCTATATATATGTGGGGGGGGAGAGGGCAGCCGCACCCTTGCCCTGGCGCCTCTCCCCCTCCCGTCACACCTCCGTCTCATTAACGCAGGGCGCCCGGCGAAGCCCTGCAGGAATATCCACTGCATCCACCAACACGCCGTTGTGCTGCTGGATCTCCGACGACCTCTCCTCCCCCCTTGCTGGATCAAGAAGGAGGTGACGTTGCTGCACCGGACGTGTGTTGAACACGGAGGTGCCGTTCGTTCGGCGCTAGATCATCGGTGACGAAGAACGCGAAGAGTACGACTACTTCATCCACGCTTCTTCGAAAGCTTCCGCTCGCAATCTCCATAACGGTATGTAGATGCACTCTTATTTGCTCGTTGCTAGATGTCTCCTTAGTTGGATCTTGGTGAAAGCGTAGAATTTTTTTGAATTCTGCTACGTTCCCCAACATATGTAACCTCGTAGACCGAAAGCGAAAGCGTTTATCAACACAGTTGATGTAGTCGTACACCTTCACGATCGGATCGATCTAGTACTGAACGTATGACACCTCCGCGTTCAGCACACGTTCAGCTCGATGACATCCTCGCCTTCTTGATCCAGTAATACGAGCGAAGTAGTAGATGAGTTCCGGTAGCACAACGGCGTGGTGACGGTTGTTGATGAAGAACAATCTCTGTAGGGCTTCGCCAAGCACTACAAAAACTAGAAGAGGATAAACTAGAGGATCGGGGTTGCCGGCACACGGCTTGGTGTATCTTGATGTGTTCCAGGTGCTAGCCCCGCCCCCTCTATTTATATGTTGAGCCCTGGGGTCGTAACTTGGAGCAAAAGCCTCCTCAAAGTCGGTTTTGCCCGAAAGGCAAGAGTCACACTCGGACTCCAGGACCAAACGCCACAATCCTTGGCGTCTGGCCCAGACGCCATGGGCCTTGGCGTCTGGCCCAGGGACAGACGCCAGGGTCTTTGGCGTTTGGCCCCCTGGCCTCCGCAAAACACCTTTTGCACCAACTTAATGCCCCATGGGCTTGACCCCTTGGCCGAACCATATCATCCTATATATCAATTTTTACCTCCGGACCACTCCGGAGCTCCTCGTCATGTCCGTGATCTCATCCGGAACTCCGAACAACATTCGGTCACCAACATACATAACTCATTCAATACTATATCGTCAACGAAATGTTAAGCGTGCGGACCCTACAGGTTCGAGAACTATGTAGACATGACCGAGACATCTCTCCGGTCAATAACCAATAGCGGAGCCTGGATGCCCATATTGGCTCCTACATATTCTACGAAGATCTTTATCGGTCGAACCGCATAACAACATACGTTTTTCCCTTTGTCATCGGTATGTTACTTGCCCGAGATTCGATCGTCGGTATCATCATACCTAGTTCAATCTCGTTACCGGCAAGTCTCTTTACTCGTTCCATAATACATCATCTCATGACTAACTCATTAGTCATTTTCTTGCAAGGCTTATTATGATGTGCATTACCGAGAGGGCCCAGAGATACCTCTCCGACACTCGGAGTGACAAATCATATTCTTGATCTATGCCAACACCACAAACACCTTCGGAGACACCTGCAGAGCATCTTTATAATCACCCAGTTACGTTGTGACGTTTGATAGCACACAAGGTGTTCCTCCGGTATTCGGGAGTTGCATAATCTCATAGTCATACGAACATGTATAAGTCATGAAGAAAGCAATAGCAGTAAAACTAAACGATCATAGTGCTAAGCTAACGGATGGGTCTTGTCCATCACATCATTCTCCTAATGATGTGACCCCATTGATCAAATGACAACTCATGTCTATGGCTAGGAAAAATAACCATCTTTGATCAATGAGCTAGTCTAGTAGAGGCATACTAGGGACACTCTGTTTTGTCTATGTATTCACACATGTACTAAGTTTCGAGCTAATACAATTCTAGCATGAATAATAAACATTTATCATGATATAAGGAAATAAATAATAACTTTTTTATTGCCTCTAGGGCATATTTCCTTCAGTCTCCCACTTGCACTAGAGTCAATAATCTAGATCACATCACCATGTGATTAACACCAATAGTTCACATCACCATGTGACTAACACCCATAGTTCTCATCGCCATGCGACCAATACCCAAAGGGTTTACTGGAGTCAACAATCTAGTTCACATCGCCATGTGATTAACACCCAAAGAGTACTAAGGTGTGATCATGTTTTGCTTCGTGAGAGAAGTTTAGTCAGCGGGTCTGTTACATTCAGATCCGTATGTATTTTGCAAATTTCTATGTATACAATGCTCTGCATGGAGCTACTCTAGATAATTGCTCCCACTTTTAATACGCATCCAGATTGATACTAAGAGTCATCTGGATTACTGTCAAAGCTTGCATCGGCATAACTCTTTACGACGAACTCTTTATCACCTCCATAATCGAGAAACATTTCCTTAGTCATCCAGTTACTAAGGATAATTTTGACCGCTGTCCAGTGATCTACTCCTAGATCACTATTGTACCTCCTTGCCAAACTCATGGCAAGGTACATAACAGGTTTGGTACACAGCATGGTGATACGTCCAAAATGTATCTATAATTTCTGCTTGCTCCATGCCTCTTTTGGGTGATATTGCTATGATATTTATACACTTCCATACACTTTTGATCATATTTGGACTAACCTATTAACTCAGTGCACCCCAGTGCCAGTTTCTGTTTTCTGCTGTTTTTGTATTTCAGGTTTCCCCGTCACGAAAACTGCCAGAAAAATCCCGGAAAAATTATATAAAAAATCAGCGTTCTGGAAGCTTCCACACGGCCGAAGTAGGGCCGGAGGGGGGCCACCAGGGCTCCAGGCGCCCTGGTGGCGCGGCCCCCCTCCTGGCCGCGCCGGGGGGGGGGGCCTGGGCCCCCCAGGCCTCCGCTGATGCCCCCCTTCGGCATATATTTAACACGCGTCCCGAAACCCTCGAGGACGGAACCCTTTTTCGCGATCTCATCTTTGTTTCGCCGCCGCCGTGCTTCCATGATCGGGAGCACCAGGAGAACTCTTCCCGGCACCCTACCGGAGGGGAGGATCACCACCGGGAGCCTCTCCACCACCATGGACGCCTCCCGGATGAGTTGTGAGTAGTCTCCCTTGGACCATGGGTCCATGACCAGTAGCTATGTGATGTTCTCCTCCCCTTCTCGTGCTTCACTAATTAGACCTCGTGAGCTGCCCTAGATGATCGAGGCACATATGTAATCCTTATGCTGTTGCTATGTTGAGTTTGCTGGGATTCGATGGATTGTGAGATTATGTTCAGATTGTGTTTGAGTAATATATTTGATTCACCTCTTTTATATTTATGTTTTTAAGTAATTACTGCATGTTCTCCGTTGTTATTTATTGCTTTGGCCAAGTAGTAGGTAGTGACTCCAAGAGGGAACGTTATGCTTGATTGTGGGTTCATGCCCCTCGATGACTAGCTTGAGTGACAGAAACATGAGTCTAGGGGATGTGCTGTTGCCACAAGGGGGAAAACAATGGTGCTTGTGCCCACGGGTGCAAGGATTGTTTACTTTGCGCAAAGTTCTTTTAATGCAGTTGTCTGTTGCTTTGAGTTTACACTATGGGTGGGACTCGCAACTTAATACCAGCGAGATGTTCTGGATAGATATCTCAAGGTGGATGATTAGTAGTAGATGCAGATGGATTTCGGTCTACTTGCCTTGGCGTACCGCCCATGCTTTGAACCTCTACCTTTCTTGCAACATAGTTAGCATTGGTTTGCGCACATAATTCTGTCAATTGCCCAGCTGTAATTCGTTTACCTCACATAACTGTTTTATCGTCTTTTGGGAGAGAGACATCACTAGTGAACATCATGGGACCCCGGTCAATATTACCATCACTGATCACACCCGCTATTTACTTTACGCTTTTACATACTAGTTACAGTTTTACCTATCACTATTATCTCTTGCGTTTGACCCTTTGTAAACGACAAGGCCGGAGGGATTGACAACCTCTCTGTACTCGTTGGGAGCAAAGTTATTTGTATCTGTGTGCAGGTCCACGTTGATTGCTAATATCTGGCGCCGTTAGCAGTTGACACCTTCTTGTTG
This sequence comes from Secale cereale, assembly GCA_902687465.1. Lineage (NCBI taxonomy): Eukaryota > Viridiplantae > Streptophyta > Magnoliopsida > Poales > Poaceae > Secale > Secale cereale. The sequence continues at coordinate 136,035,264 of LR738715.1, forward strand.
AAACTAGGAGTCTCAGGGGAAATCGATCCTTGGTATCTTTGCCAAGGGAAAACTACCGCTACACTGCATCTCAAACCTTCCACTTGGGGTAACCAACGAGGGGCGAGAAGCCATCAAGCAAAGTTTTCTGGCGCCGTTGCCGGGGAAGTGAGTGCTTGAAGGTATATCTTTAGATCTTGCAATTAAATCTTTTTTGTCTCTTGTTTTTATTTTCACTAGTTTTGCTTAATGGAAAACAACAAAAATATGAGAGAGCTTTATAAGCTCTACCTTGAACTTGGACATGATGTGTTCGAAGAGAAAATTAAAAAACCTTTGGAACTTTATTTGCATAACAATCATGATGGTGGTGATGTTATTAGTATGTTTTTATTTAATATCAATATTGCTAATGACATGGAAAGCTCTAAGCTTGGGGATGACACGTTTGATGAACATGATATTTTTTGTCCCCCAACTTTTGAGGAGAAAATTTACTTTGATGATACTATGCCTCCTATATATGATGATTACAATGATGAATATGATATTTTCAGTCCACCTACTATTGAGGATAAAATTTATTATGATTATGATATGCCTCCTAAATACGATGATTACCATGATGATTATGATAGTCTTACTCTCACTATTCCTAATAAGAAAGATTTTGCTTATATGAAGAGTAATGACACTTTTATGCTTTTGGATCATGGAAATAATGCCTTATGTGATAGTTATATTGTTGAGTTCATCCATGATGCCACTGAAATTTATAATGAGAGAGGGAGACATGGTTCTAAATATCTTAATAATAAGAAGTTTCCTCTTTTTATGGTGAATATTTTGAAGTTATGCTTGTTTTGCCTTCCTATGCTTATTGCTTTGTGCTTCAATGAATTATTCTATTGCAATATTCCTATGCATAGGAAGCATGTTAGGCTTAAATGTGTTTGGTATTTGCTTCTTGATGCTCTCTTTTGTTCTTCAACTCTTATTCCTACGAGAGCATCATTAAAGTCTTATGCCTAGCTTAAAGGCATAAAAGAAAGCGCTTTTGGGAGGCAGCCCACAATGAATAAAATTTTATTTTGCTTTTGTTGTGTCTTGATGTTGTTACTACAGTAGCATCATCATTGTATCTTTACTTTTCAGTTTTGTGCCAAGTGTAGCCTCTGATTGCAAGAAAGTTCAAAAGTTGTGACGTGCTGTCCAGGAAACAAATTCTGTCCTTGGATAGAAAAATTCGTATAAAATCACCAGATCATCTTTTTGGTCTGAATTTTTTCGACAGCGTGCTCTATACAATTGTATTTCGTGTGTATGTTCTGAGTTTTTTGATTAGAGTTGCAGAAGTGCCCCGAAAAAATCATTTACTACCTGCTATTCTGTTTTTCACAAATTCTGTCCTGTTTTGTCTTTCCTTCATTTTGCAAACCTTCAGCTTGCTTTTTCTTTGCAAAAACCTTTTGGCAATCTTGAGAAACAGTAGACCTTCAAGAATATCTTTATTTCCAGCAAGGAACAATTATTTTATTATGGGTACTAACCTCGCTAATCAGATTATGATGAGTTATGTATGAAGGGAGTTTTCAAGTGTGCGAGGGAAGATGATAAAAAGATTCAGGAGTGTCAAGCGCTCAAGCTTGGGGATGCCCCCATGCACCCCAAGAAATATTCAAGGAGACTCAAGCGTCTAAGCTTGGGGATGCCCCCGTGCATCCCCTTCTCCATCAACATTATCAGTTCGTCTTTCGTTCCACTATATTTTTATCACTTCATGTGTTATGTGCTATGCTTGGAGCGTCTTGCTTTTAGTTTCCTTTTTAGTTTTCTTTAGCTTTTCATAACGAGTCGAAACTCAGCTTTCTTTGTGTGGGAGAGAAACACGCTCCACTTCAACCTAGGACATAACATAGAATTTTCATGTCTATCTTTGCTGTGTGTGTTCTTTGTCTTTCAATAGCTACTATCATGTTCAACTCTTAGTATTCATGCTTATCTTTTTAAAGAGCTTTTGTTTAGTTGGTTGCTTGAACTCTCTTTAGTTATCATGCTTATCTTATTAAGAGAGTTTGCTTCTGTTGCATTGGTCGATATGTCTATGATAAAAATGCTACGTGCATAATGGTGCTTAGTAGTTCATGTTTTCTTATGGTTAGTTTCAAATAGCTGGGGGGTTCCCAATGTGTTATTGGAGTACCAACATGATTGGTTTGTCTATGATGTGGTATGGTTTAGTAATATCTTCCTTCAAGAATTTATTTTGATTGACTTGGCGTATGCTCACGCATATTTAAGACTGTAAAGAAAGTCTGTCAAGCCTTGATGATCTTTTATTTCTGAGTAGCGATATAACTTCCATGCCTGATTCAATGTTGCTTTGTCGCTCTGCATGATTATGACCGTCATTGCTCTTTTAGTTGGTCGCTCCCAGTCTTTTGCTAACCTTCGCCTGTACTAAGCGGACTGACTGCTTGTGCATCCAAATTCTTTTAAACCAGTTATGCCATATGAGTCCACCATACCTTCCTATACATGGTATTTATCTGCCATTCCTAACAAAGACTTTCATGTACCATCTCGAAATTATTCAAAAAAAAGGCATTCCTATTTTGTGCCTCTGTTTTAGTTCATGAGGAAGTAGTAGTTAATTCATGATCTTTTTAAGTTGGACAAGCTTCACCCCGGGATTGCATGTCTAATGTGCAAACCCATAATACGAGAAGGAACTGGCAAAGAGTGCGCCCGGCTCAAAATTAATATAACAAACAAACCCTCCTTCACTCTTTGTTCATGAGAAATCAGAAAACTTTGGCAGTGATAAACAAAGGAGATTAAGAGGATGTGATCGTCCTCATTCGGGAGCCGTTCCTCGAAACTTGTCCATCTCAAGAAGTGATTGAGTTGTCTCCTAGCATTCGTTGACGAAACATGCATATTCAAAAAAAAAATTATTACCTCTGTTTTTAAAACCAAGAGCTCTGGTACATGTTTTGTCTTTGTTTCCGACCACGGGTTTTCAACCTTGCCAAAAAAGCCACGGTTCGAGAGTCTCCACCTTCTTTTAAAAGCACCAACTACTGAGAGCATGATTGTCATTCTGAGTGTAATGTGCATTGTCCCAAAGTAGCATTGTCTTTTGCATGATTGTGATATCGTTTATTCTGAAATCATTGTATCTAGTCATCACTTAAACCTTGGAGGTGCCCCTGCATTTATGTTTTGCTTCACTAAAGGGGGCAAGCGAGATATCACTTTATCATATTTGCACACCATGCTCATTACAAATCTATTTGATGTTTCAGTATCATATTGTAAAACTTTCAGTTCTTTGTGATTTTCTCATAAGGCAACTTAATTACTACAGATTCATTGTCTCAGTAAGATTTTGTCATGTGGCTATAAAAAGTCCTTATATGGTTAATAGCATGTCACCACATAAATTATTCTTGTTATCATTTACCTACTCGAGGACGAGCAGGAATTAAGCTTGGGGATGTTGATACGTCCAAAACGTATCTATAATTTCTGCTTGCTCCATGCCTCTTTTGGGTGATATTGCTATGATATTTATACACTTCCATACACTTTTGATCATATTTGGACTAACCTATTAACTCAGTGCACCCCAGTGCTAGTTTCTGTTTTCTGCTGTTTTTGTATTTTAGGTTTTCCCGTCACGAAAACTGCCAGAAAAATCCCGAAAAAATTATATAAAAAATCAGCGTTCCGGAAGCTTCCACACGGCCGAAGTAGGGCCGGAGGGGGGCCACCAGGGCTCCAGGCACCCTGGTGGCGCGGCCCCCCTCCTGGCCGCGCCGGGGGGGGGGGGGGG